>JAMLFY010000005.1:4174224-4690806 GCA_030441495.1 Dalbergia oliveri | reverse complement strand
AAACAAATCAAGCTCCAAAAACCTTCTCAAAAATATGCAAGATGAGCTTCACACTTAGCCCAACAGAATAAAATCCGAAAACCAAGTCTCTAGAGCGGACCGTCAGACGGATACGACTCCGTTCCTGATACTCGAACCCATCTCAGGGCATGGAAGGGCGGAACCAAGCACAAGCAAAAGGAAAAACACAAGTAATGAGAAGCTAGGATAGTAGCAAATTTCATTAATGTATGAAACAAGTACATAAGGGGTCCAGAGGGACTTTACTAAAGAAATCGGCTTACTAAAGTGGAGCTACCAAAAAAAAAAATCCCTACTTGTCATCTTCCTTGGGGATATCCTCGATACGGCCATTAACAACATGGCAGAGGATCCCCACCTGGACAAGTCAACTTCTGAAACCCACAAGAACCTAAACCTGGCCATTATATTCTCAAAGATGTTGAGAGCTGGTGAACCAGGCCTTGACCATGTGAGTCAGCTTAGCCTGAGATTCGGCCACATGCTTTCTACCTTTGCCTTCTCCTTTTCTTAGGCCTTCCCTTTCTCCTCTAGATCCTTGAGCTTGCCCTTAAGATAGGAGATCTCCTCCCGAACTCTTTCTCTCTTCCCCAACCTCTTCTGAGGCTAATCTCTCGACCTCCAAGACTTCGGCATGACTACGGAGGGGCCTCGGCTATAACCTCGTAGCAATGAAGGAAACTTGCAGCCTTAACCAAATCTTCTTGAAGGCACGAAATACTCAGACGGGTCTCATTGGCGAACGTGGTGGCGAAAGGCTACATTGCAAATACCAGACATAAACTCTTTAAGAAAAAGTTGGGGGCCAAGAAAGACAAAGATGGGAAGCCCCAAGAGCGAGTAGCAGGAGCATTGTGCCCAGTAGGAACCTTAGGCTTGTCAGAAGGAGGATCAATGAAGACAATCTCAGGATCCTAGTCTGCCTTCCATTGTTTACTAGGTGTGTAAGAAGACGAACCCAAGAAGGCTAAGTCGGAGATCATATCCTTCTCGACTAACGGATTTGAAGGGGAGGATGCTGGCCTAGTCAAAGATCGAAGAAGGTCTATGTTCTTCTTTGAAGACTTCTTTGCAAAAAGAGAAGCAAGGATCAGGAAGTAAGGAGAAAATCATAATAGGACAAATATAATTCAAGATCACAAATAAAAGACCCAAGTTAAACTTATATATGACTTCACATCCCTGGTGGACACATCAATTACCCTTTTAATTCATGTGGTTAGGTGCCTTCCCCATGTGTTAGTAAAAATTTGACGACGGCCACCTCGTCAAATGCAAGGTTCGAGCATGGTAGGTTGGAGAGGAGTAGGAAGTTTGCCAATAAAGCGAGAAGGAGAGCCCCCTCAAAAGAAAGAAAGAATGGGGAGCTGCCTAGCTTAGCTCAAATTTTGAAGTAACGAGGCTCTGAAGCCATGGTAAGACTCTTCGTATATCTCAAATAATTTTTTGTTAACCATGGCTCGAAGAGACACCATAGTAGGCTTCTTATCCTTCCTTAAGAAGTCATCAGCATAAAAAGGGAAAGAACACTCGTTGCGACATCGTATTCCAAGAAAGCCACAGATCATCTCAAAACCCCGAAGGATAGCCCAGGAGTTCAGATGAAACGGAAGTGGCCACGTTCATCCTATTGAACAAAGCCACTTCAAACTCGAAGAAAGGAAGGCAACCTTCAATCAAGACATCATTGCATCGTACATCCACAAGATGTCCTCCTTCCCTCCTCAGGTCTTCCGGACCTGTCCTCCAACCCCTGGTAGCTTGATCTCGTGACGAGCTCCAGCTGGCACCTAGGAACATAGGAAATTCCTTATATCTAATACTCCACTAGACCACGGTCCAAGGAGTCCGAGATCATGATCTTGTCCTCCATATATCCTACAAGGGAACCACCATGAGAAGCGCTAAAGATTGGGGGCATAGTTTCAAATTTTAAGCGAAAAATATAAAACTAGCCTTAGAGTGGTTCCCTCCTTCCCCTATTTGCTAAGGGTTGCGTTGCCCTAGAAAGCCCCATACGGCAAAGATGTTCATAGTGCCACCCTAGAAGACCCAATGAAAGCAAGAAAAGCAAAGAAGACGGATATAAAGGAAAGATAAAAAAGAATAGAAAGATAGAGGACTCACTAGAATCAAGAGCGCGGTGGAGGCACAATGGTGCATGACGAGGAAAGGAAAGTGTGAGGGACACAGAGACAATGACCAAAAATGGGAGAAGCAAGGCGGTGTACGCAAAAAGGAAATGGAAAAGGTGGTAAAAGGAAGAAGAAGCCACAATTTATAGGAGAATCGTGGAGGGCAAAACGGTTCCGTAAAGCAATGGTAAGAACACCCCACTATGCCTTGGAAACCACACAAGATATGGCACGCACCAGTTGGAAGAAGGAAAGGTTGGGTCAAATGAAAAGACACAAGGCACGAAATAGTTGGGAAAGCTAAGTGATGTTGGGCATAGCGTAAAAACACCTCTGGCTGAACCCCATTCGCGGATCATAAGCCCAGAACTTCCCAGGTGCTAGCCTCAGGACGCGGGTTGGCCACAACATAAAGCATAAGTCCTCGAACCTTAGATCGAAAGACAAGGGAACTAGGAGAGATGGTGAACTCAGCAACCGGCATAAGCGCGAGGAGACGAGTTGGTGGCAACCGTTATCACTTGGGTTCCCATGATCTCTAGATGGGATAATCCCGGACACCCTCAAAACCTCGAACAACATATGAGCTAAGGACAACTACCTTTAACCCACCTGCTTAGAACAAGATGCAAGTCCTAGGCAATAAGGAACCTCAGAGGTATCCTAGATGGTCCCTGAATTCCCCAAACAATTTATGAACCATGAATTGTTCGGTGGAGCACAAATCAAGCGCATGATTAGTGCGAGTCTTGATATATTTTCTAGAAGATTCTTTATAACGGTTAGTATACCATCCGTATTGTACAACTGACCCTAAATTACCTATTTTGAAAGTATTCACAAGGTATAAATAGAAAATGGAAAGTGTAATAATGGTAAGCCATTCTCACCTAAGCATTTACACCATTTTCACCTTAACTTACTTGGGATTAGAGTCCTTTTGTAGGTACCTAGCCTCGATGTCGAAGAGTTGCAACGAGAGGAGGTGTATCTAGAAAGCCACCATCTGTACCACTGGAAGTTGCCCCCCGTTACGGTACGTAATAGTTACCTTTATTTTTCACTAGGGGAAAATATTGCTTCTTCCTTATCGAATTTCCTCCTCTTAACTTGCTATTCCTAGAGCTACCACTTTTTTCAAATATTTATTAGGAACTTTTAAATTTCGTAACATTTTATATTTTGATGTAAAAAAAAAATTGGCATGTGAATTATAAGGAATAAATGAGTGTGTGCTTTTAGAGATATAGTTATGGTGGGGGTTTTACAGCCATCGAGGAGCCATGCTTATATTTTCCTTAAGTAATATGGGATTTGTTGTTAAAGAGGTAGCTCACTCGTTTTGATTTGCTTAGTATTTTATTTATAGTAATTTTTTCATTGAGCTTAATTTTTATGCAATGATAGTAAAAAAAAAGTTTACACTAAACCACACAGTGGGTTAGTGGTGAGGGTGAGGCTAGTATAGTCGCAATTAAGGTCAATCCATGGATCAGAAAATTTTTAGTTAGTTAATCTTGAAATTTTTTTAATTCACACCAGCTTATCTACTGGTGCAAGAACTCCAAGTGTAACAAAAAATTAAACTCATGATTGTGAGTATAAATCTTTATATTCATGATTAAAAAAAATTACACTAAATCACTAGTGTTACATAAATTTAGTTATTTTATTTTATTTCATCTTTAAATGAATGAATAAATTGATTCAAAATAAAAAATATATTATAACTAAATTAATGTTAAAATAAAAAATATTATTTAAAAAAAATAGCATGAAAATTTTGTTACGATAAAATTGTTCGGCTATTTTGCAAATTGGTGGGCTTTGTCGTATATTCACGCTTTCAATTTCAATCTTCAACCGCATTCATTCTACTTCCTCTCCCCTTTTACTGACATTGCAAGAAATCCATCCTCCTCCACGCGACCTACGAGTCCAGACCGATCACCATCTGTCTCTCCCTCATACGCAAGACCTCATTGGCCAAATTGAGACGTCGAAGGGCTGGTTCTGGGATCCTATATCGCTTTGTGGATCTTGTGTTTTCTCCATCGGGTTCGCACTGTTCACTGTTTCGGATTTTGTGGCCGTCACAATAATGGTTTTGACATGCAGGGCTGGCTCGTTCCTCGCAGCCGCTCACTGTCATCATTATTTGGGTCACCTCCACAACCCAGGTACGTTGTTGCTGTGCATTTATGCATTACTTCTAAAGTTCGTTCTTTTGAGTTTGGTTGGATTGCATTTTGTAATTTGCATGTCTGTTTAGGTGCTTGCTGTTTTGGGCGGGGTTATTTTATTTTATTTTTATATTTTAATATGAACTCTATACTATGGATTTAATTTTAATACATGTAAAAAGTTTTACGAAGTAATCTAATCATGTAGCGTCACCAATTTGATTATCTTTTACCCACATTACTTGAAAAGTAATGAAAAATGAGAGATTCGATTGGATTACACTGTTGGTGTATCAAATTAAACTCTTATACTATACCCTTGTGTTTGTTTAGTACTTGTTAAATGGATCAATTAACTGAGGCTTGTGCCCTGCCAAAGGACCTTGTGTTGATCGCGCAAACAAATCAGGATATTCTGTTAATTAGAGATGGGTGCGTGTTAATGTCTTCACTTGGTTTGACTTGAGTTGAAGCTTCCCAAATCCTAGGAATCAACATTTTTTGTTTGTTTGGGGAAGGGGAGGGTAAGCTAAAATGCAGGAAAAGTGGCTTAATTGCGATGTGATCCAGGGATCAAGTAGTCTCACTGATTTGGTTTTACTTGAGCTACAAGTGAAAATCATCCTGTTTTTTGTAGACCATTTCAAACTTCACATGTTAATCATTTAATCCCATTGTCAGTATTCATTGGTGGAGCAAGTGATTCTAGCTGACCCAAAATTGTGCTTTCATCTTGGCTTTGACTAAATCAAAGTTAAGAGTTTCTGCTCTGTTTCATATAAGTCGTCCTTAGATACTTTGAGAGGGTCCAAAATGCATTTCCAGTTATTATAGCCAGCTGTGTGCAGTGACATATCTTGGAGCTTCTCGTATGGTAGTTTACTTCCCAATAGCATTCATCAAGGAATGGTTTTGTAGCTTACTTAAAAGCCACTATTTTCTAAAGTGGTAAGAATGCAGAAAGTGCGGATAAGTTTTTTAATCAGCATTAGTTTTCCTCTCAAAGGAAATGGAATGGGAAAAAACTTTGAAGTGGAAGTGAGGAGTGTGATTGGAAAAGATAGGGAGTTATACTTTTCAAATCTTGCAGAAGTCAAGCCATTGGTGGCCAAATATAATGATAATACTAATGTGGTATAGGTAGAGAAACAATGTATTAGTAAGGAAATTGTTGCTCACAGTGTTGTTAAATATCGGCCATGGTGGCGCCATGGCGTGGCGGAATTTGAGGTCGCTGCAATGGGAAAGTGAATGGCATGGCAGAATGGTGTTGCGGGTGTGGCAGCTGCATTCTCAATGCCGCCATGGCTGAAGTATGGCTGCCATGGCAGAAAAGGCCACAAAAAACCTTTTTTGTTATTTAGAGGGTATTTTAGGATTTCGGGTTACAATAATGAAACCCTAAACAGAATCGATCCCTTGGCCTCTTCTCTCTAAGTCTCGCAGACCCTCTCTCTCTCTGTCTCTCAAGTCCCTCACGGCCTCTCCTCTCATCTCCGCTCTTCTCCGACGACACCACCTGGTGGCGGCAGCTCACCACACCAATAGTGGGGGCCAGCACTCAATTGAGGTTCTTCTTCTTCTTCTTCTTCTTTGTTTTGTTTTCTTCTTCTTCCTCCTTGTTCGTTGTCTTCTTGTTGAACTTTGGGGAAGATGATGAGGACTAGTCACTAGATTAGTTTATCTTAGTTTATGTTTGTTTGTCTAGAATTCTTAATTTGTGTTGACATTATGCCTTTGTGGCTTTGATCATAGATTGTTGTGTTATTTAGTCCTTGTTTGTGACTTTGATGGGGTATTTGTGGCTTTGATTATGTATTATGTCTTTGTATTTTATCATATATATATATCTTTTATATATATATATATACATGGTTGCTATCGCTTCCGCCATAACCTACAACGCCATTCATCATATTTTTATGGAGGTCTTTTGGCTCATCGCCATAGGTTGCCATCCGCCATTGACAGCCTTGGTTGCTTATGGATTTTACATTGCACCTATCTGGTTTATAATAGAGGTAAGCAACTTCAGAATGAGATCACGATTTCATAGTTAATAGTTAAGAAGGTCTTAAGCATGCTGTCCAACAGATATGCCTATGGATTCTACCTTTTATCCTACTAGAAAAAAGTATTGTTTAATCCAATGTGCACACACTTTTCCCAAATCTGGAGGGCATAACATGGTTACAAGTGAGTCTCATAACAAACAAATCCATCCTTGAGTCCTAAGTCAGTAAGTCCTAAACTGCCAAGTTACTAACAAAGGCAGTTTGTTATGTGCAACTGGAATATAAATTTCCAACGTAGATGCAGGTGTTGCAAAATCATTTTGCTTTTTCAGTGTTTGGATTATGCTTATTTTGTGTCCCAAAAAAAGTTTATAGTCAATGTTAGAAATAAGGAAATATTTAATATCTCTATTATATCTTAGAATATTTCACATCATATTTTAGATTGATTTAGATTTATTTAGGTTGATTCTATCATTATGATTAGATTTTATCTTTGCTTTATAAATAGGATTATCTCAATGTATCACAACATCACAATATATTAAATATACTTTCATATTATTGAGTCTTTATTCTCTCTATTTTTCCTCCACCATTTAAAACCCTCAATTTCAACATGGTATCAGAGCGGGACCATCCACCATGATCTGTGTCCATTATTCTCTGATCCCACTAATTTGAAACTCACTTGTACTATGTCCTCTACTATCTTTACTTTTCTCTTTGTCCCTTCATTGCTCTACCTGTCACAGTGTTGCCAGGACACGGGTACCTGTCCTGTACGAGTACGGGTACGGGGAATGAAAATTTTGTAAAAGTGGGTACGGTACGCCAATATATATATAAAAAAAAAAACTAAATTTCATATGAAAAAACCAAAAGAGGAAGTGACATTATTACTATTTTCAGTCCCCCCACTATCACTACCAGATCCATTGTTGAACCTTGTAAAAACATCTGATAAGTGTTTAAATAATTACACAATTTTAGAAGTTGTTCTTGTCTAGAACACACAACAATGACAGCAACAACACATTAAAAGAAGAAATGTATACGAAATGGAAAGCACAAATGGTTGCATATAAAAACAAGAGCAATCAAAAGGTATACAAAATGGAAAGCACAAATGGTTGCATATCACCCTCCTCACCGCTCCAGGTCGCTGCTCCGGGTCGTTCGCTCTCTGGGTTCGAGACAAAGGTCGCTCTCGGGATCGTTCGCATCACTGGAGGTCGCTGCTCCAGGTCGCAGCAAGGTTGCGCTGCCGCGTCGCATCGCTGCTCCGCCGTCGTCGCGATCGCCGCCATGGTGGGTTGTCGTTGGTGATGAAGAAGTGGAGGAGGGAGAGTGATGCGCACTTGCTCAGGAAAAGTGTGTAAAGTGTTAAAGGGTTGGCAGCAATGTATGGCCAACGTTTAAGAAGGAAAAAAAAAAAAAATCCAAAATGGCTGTGTTTTGGTAAAATGGCATACCCAATATCGGACATCGTACCGTGCGTACCCACGTACCCAGATGTATCCAAATTTTTTTTTGAAAAAAAAGGGTGTTGGGTACGTACCCACCACGTACGACGTACACGCGTACCCGGATCGGGTACTTTTCCAAATTACACGTACCTTGCTTGTCAAACCCTTCAATTTTTTTTTAGGTTTGACAGTGCTCTTGCTTTTCAAAAAAATTCACATCAAACCACCATTGTTTTTACTACTAGCCACTTTTCCCAACTTTTCTGTCTTAACACCTACCACCGCCTTCAGGACGTTTTCCGTTAATCCCCTCGGAGTGTCGACCTACCCTCACTCCTGTATGTCACTTCAAGCAAGAAAACCATTGTCCACACCTACCACCGCCTCCGCGACTTTTCACCAATCTGGCCGAAGAGCCCACCACCTTGCTAGCCTCCTCCTGCGGTCTATCCGAAGCCGCGCACGAAAGGTCAAAAGCCGCCGTTGTCGCTCTCGCCACTCTTCTTCACTGCGGAGTTTTTCCGACGACGTTCCAACCTTGACACCACCCCCGGCATCGCCTCTCCTTGCGCGGCCAAACCGTGGTCCGTCCGACTCGACCATTGACGCGCCCACGCGCTCCGTTGCTCTCTACGGCACCTTCACCCGCATTTGCTTCCTCCGCGTGTGCAGGTGCATCCGTGACGTTTTGGCCACTTCCACCACCGCGTACTCGTGATGCCCTCCCCTTTCGGATCTACCCACCATTTCACTAAACGTGCATTTTGCAGACATCGTATTTTTGAAAATTTCACTTCTTCCCTTGTCCTTTTGTGACCCATGGCTGTGAGTAATGAATATTTGATTGTGCTTCCTACCATCCTCCCATTGTGAATCATACCAATGGTGATATTTGCTTTCACTCAATCATGACAGTGATATGCTCTTTTGGCTTTGGATCTCCAATCTTTCAACTATTCAAGGCTTCCATATGTTGATCTTGCGATCTATTATTGCATGTATTGGGAATCTTCCAGCCTTCATTGTGTCTCTTTCAGCCTTCATTGGACCATGATAGCTGTGTGTCTCTTCTTCTTCCTAGGCATGCAATTCTCCAACATGTTGTTCAAGCTGATGGTCATTCCAGCCGCCTTGTTGTGTTATCTTTTTCCATCCA
Organism: Dalbergia oliveri; assembly: GCA_030441495.1. Taxonomy (NCBI): domain Eukaryota; kingdom Viridiplantae; phylum Streptophyta; class Magnoliopsida; order Fabales; family Fabaceae; genus Dalbergia; species Dalbergia oliveri. Next base: position 4,681,827 of record JAMLFY010000005.1, on the reverse strand, counting down.
GCATCTCTGAGTTGTCTTGCTAATCTTCAATGGAGATCATTTTTATATTTCAAGGGTTTAATTGTAACAAGCTTAAAGGTTAGTGAGCTTTAGCTTAAGGGGGAGTGTTAGAAATAAGGAAATATTTAGTAATATCTTAGAATATTTCACATCATATCTTAGATTGATTTAGATTTATTTAGGTTGATTCTATCATTATGTGTAGATTTTATCTTTGCTTTATAAATAGGATTATCTCAATGTAACACAACATCACAATATATCAAATATACTTTCATATTATTGAGTCTTTATTTTCTCTTTGTTTTACTATCTAAACCCTCAATTTCAACAGTCAAGATGTTGGAGAGTATTTAGCTGAAAAAACTGTTTCTAAAGTGCTTTAATAATTAGTTTGATCTCTTAGATCCTATGCCATTATTTCAGTATTAGTTCCAATCAGTTGTGCAATGACTATTTGATTTGATCTATGAAGCATGAAGATAAAATATGATATTGATGATCCGATACCGATACGGGATACGGTGAAATTCTAAAACTTAAGAAGCGGAGATGCGTGTATATATATACTAATTATATATTAAATTTAAGGTTGTATTATCAATATGTTATTAAATTTATTTAACTCTTATCATAACTATCTTAAGAAAATATAAAAATATATCAATGACTTTTTGTGGACAATCCAATTTGTAGAATCACCCAAAAAGTTGATTTTGACATATTTTAAAGTATTGAAGTATCGGTATTGGACGTGATACATCCTACATACTATGCACAATTAGATGATGAAGTATCGGTGCAACATAGGATTTGATGTTACATTGCAAATGCTGGATTTCCAGCCATCGCTTTTCTCTTTGTTTGTCACTCTCTTCATGTAAACTTCGACAAACTACTTGTGATGTAGTTTTCTAGTTAAAAGTTCATAGAATATGGAGGAAAGAGAGGGAGGAGAATGAAGCACATGTGTAGTGCTGGGGACAGGGAATAGAAGTGAACCTAAGCAGCAGTGGGGGAAATGGGAAAGGGGATGGCCATTGTAGAATATGCCTTTATTCCTTGGATTAGAGCAGTCCATCTCCTATCTAAATCTCATCTTCAGATCTAAAATGCACCCTTAAGATCTGCACAGCACCAAATCAATACGATAGTCAGGAATTCTTAGTAAGCTCAAAAAACTGAGTGGGGTTCTAGAGAAAGAAAATCCCGAAATTTTAGAGAGAGCAAAAGATCGGACCTTTTGAGAGAACAATCTGCCTTGTTTTTCTGTGTGTATTGTGTTGGTGATACTATATACAAAAAAAAAAAAAAGAGAACACTCGTTTTTCTGTTTTGTAAAGTATTTTTCTTCCCTGGCATGTGGTTATTTTGTCACCTGCTCACATATGTCTTCTGATGTGTCGGCAGTATGTGTCACAAAAGATATGCCAAATTATCATTTCTCTGTATCACAAAGCATCTCACTCCATCCATCCTAATATATTCATTTTTGCAGACCTTATGTCCACAACATGGCCACTTGTCTGCTATTTGTGTTTGGAAGTGAAAGCAATGCTTATTAGCTGAGTAAACCTCCTTCACCCTACAAAATGTAAAATATCTGAAGCGAAGTTGGCTAAACATGCGTCAAATTCAAAATGTATTGTTCAACACTGCAATGTGCACACTCTCAGAGACAATTCTGGGGCAGATAAAGGGATGCTTGACAGCAAAAGCACTAGAATCGGTCTATGCTTCAATGATCAAGACTAGTGCCAACAAAGATTGCTTCTTGATGAACCAATTTATAAGTGCATGTTCAATCCTTTCTTGCATAGATCTAGCAAGTTCAGCTTTTGCTCTGATGGAAAATCCTAATGCTTGGGTTTATAATGCATTGATCCGAGGCTGTGTTCATTGCTGTTACTCAGACCAAGCATTAGTATATTATATGCAGATGTTGAGGAACAACGTCATGCCTACCAGTTATTCATTTTCATCTTTAATTAAAGCCTGCACATTGTTGATGGATTCAGTTTCAGGCAAAGCTATTCACAGCCATGTTTGGAAACATGGATTTGATTCTCATGTGTTTGTCCAGACTACCCTGGTTGAGTTTTATTCGACATTGGGTGATTTCGGTGACTCAAGAAGGGTGTTTGACTATATGCCTGAAAGAGATGTTTTTGCTTGGACTACAATGATTTCGGCTCATGTTCGGAATGAGGACATGAATTCTGCAGGGAGATTGTTCGATGAGATGCCTGAAAAGAATATTGCTACGTGGAATACCATGATTGATGGACACACAAAATCAGGGAATGTTGAGTCTGCTGAGTTTTTGTTCAACCAAATGCCTGCCAGGGATATTATTTCTTGGACAAGCATGATGAACTGCTACTCTCGGAACAAAAGATATATTAATGTAATAGCACTTTTTCATGACATGATCAACAAAGGAATAAATCCTGATGAAGTGACCATGACGACTGTCATTTCAGCCTGTGCCCATCTAGGAGCTCTTGACTTAGGGAAGGAGGTACACCTTTATTTGATGCTGAATGGATTTAATCTTGATGTTTACATTGGGTCTTCACTGATTGATATGTACGCAAAATGTGGGAACATAGATAAGTCTCTTTTGGTGTTCTACAAATTGCATAAGAAAAACCTGTTTTGTTGGAACTCTATCATTGATGGGCTTGCAACACATGGCTGTGCTGAAGAAGCACTAAGGATGTTCGGCAAAATGGAGAGGAAAAGAATCCAACCAAATGCAGTTACATTCATTAGTATCCTGACTGCTTGCACTCATGCAGGACTTATAGAAGAGGGCCGTCACAGGTTTACGAGCATGATCCAGGAATATTGTATTACTCCTCAAGTTGAACACTATGGATGCATGGTTGACCTGTTGAGCAAGGCTGGCTTGCTTGATGATGCTTTGGAGATGATTAGAAGGCTGCCATTTGAACCTAACTCCTTTATTTGGGGCGCCTTATTGAATGGGTGTAAGCTTCACAGAAACTTGGAAATAGCTAATGTTGCAGTTCAGAATCTGATGGTTTTGGAGCCAGGTAACAGTGGGTATTACAGTCTCCTCATCAACATGTATGCTGAAGAAAATAGGTGGAGTGAGGTTGCAAAGATCCGGAAAACCATGAAAGATCTGGGTATAGAAAAGAAATGTCCTGGGTCTAGCTGGGTTGAAATCAATAAGAAAATTCATTTGTTTGCAGCTTCTGATAAACATCATCCATCTTACGGTCAAGTCCACTTGTTGCTAGCTGAAATGGATGAGCAGCTGAGGCTGGAAAGCTATGTCCCTGAACTGGGGTTGATTTTATAATGACATAGGCTCTTTTAAGTAGGAGGGTGTTTAAAAGGAGGATCTGTGTGTCAAAGAAGGGTTGAAACTATAGTCAAATTTGTACATAGCCAAACTGTTGAAGAATAATACCCTTTATAAGTCCTTGCAAGGTATACTCAAAAGAATTCGTAGCCCCCATTCTTCCCTGTCAAATAATTGATGCCTTTTGGCTGCTGAGTGACAAAGTTTGGTCTATACTAGGCTCAAACTTCATTTTCTTTTACTGCATTTGGAGAAATGACAAGGCATTAGATTTGAGAATCTGTTCTTTAATTTTATTTTTTTTGTATTTTTTGTATTTTTTTTTATTTAAAGCATGCTACTCTTGCTTTCATTTACTGCTTTTATGATTCTGAACAGGAATTTGAGAAGTTCTGTCTGTAGTGGGTGTTAAAAGAAAGTAAGAAACTAAATTAACGCCCATCAATCAACATGTAGGTCAATATGCAGTTTTTGGCTTTGTAAGAAACAATGAGGAGTATTTCGCAGACCACAAGGTTCGTGATGTTGATGTCAAATAATCCTCGATTAATCTCTGACCTGCATAATCTAGTGAATACAAGCTATAAGATTTCTGGCAGATTTTCCTAGTTATGCTAACTATTGCACATAGGTGTTTAGTGGCAAACTTTTGTCAAGGCTATTTATTCAGCAAGAGAAGCTGTAAACCGGCATTGCTCACTCCAAGTTTGTTTCTTTTTTAGATTATTACTCATTTGAGAATTTGTTCTTTTAAATGACTTATATAAAGTAATTATTTGACTTACAATGTTCATATTTAAGGGATTAAATTGACAAAAAAGATTATTAAAGATTAAAGTAATGACCCATATATTTTTAAAGAATGGCAATTCACATTTTACTCTTAATAAAATGTAAAGAAAATACATAGAAAGTTGAAAAATGATGGTTTAAATTGGCTACTGTTTTATCCATCTCTTGTCTACTCCTTGAGTCTGTTACAAGTAGAAGCATATGATTGAATGATAGTATGAAACTTTCTTGCATTATATATTCATCAAAATTAAACCCTAATGGAAAACATAAAAGTAGATTGGCATATAGCTTATCTTCTGGGATAGAGGAGTGTATGTTTTGAAAATAAAGGGAAGAGGTGTAATAAAGTCTGTATTTTACTCTATTTTATGCTATGTCATTTTCATCCTTAATAAGTTATTAATAATTTTATTAAGGTTATTTTAGTCTATCAAATTGAATATAGTCATGTTTTCTCTAGATAAATTATATATAATCTCTAAATAAACTATTTGTAACCATCTTTTACAACATTTATCTAAACATAGATATAGATAATGTTAAACTACAGTTAATTAATTTAAAACTTTATTGATAAATCACATTTAGCTTATTATATTTGTTATAAAGTTACAGATTTAAATCTCATTCATTTTGAAATATTATATTACAAAAAAAGTACTATATTTCTATGTAAAATCTTCGTCTTAAAAAATAAAAAGGTAAATATCAGAGAATTACCCAAGGTTAAGAAATCACAGCTCCAACCACCCACTTAAAAAACTCCATAATTTCATCTATATATTTGTTTCATAACCTTTTAAGATGTAAAATAATATATAAATTTTTTTTAAAAAATAAATTGTTTTTCTTATAATAAAGCCAATCCAAGTGTACTCTAAATCAAACTTTTGAACCGTGACTGCTATTGGATTACTTCTCAAATAATTGAATATTTATTTAAAATATTCATCTAAAATTGCAACCCATCCTTCAATAGTTTCAAGTAAAACTATTATTAAATTATCCCTAAACTAAATTGCTTTTAATTAATAAAATTATTATGTTTTATATGTAAGAATAAATTATTAATTAATCCCATTGAGTTAATATCACTGTAATATTTGAATTTATTCCTTGTCTTGAAGATCATTCAAAATTTCAAATGCAGTAATAATTAGGTAAAAACCTAATAATAATGACTTTGATTCAAACTGGCAATATTGCAAATAAAAATTAAACTGAAATTCATTTTCAGTATAAATAATTTGATTATAGTGGACTATTTTTTATACTGAAAGGAAAAAAGAAAATGACTAGGACGAAAGAGAAAAGAAATATAAGGACTAGAAAAGCAGAATGGTCATTTTCTTTGTAATTGATGATTTTTCCTATGAGAAGAATTTGATAGGAACATCCAATTACTTTCCATGGTTATAGAAAGAAAATAGAACAGATTGACACAAGCTAGAGCAACTTGGATGGGAATTTTTTTTTTTCAAGGGTATGTTTAGTTGAGAAAGAAAAATGGGACAAAAATTTCCATGAAAAAATTCTACATACAAAATTTATACATGAAACATATCTATAAAAATTCTTTCCACTTTTACATCTAACTAAACACATCCTAAAACTCACTTTTTTCACCCTTAAAATTTCCTTTTTATTTAGTTGAATAATTTTTAAAAAATAATCAATCTAACAAAAAAAAAGTTTCCAATTTTTTTATAAGAACTAAAAACAATAACTTAAAAAAAAATCAGTTTCACTTTTTTCAGTTATATATAAAAGTTAAGTTTCATATTAATTTTTCGAAAATATGAAGCAAAGACTCATTAGGATCAATCTACTCGGGACACACTGGATGACATGAGTTCAATCAACAAAGTAGTTCTCACGAATCTGCTATGTCCAACCAAATGAATAAAAATAAAAAAGAATTGCAATAGAGATTTGAGGTTGGCTGCAATTTCCCCCATTTTAGTCCATAATATATACGCTCCATTCCCAAGGTTCTACTGGCTCATAATGAGTATATGTAAGGAAAATGAATGATGTGACTTGAAAACAATACCGTTTATAAATCACACTCAACGACAAGCACGACCCAACAAAATCTAGTCAATGACGTCAATTTCATTCACACAGAGATTTTAGTGGACGGAGGAATGAGGAGACTGGATAGATACATTCATAAATTACGCAATAGGATTTCAGTAACCAAAAAATTCTTTGTATTCTGCACCTTTTTCCCTTAAATTTTCTCATATCTATGCTACAAGTGTACAACCAAGAGCCACCGTGGCATTGTCTCGTTCCAGTTGCATCATATGTTCCCCAAGGGTCGTGTCAACAGTGTCATTTTTTCAACAAAACTCAAAGAAGCAGGCATTGGGGAGAGAGGAAGAACGGTTTACTTCGGTTGTAGTGCTTAATCACACATTAGACCTCAAGTACCAGAAAAATTGGTTTATCATGTCATCTCTGGTCAAGGGGATTAAGATGTAGCTTTTGCCTTCCATGCCAAGAACTTCCTATTTTCTTGCTTGTATCTTTTCCATTCTCTCAAAGCAGCTAGAAGGACATGCATTGAAACTGGCAGAAAAAATGGCTGCAACAATAGAAGGAAAGTGGACATGACAATGAGTATACTTCAACTTGCAGCTTAAAATTATGTGTGCATTTCAACTCAATTCTCATGAACTGCTTCTTGTTCTCATTTTTCAGATTTGAAGGGACAATAACAAAGTAGCAAAGAAACTGATGGAACTGGTTCAGAATATAGCAAGAAAACCAAGAAAAATGTGTATTATTCTCAAATGGATGTACAATATTATAGGGCATTTGAGAGATCTCTTGCTCTCCTAGTTACTAATTTCTCTAACATCTCAATTCATGATTTCATGTCATCTACCTCTAACACTCTTTTTAGGCCCACTACTCAATACTTGATATCCAGGTCTCTATCAGAAACAAAAAACACAAGCAAATTACAGATAATGGGCTACAAACATTTCTTACAACCTTCCATATATGACTATCTTTCTTGGGCACCACGGTTCTTCCAATTCCTTATTATTTATTTCTCTTTTTCATGATAAAAAAAAAATTGTAAAATTAAACAGGAATTATGCTTTGACAAAAGATCATTCATAATCTGGAACCCCTAATTATGAATGTCAAAAGGTCAGGATGATGCAGCCAGTATGGTGGAATCATTCAAAGGTCAAGTTTATCCATCCACATAAGCCAGATCACAAAATTTTAGTATTTAGGACATAAACATGAAGAGTTAAAGGACAGACAAACCGAATAGATGGCAAAACAATGCTCAAATGAATAATAGCTGATAGACGTGATTGAAGGATGAAAAAAGGCATCCTCTGCCAGAGATCTTGAATGCCTTGATGATACTGACAAGAAAAAAATAACATATTTTAGAAACAGACAACAGCCTAAAAACTTTAACCAAGCCAACGGCTTTTAAAATCAACATAATGCTTAAAAAACATACCAGCTGAAGCATCATAAATTCCAAGAGATGCATTACTTTGAGCAAATTTTGCAGCCTCTAGAGAAAACTTCACCTGCTTAAAGGCACCACAGAATGCTCAGGATAGAAGCGACTTAATTGCATTTATTAAAAGCTAACAACAAGGGAAAAAATTTATGCATCAGACAATTAATCAGGCAAATGGGACTATAAAATCAATTGAATCATCATTATTACAGCCTTCATATGATTCTAGAATGTGTTTCTAGGAATTCAGATTCCTTTTGTTATTTTCTGGGTTAGTTTTGGATTTCTTTGCATTTTGTTTTGTATTCTGTTACAGCTACTTATAGCATATTTTAGTATGCTTGTAACTCTGTAGGATGTAGATGTCAGCTTGCTCTCTTATATATGTTTCTCAAATGAGAAGAATGAAAGTGAGCCTGATATTTATTCTTCAGCAAAATGTTAAAGATGGCATCAGATCTCCCATGGAACCCAGCATGAGGAGACTTTCCATTAGAACTGGGATCAGAAAGAATTGGAAAATTGTAAGAAAGCCTGAAGACCGTGTTCATTGACTAAGGATTCCTAATCAATGTGATCACACACCCAGAAATACACGGTTGAAGGGTTAGTTTGAGAGACCCTTCTTAACTCCCCAAAATCTCACTGAGTCTCTACCTAACCAACCCCTCTATTTATTTATAGACACTAACTTGGTGTAAAACAATGCTCTCCTCCAAAAGAACCACCTTCTCATGCTCCATTCTTTACTCATTCAAAAATTATCCCTTCCAATTCAATTGTTTTCATTATTATTATGGTGCTACTACGCAACTTATTAACAACCTTCCTGATCTGCACTTGTCATCCAATCTGGTAGCTCCATCTTTGCTTCACATGACAAAAACTGGTCAACATGTGCATGGTCCAGTACTCTGGTTTTATTTTCGGTTACTTTGCTCCACTTTGGTTGATCAATCTGGCCAGTGCCTTTGTTTTGTTTGATTTCCACTATTCAGCCTTGCTGCTTGGTGGATTTTCATGAATGGTTACTTGGTTCTACTTTTGCAAGCCATATACACTGTCATTTTCCTTAATTGATCATCTCTAATTGGCATTTGGTTCATTTTGCCTTGAGATTTGAAGCATTGGCCATATGGAGAATAGTCCAATTGTTCTGTTTTACATAAGATCAGTGCATTTTAAATGGTAGACAGTGATTCTAAGTCTATCAAGTTGGGTAAGCTTTGATGATTTTTACTTCTGGCAAGTGATTAAGCATTGGATTTAGCTTCAATTTTGCCGAATTGGCATTTTGATGAATGAACATGTATTTGGAATTGTCTAGCATCATGTGATGTGTTGGATGCCATAGAGCCTGTCTTGTCTTGGCACTAGTCTCATGAAAATGCCAAAAGAAGATCGAAAGGGCCCAAACAAAGGTCGAAGATTTCTTAAGCTATGCACTTCAGCCGTTTCCATTTTCATTATTTAGATTTTCATGATTAGCTGATGTGATTACTTCATGATGGATGATATCACCCTCCATCTTGCCCCTGTGCAGCCGGTGGAGGGGGGGTGGTGGTGGTTAGAGATGAACCAAGATCAGCCCACTTCAGGAGAGTGCAATGCTGGAATGCAGAACTCAAAATAAAGGAGATGATTCTTGAACATGTTTGTGAAGGATTTCCCTAAGATCTCGTTTAGATTCCTTTTGTTATTTGCCGGATTTGTTTTGGATTTCTTTGCATTTTGTTTTGTATTATGTTGCAACCACTTATAGCATAGTATGCTCTCAAGTCTCAACTCTACAGGAAGTAGATGTGAGCTTGCTCTCTTGTACGTAATTTTCAAATTAGAAGAATGAAAGTGAACCAGATATTTCTAATTCAGCAAAATGTTAAAGAATATGCACTAAAATCAGGACCCTATCAGCTAATAGAATATGGTGGACATCATGTTCCATATGAAATAATAATATCAAATAGAAGTTCAATAACAAGCATTTATAATTACCTGTTTTCCAATTTCATCCATGATAATCATCCTTGGCAATGATTGAACCTGCAATTGAAGTTCGATAAGCATTCAGCAAACACTGCCAGTTGAACCAGACTCAGTTGAAGCAACTTAGTTGACAAAACATACCAATCTAGAAAGAGATCCAAGTGTTGTAGCACATGAACGAAGATTAAAGCATACATGCTTCCGTGACAAAACATCCAACTCCCTACACACAATCAACCCACAAGAATTATTTTCACAAAGTTTAATTATTAAGAAATGAAAAAACAAAATTACAAACTTGCCATTGATAAACATGGACATAATAGATAATGTGAAGAATTTTTCCTTATAATCTAAGGGTCGATTTGTTTAGTGGACAGAGATTTCTTAAAATATAATTGATAATTGATATACATGGACAAAATGCCATGCACATACAATTTCAAGGGCTAACCTAAACATTCACTTATTCTTAACGCTATTCTATCACTCATTCATTACAACATCCTCATCTCTACGACAATGAGCTCATTCTCTTGTTGGCTTTTTACTGCCCAACATCCCATCCCATACATTATTGCAAGTCTTATAATTGTGCAGTAACACTTTCCAAAAGCTCAAGTGGTAAATTTTACCCCACAAATTTTCTTGAACAAATTAAACAAGAAAAGTTTTTCAAATATCTTTCAGAAATCATTTGACATTGGCAAGTGCTCTCAGTCGAAAATAGTATGGGAAAATCAATTTCATGTGAGTGTATCTCTTAAAAAGTGTTTTCAGCTGGAAAGATACACGTAGAAATTAGAAAGTACTGCATTTTTCAGAAGATTTAATTATTATTTCATACGATGAGGAAAAGGTGAAGACATTTTTCCATTTACAACTCCCAGAGAGAACATTTTCCTTTGATAGTTAGACCTAAAATAGGAAAGTGATTTTCTGAAAAAGCTTTCTTGCATCTGACAAAGGAAAATGAGTTTCAAACAGTGTTGTTAAATTGCGGCCATGGCGGCACCATGGCGCCATGGCGTGGCGGAATTTCAAGTCCGCCATGGAGACCTGCATGGCGTGGCGGAATGGCGTGGCGGCTCGTGGCGGCCGAAATTTCCATGGCGCCATGGCGGTCCATGGCGGAAATGGCGGAAAGCTGCCATTTTTCCAAGGAAATTAAAAAATAAAGGGTTATTTTAGGGATTTTGGGGGTTTTATTATAAGGAAACCCTAACACATTGACCCCATTTGCTCTCCCTTCTCGTTTCGAGCTTCCGCCTCCTCCTTTGTTTTGCGATTCTGCAAAGCGACCGCCGCGACCTCAGCGACGTCGTGACCCACCGACGTCGCGACCACGACGTGCGACCTCGGCGACCTCAGCGAAGCTACCGCGCCAGCAACCTTCATCTTGCAGCAACCGTATGGCCACTTCCTCTTCTTTCTTCTTCAGGTCGATGGTCTTCTTCAGTTCTGCTTCTTCTGCTTCTTTTTTTCTTCTTTTCGTTCTTCTTGCTTTCTAGCTTTGTTTTTCTTTTCTTTCTTCTTCTCTTCTTTTTCTTTCTGCTTCTGCCTTCTTCTTTCTCGTTTTTCAGCTCCTTCCTGAGCTTTGTTTTTCTTTTCTGGTTTCAATTTCTTTAGTGAGCTACAATGGAAAGTCAAGGTCAAGTTTCACAAACCACAAGGTCATCTAGAAGAGACCCTGGTTGGAAGTATTGCCATCCAGGAGAAGAAAATAATACCAATGATGTTATTTGTAATTTCTGTGCAAAAGTGATGAGAGGAGGAATTACAAGAGCCAAAGAACACTTGATGGGGAAGACTGGCAATGTCTTCCATGTCCTAAGTGTCCAAAAGATGTTAAAGATGAGTTATGGGCTCTTTATAAAAGAAAAAGAAGCAAGAGAGTGATGAAATGGCAGCTATGAGGGACCTTGATCTTGAGAATTGCAGTTTGGATTATCTGAAGATGATGCTCAAGAGATTGTGGATACCCCTAATCCTAGGCAAAGGAGAGGTGCAAATTTGAAAGGCCCAATGGATTTATTTTTCACAAAACCAGAAATTGCAAATGCAAAGAGGAAAAAGGATAGATTGAGGTAAGCAAAATATTAGAGAGGCATGTGATAAGGAAGCGGTGGCAAGGGTTCATCAATACATAGCCCGATGGTGGTATCAAGCTGGACTTTCATTCAATTGTATCAAATTAAAGAGTTTCGTGATATGTTGACAGCCATTGGACAATTTGCCTTGTCCGTCTTATCATGATATAAGAGTTCCACTTCTTAACAAAGAGTTGGAGTACACCAAAAATTTGATGAAGGATCATAAGGAGCAGTGGGACAAACATGGTTGTTCGATCATGTCAGATGCTTGGACTGATAGGAAGCAAAGGTGCTTGATTAACTTCTTGGTGAACTCTCCTGTTGGAACAATGTTTGTGAAGTCTATTGATGGTTCAAACTTTGTGAAGACCGGTGAGAAGTTGTTTGAGTTGCTTGATTCTCTTGTGGAGGAGATTGGTGAGGAAAAGGTTGTGCAAGTTGTAACTGACAATGGAAGTAATTATGTTTTGGCGGGCAAAATGTTGGAAGAGAAAAGACCACACCTTTATTGGACTCCTTGCGCAACTCACTACTTGGATTTAATTCTAGAAGACATCGGCAAAATTCCATTGATAAAGAAGACTATTAAAAGGGGAATTTTTCTTGTTGGCTTCATTTATAGCCATTCTAGCACTTTGAGTTTGTTGAGGCACTTCACAAACAAGAAGGAGTTGGTGAGGCATGCAGTCACAAGATTTGCCATATCTTTTCTATCATTGGAAAGGCTTCAAGAAAAAGCAAATCTTCGAAGAATGTTTACTTCTGAGGAGTGGGTAAGTAACAAGTTGTCTAAGGATCCTAAGGGCAAGGAAGCAACAAAAATTGCAATTATGTCTTCCTTTTGGAACCATGTAGATTACACCATTAAAATCATGCGTCCTCTTGTTCGTGTGCTTCGTCTTGTTGATGGTGAAAGAAAGCCTGCAATGGGTTATATTTATGAGGCAATGGACAAGGCAAAAGAGTCCATCATGAAGTGCTTTAGCGATGAAAGCAAATACAAGGATGTGTTTGCAATCATTGATAATAGATGGAATTGTCAACTCCATCGGCCATTGCATGCAGCAGGACATTTTTTAAACCCACAGTTCTATTATGGCAACCCAGATTTAGAGTATGATCTAGAAGTCACAAATGGGATGTATGATTGTATCAAGAGATTGGTTCCAAGTCGGGATGTGCAACAAAAAATTTTACTTGAGCTGCCAATTTATAAGAGTGTTGGTGGCCTTTTTGGAGATGAATTTGCAATATCACAAAGAAAAATCCTTGCACCTGGTGAGAAGAATACAACTTCTAGCTTTCAAATTTCTTTTGATTTTAAATTAGAGTAATTTGCTTACATGATCCTTGGATTTGTAGCTCATTGGTGGCGAATGTATGGTCTTTCTACTCCAAATTTGCAAAAATTGGCCATCAAGATTTTGAGCTTGACATGTAGCTCTTCGGATGTGAACGAAACTGGAGTGTTTTTGAGCATGTAATTACCATTTTTCTATCACTTTTCTTTTGGGTTATTGTTAGAATAACCAATAGTAATGCTTTAGATTATATTGATATTGCAGATTCATTCTAAGAAGAAATAGGCTTGAGCATAAAAGGTTGGAAAACTTGGTTTTTGTGAAATATAACCAAGCACTCAAGCAAAGATATGATATTAGGAATGAGATTGACCTATCTCACTCAATGACATTGATGATTGTAATGAGTGGATGGTTGGAGAGCTAGAGGATGAGGATCATGATGCTGGAGATGACTTGGTGTTTGCAGATGATAACACTTTGACTTGGAAAGTATATAGGGCATTAGGGGTTGGAGACCCTAGAACATATACTAGGCGACAAAGTAAAAAAAGAAAGGAACCCTCAAGTGGTGATGGACCATCAAGTGGTGCAAGCAGGGTAATAGAGTTTCTAAAAGGGAAAGAGGTAGCAGTGTTGGTGCCAATGGTTGAAGAAGAACCTGAGTTTGATGGCTGAGGAATCCGAAGAAGAGGAAGAAGAAATCAAATATGATGATTCGAATTAAGGAGAGAAGAGAGGGATATGCCTCGGATGGACCCATTGGTGCTAATTACCTTGGGGATGAGAATATGGACTAGAAACTAAAATAGTTTATTTTAGTTAGCCTTTGTCTTAATTTGTGTTAAAGAGTGTTGAGTTGAGTTGGCTTGTATTTTGTTTTGAACTTGAGATTTGGATTCTACTTTTTGTTTCTAGCTTCTAGTGCCCTACTATTATGACTTGTTATGACATGACATTGTGCGTTTGTGGCTTTGATTTGCATTTGGTCATGATTATTTTACATCTTTTTCTTGATATTGTGATGCATTTGATGAATTTATTTCAAAGAATATATTTGTTCTTCATATATGTTATTAGTTTTATTATTTGTCATATTTGGAATTTTTTTTGTGTGTTTTTTTGTATATATAAAATTATTTTTCAGTCCGCCATATCCGCAACGCCATCCGCCATATTTCCATTGCGGATTTTTGGCTCACCGCCATAAGCCGCCATCCGCCATTGACAACTATGGTTTCAAAAAATACTTTCCACAAGATACACCAAGGAAAACAGAAGATATCACCCAGAAAAAGTATTTACTGTAAAACAAAGACACTGTAAATTATGCCTAGGAGAGTTGCAGTATCCCACTCAAGCTTTGTATATCATGATTCTTCCCAAGTCTTTGCCCAAGCAGGACTTATTTGTGTTTTTAATTCATTTAGGAACCATTCAGAGCAGGACTTAAAGAATACGCAATCAATGACAAAAAAAATATTTAATTTGCCCCTTGAAGACAAGTGTCATCTGCAAGAACTTGTCCAATGAAATTGAGTTGTACTACATGCTCATTTAGCCATCCCATTAACAAGTTAAACATGTGTGGGTCAGTATCAAGCTTTCAAGCAAGCTTATTTTAATAGACCAAATAAAATTATTTTGTAAAACATGTAATTAATAATTTCTAAAGGGTATTAAAAGGACTATCACTCATACCATTCTGTGAAACCTCTTTCACTCCCTAGGAGAACGGATGTGCCTGATTGACCAATATACAGGTTATCAGACTTAAGACCAAGGAGTTGTCGCAACTGGCCCATTAGAACTTCAAAAAGCTTCTGGAGATCCTGTTTCATAATATGCATGCTTTCATGTTCAGCCAAAAAAATTATGATAATTTGTACAATAGTGGCATTATATGTATTACTGCATACATAACTACCGTAAAGTTGTTTATTAGAAAAAAAAATAAGCTTTTAAAAATTCCTGAAATGAAGTGGGTTGGAATGAAAACATATCAATTATTGGTTTAAATAGAATCTCAGTTGAAAACATATCAGAGGGAATAAGAAGTTCCAAAATACTGATTTACTTTCAATATATACAGCGAAAAGTTTTGCCTATGACAGTTAGCAAACTATTAAACGATGCAGTTAATGGGTGAAAGGAACACCTGGGGAGAAATCATATGTCTGATGGGACCCTTACTTTCCAAATCCTTTATGCAGCTTTGGGATTCCATACAACAACGCCTCCCCACATCTGCAATTTTCCAGAATAGGCTCTTTATAATACTGGCCAATTTGGTAATTTTATAAGACATAACAATACAAAAGTATTAAGTAATGAGATTTTGAAGGTGAGATGAATAACTGGAGATATAAAGCCATTAGTCTTAGAGAGCTTTCTATTTGTAAGCTCCAGTTGGAGAGGACATTCCTTCGCAGATGGTATATATCTGGCATAATAGACAAGGAAACTTGCACTGTAAGCTCTGTACAAATGCAGAACATAATTAAATTGTTGAAATGACACTTGAGAACTTGTATATCAGTAGAGAGAGAAGCAGAGATGTGCTTTCAATTTTCCCATTTTAACGCTAAGGCCATAAAACGTAAATTGAATAAAAGAAATTCTTAGCTTAGTTTTATTGAAATTAGAACAATAAATCTAGGATTGAGTTGAAGAATATACACCACAAGTTGCAATACTTTAGATCTCCCACCCGCTGCAACTGAAGTATCCAAGTGCCACTCATTAGAATTAACCTGTTCAACAGAGAAACATTCACGCCATAATGTATCTCAGATACAAGAAACATTGAACAAAATATGACAAGGATGATAAAGGACTCTCATAGTTTGAACCAAATCCAAAAAAGATTTATGCATGACTCAAAAGAAAAAAGAAACTTCTAAATGATCAAAACATTGTCACTTTATAAGATAGACATCTTGATAATATGTCAAGTACTCCAGGTGGAGAGTTACACCATTTATCCAATTGAAATAATGTAGAAGTCACAAGTCAGAACTAAATACAAAGCAATCTATTTAAAAAAAACACTGTAAATCATAAATGATAAGTCAAAGTCATAGAGATTGCATACAAAGAAAGGAAGATCCTTGATACTAAAAATGTGGCTGCCATGCTCATCATCCCAGTAAGAAAATGAAGACTTTGGTGTGTGGTACAAAACCTGCCAATTAGGAAGAACATCGAAATCATTCAAATATATTTACAATTAACTTTGTACTGTTACATAAGTATACAAGACTTTACCTTACCTGGCTTTCAACCGTTATATTTGCTATAGGTTGCAAAGCCTCGATCACAGGTTGCAACAAATTCTCATCAATTTCATGAAAATTCCTACATTAAGATCACCACATAATCATGACAATTACACTACTCCAAAGATCATAAGCAAACAATATAACATGATACGGAAAAGCAAAAGCACAATTCAATGAAGATTTAACAATATCATATAAAGCATCACTGTGATTAATCTTTCCCTTTACGCACACATTTCATTGCCAACTCTGGTACTACTTAAAACATATGCGTTCTGTGCGGCCAACATATAAACTACACATCTTGATAAATTCCCAATATAGCAAAACAAATGTAGAAAGAAAACCAAATTCTGACTAAAACAACACTTGAATGGTGTTTCATTTCACGATTCATACCAATCATATATCCAATCCCTGGGCTCAGCATTGAGCAAACTGAAGGAAAGAACAATCCTACCATCAGCACCAACCGGCATGAACTCGCTGCGAATCGAATTCCCTTCACTCCCGCCGTTAACAAACACCCTGGCGAAGATCTCAGCCACCCTCGAAACAGCCTCATCGTCCGACACCTTCCCGAGCATCCACGCGTGCCGGTACTTCCCCACCACAGCCCTAACCTCCCCTCTTCGTCCCCATTATTCACCACCACAGCAGTATACACCTTCCCTCCTCCACCGCCGACATCCCCAGACAGCCCCTCAGAAATTCATCAACATCGTCGTCACTGCCCCTCAACTTCCCGCCAAAATCAACCTCACCACACTTCCACGGACACTGAGCTTCCGAATCCTCCGTCCGCCAGCCGCAACCGGAGCCCAATCAAAGACCACCGAGACGGCATAGCCGCCGCCGCCGCTGCAATCGCCGCACTGCGGTGGGTTAGGGTTCAGCTGGGACATCTTGCGGGTGATTGCTGCTCCGACGTCGTCTCGAGAAGCGGTGGAGTGGAAGCCGACGAATATGGCTCGGAATCGGCAGGGGAAGTGTAAGGGTCGGACTCGAGTTGCGAGGAGAAGGATTCGATTCGGTCGAAGGGGAGCGGGGCGCGGTGGATTTCTATGGATTTCCAGATCAGTGGGAAACCTGCAGAGGGAAACAAAACAACAATGTCAAAAAGTTGAATGAGTGAGGGAATGAGAGAATGAGAGAGTGAGTGAGTGAGAGTAAGGGTACCTATGATGAATGAGACGAGGACTGTGACGCTGAGGATGAGGCGCTTGACGCCGGGTTTGGTGGTTCGCATTGTTTTTGGGTCGAATTCGGGCATCTGGGTCTGTGGGGTTTCTTCCCCTCTTGTTTTGAGTTTGAAGGGGAGCAGGGGATTTGCGCCATTGGTGCACCAACCGAGCTTTTGCAAATTCGAACTGGTGGCGTCGGCCTTCAGAGCAGCAGCAATGCATCCAGCCTCCAGACCAGTTCACATATGGCAGCAATGTAATTTTAGCGTATGTTTGGCTTCCCTTACCCTTTGGGTTTTTTTTTTTTTTTTCCTCTTTTTAATGTGTTTTTTATTTTTAAGTTTTTATGATGAAAAAAAGGTAAAAATTAAAAATTATTATTCTCACAATTTCTTTTACAAAATAAATTTCTAAAACAGCAATAATTTTTGCTAACGAGTGTGGGAAATTATTTTTTTTATGGTTTATGAAGTAAACAATGCTTCAAATATTCTATTAAGGAAAAATTATGTTATTGTGGTCTATTGCCAAATCTCGTCATTTGAGGTATACTATATAAAGATTCTCCTGACGCGATTGACATTCATGGAACAACACTCCAAAATTTGCCAATGGCAAGTTTTCGCTGGTCAAGTTTTATATTAAATAATTATTTTTTTAGAAATTCTAATTGCTTTATTTTTAAAAAATTAATATTTTATTAACGAAATCTTTGATTGGCGAGACTTAGTTTGAAAAAAATTATATTTTATTAAGTATGATTGATGGATAACGACAGTTAATTTTAAAAAAAATTATAAGTTTTTTTTATGAAATTTTGTCTTTGGCAGATTTCACACCCCATATGCATGTAAATAACCAAATAAACTCATTTCATGACAAATTTTACCAATACAGACCATATAGAGAAAAATGACCCAACAAGTATCGATACTTGTTAAGGAAATTACAACTACCTTTTCCCAAGTCATTTAACCTCTTCTTGTTTTTAAAATTACATACACATTCTTTAATTTTTTTTAAGTGACATTTCACTTAGTTCCTTTATAATTAAGAGGCCATAAATTACATTTTTTTATTTTAAACAATTTTAAAAATATGTGAAATGACTTTTATACTTACTATAGTATTCTTTATTTTTATTTCATTGTCATTCCCCCATAACCTTTAGAATTCTGATCACCTCCATCGTGGCACATGTAGCAGAGTGTCAACAGATAGCATATATAGCAATTTTACATTGGAAGTTTTATTCTTACCAAAAAAAATGAAAAGAAAACGAGGAAGGAAGAAAGAATGGATGCTTGACCTACTCAACGAGATGAAAAGATGATGCCAATCTTCCTAGCATAAGCAAATATCCCACCAGCCTCAATAACCAGCCTAACATCCCAATCTGCTTCAACCTATAACCCTTCCCATTAGTTATGCGCAAGCTACAGGAAACAAATCTAAGAATTATAGGTGTTCAAGCTGATTGATGCAGCTGACATTTAATCTCTTGTGTATCAGGACCCGCTAGTTGACTAATTCTCTTCATTTTTTGAACTTAAGGTGCCTGGGCTCATTTTCTGAATCTCGTCTTTGGGGTAGCACGAGGTTGGATCGTGGGGTGGATGGTGGCCATGAAGAAGAGTGAAGAAGGGAAGAAGGACTCTTCAATGGGAAAAAAATGGGTCTTTAGGTTTTTATGATTAAGGGTAATCTAGGAATTTTATAAATGGTATTGACAAAAAATAACACAATTATTTTAAGGGAGGTAAGTGTAATTTTTAAAATAAAGAGGAAGTAAGTGTAATTTCAACCTACCTCGAGGGATGTAACTATAATTTCCCCTACTTGTTAAGGAATCAGTAATAATAAGAGTGTGCTTATATGGTCATTTCCCGTTTTCATTTTCATTAAAAACTGAAAAGGAAAGCGAAAATATGTTTGGTATAATCTTTTTTAAAATATTGTTAATAAATATTTTTTAAAATGGGTGAGATTTTGGATACGATAGATCCTTGTTTCCAGTGTTTTCTTTTGAAAATTTTGAAAACAAATCTGATTGAAAACGCGATGCCATGAGTGTAATTTTAAAGAGATTCATTTAAACTTCCCTTTCTTTCGCACTCACATTAGCACGAGAGCCATAGACCGCTCTCTTTCCTGAATCTCTCTACCTTAATTTAGCTGCAACCATTGTGGGGCACCACGTGTAGCCATCAGAGCTAGCGGCCATGTAAACCCATAATAAGGTACTCGCATGTATAAGATTCATGAACTATATTGATGTGTTATGATTTGGATTAGCCTATAAGTAGCGCCATGTTTTATCTGTGTGGCGATGTGGTAAGTTGATGGTGTAACACCTTACAAGTTAATTAATAATTAGCCATATTTTTTTTCAATTAATCAAATTAAGATTTAACCAACAGGTGCCACAATCTTGGTGATCCTAACCAATCTTTTATCTTTTCTATTTATGTTAAATTAATAGTTAGTGAAATTATCTCTTTTTTTAGACGCATGGTTATGATTACTTTATTCATTTAGCATAAATTTTTTTTCCATTAGACTAATTAATTAATTCATACTACTAATCAAATCATAAAATCACTAATGTGGTAATTACTACCCATGCATCCTTAATATAATAGCCCAATTAATTACAACTCATATACAACTTTGTGATCATGCCCATTGATATAAGGAATCTAACAAAATCTTCCCAATTTCCCTATGGCTATTGAGCCCTCGAACAGTCTAGATTTTGCTATCCTATCATGTACCTGGAAACACACATAAAACGGGGTGAGATATATAATCTTAGTAGAGGTGGTGTTTCCAGGGGTCTACCAAACACCCATAAGCTCCCATGTTTTTTAAGAGCCATGTTCAAATAATTAAAATAATTAAAAACACAAGACAAGATAATAACAAATAATATTATAAAGCAAGTAAGTAATTCATAAATAAATAACATGTAAATAAATAATTAAATGGATAGTAATGAATATATAAGAGATGTGATGATTAAAATAAATATACATGAGATGTCATGAAATGCATTTTTCTTTTACTTTACTAGTTTTCCTCTTTCTTGCTTGGCAGGAGGGAAATCTTGTTTACTTTAGAACCCTTTAAAAGCTCGATAGTTTATGCTTTGAGTTATAACAAAGCAAATTTTATTAAAATACTTTGAAAAAAGGACTAATGTTTCAATTGAATTTTTGTAGTATTTAACATGACCATTCTCGTTACATATAAATTCAATTAATGACATATTTTTCACAATGACATGTTTTAACATGATTAAATTTTCATTCAATGAGATTCAAAGCCTTAAAGATGTTAAAAATAGTTCAAAAAATCGAGCTAAAATATGTTAGATATAGGTATAAAAGTTCACGAGAAGAGAAGTTGAATGTGCTTTACTTTGCATCTAAACATTTAACAAAATACTATCAAGCATTAAGCTTCAAGTGCAGCGAAAATGAGATTAGTTGTGTAAGAAAGTAGATCTCTAAAGCATACAATATGTAACAGAACTACTTAAACCGATATTTTAGCAATATAATCAGCGTAACGGGAAAGTAAAAAATAAGGAAGAAAAAGATATTATAGAAATGTTTTTATATTGGTTTGGCCAAAACCTATATCCAATACTCAACACACGTTGAGATTTCAATAAAACATCTTTCTCAAACTAGAGAAAGAACAAATATAGTCTTTACATTAGCCTTCTTAGGCTCTCACCTATAACTAGTGAACAACCCCTACTATCACAAGTTGAGTAGTTATTTACCAGCTTCTCCAAGCTAAACCGAGTAGTTATTCACCAACCTCTCCAAGCTAAACCTTAAGTTGTCTTGTACTAGGCTCTCCAAGCTAAACCGTGACCAGGAAGAGCACCTTACTCGCGTTAAAGCAGTTTACATTAGCCTCTCCAAGCTATCTCACATTGATCACTAGTGGATCAAGAATACAAAGGTTTGTGTTTGGGTTGCCATTCAAACTAACCTACATTCAAGTTTCCTTAAAATATACAAGAATAACCTGGATAACTTGAATGACTTCTTTCTATCATTTCTTCCTACGAAGAACATATATCTATTCAAGAACGTAGAAAGAAGATTTTACAAGTAAGGAAACTGATTACATGATATGATGAACCTTATAGGATGTGAGGAGAGATTTTCAGAGTTTCCACTCTTGTGTAGCGTCAATCTCTACTTCACTTGAGCATAGCATCTTTATTTATATATAGTCTTCTTTTTTACTATTGTCTTTGATCAGATCTCCAAGTGACACGTGTTGATCATCCATTGTGTCTTGGAAAAGTAGTCAGGATGTGTATAGAAGGATTTACTGAAAGGTTAAACAAAAATGGTTGAAGCTTGAAGGATTTTGAGGGTGAAAGGTGAAGGTTCCAGTTGCAGAGAATAGAGTAAAAGAGGAGAGGAAATGGTTTAGATAACAAAAAGGTGATGTATGAGGAGTGGGTTATTTAAGTGATGTGACGTGATTGATTGAAGGTGAGGCGACATGGAGAGAAGCCCAAAAAGTGGGAATTATCCCTCTTTTTCATCCCTTTCAGGAGAGGTTTCTGATGCTTGAGATTGCTTTATGAAGGAATTACTTTCTAAGCTTCACTTTTCACTTTTTGACCAATCGAAGACTTATCAAATACTCATCATAAGCTTATCTTTATGTACTGAATTCTATAACCCCATATATTCTTTATTTTTTGATCCTCATCTCTTCTTTCTAATCATCCTTCTTTCTTTCTAAGTCTTGCAAACTAATATCTTGATATACTAGCCAAATAGCTGATCTTGACTGATATCTCTGATCGTGAAGGCTAATGACTTGTCCAAAACTTCAGTTGGGAGTTATGAAGAGTGAATGCCCAGAGATGCTTGTGCATAAATGTTTATACAGATTTAAACACACTTATTTTAAACACCTTTTCAAGACATAAGAACGATCTTCAACTAATAGCTTTGTGAATATATATGACACTTTGTTATTTAGTATTCACCAACATTAACTCAACATCTTTTTTTTTTTTTAAACACGATAGATAAAAAGATGTTTAACATCAATGTGCTTGGATCTAGAGTGCTGAATAGGATTCTTAACAAGATAGATAGCACTAGTATTATTATAGTAGATAAGGATTTTGGAATACCTCAAGAGATAATCTTCCAATTGATTCCTTATCCACGCATCTTGATGCAACAATTTGTAAGTTTTCTTGAACCTATTCCTCGTTAAGAAGGTGCTTATCTTTCATACAAAGCTCGAGGAGCTTGTTTCAACATAGAGAGCCTTTGTTAGCTTGAAGACATATGTCATGACCCAACTTGGGAACATGACAGAACACGTGAGGAATCTCATCCCCATGTAAGCCTTCTAGGTGACGTGTCTCTCTAAATGCATAACTTATCATAGTATAATACTTAAAAGATAATTTTCCTCTAAATCAATATCCTTTTCTCTGTTCAAAACATAATATTTAATTTCATAAAACTAGAAACATATAATATTCAAGCTTTGAAAACCCCTTTAATTATGTTCTGGAAATGATAAAATCATTAAACTAACCCTATCACATGATATTAATCTTAAATCTAATAACTTGCTTAACCATTGAAAACTGATTTATACTACTTAGCTGATCAAATACATAATCTAATTGAAATCAAGAATTTCAAATTCTAAACTTAAATCTTGCAACACATATAGAAAATTACATAAACTTTGAAAATAAATACATATCTCAAAATACATGCGTGGCTCGAATCCTGCCTACAAAACTACTGGAGCCCTCTAAGACTAACATAACCTAATCCAAGCCTTACAACAATGTAAAGCTCACCAAGGATCACTGGCTATAAACCGGTGAAACGGGATCTACACCTGCAACTATGAGAGGAAAGGAGAGGGATGAGTTAACGAACTCAGTGAGTGAGCTCTCATCCATCACCCACATAGGACAACCAAGGAACATATATACATAATGCAATATACATGAAACAACATAAATCATTTGATATTTACATACATAGCTAGCTAGGAAAACACTTTTCATTCTATAAATTCATAATCAAACATTTCAAAACTCATAATCAAACATGAAATCATTTTAATTGATGGTGCGCAGAGCCTAGGGAAACAATATTTCTGTTTACTAATTGTATCATAATATATCCTCCAATTATGCATGTCAACCATGACATAACCAATCCTCTATGGGTGCTACACGGGCAGGGAAGAACACGTGTTTCTGCTTTGTGATATTGCCCCTAAGGACAACTTGGTACCAAGGTTAATGATCTCTTAAGGCGTTAACTAACTGTCTGTTTCCTAATTTCCTGTCTAAACTAGTTTGACAAAATGAAAACTATAGCTGAAAAGTGGTACTCTGTCCTTGAAGCAGAGCCATTAAATTCTTAGTACATTAAGAGTTTTGGATTCATATAACTCTAACAATTGACTTTAGCATAACTGTAATTGTGGAAATTAAGCCCAAGGGATCACCCGCTTCAGGTATTCAATTTCAAGCCCATAAAATATGTATTGGCAGTTGTTACAAATCATACTGAATTATTTACCTCTTGGTACCATAAAACTAAAGTTCTAAATTCAAAGTTTAAGTTAACATAACTTTTCATATTCTTGATAATCATATAACATATTTGTTCAAAAGCTAAATCATACTCTTGTTTCACATTTCTCTAACATGTGTAAATATTTTAATTGGGTATTCTAAAACATAACTTGAAATCTTAAAACTTGAATACATAGTGATATCGAGAAACTCATAAAAACATATTCAATAAAATAACCATCTTGCTACAATATGTATTTTTCTTAATAAATCATTTCTCAAACATGTGAAATATTTTCCATAAAACACAATATAGCAATCATGGTCCTATGGTTTTGTAAAACACATTTCTTTCATGTCATCAACATAAATCATTGTTTTTCTAGTTAAGCATAATCATGTAAAATCATTTTCTATACTTTTTCTCATCTCAAATTTCATGTTTAACAACCATAATAAGAATATACTCATAATGATGAAACTAAGGTTATGAAATCAAACTCACTCACTGTTGAAGCTGGGAGTATGTGGGCACCACTAACTTGACCTTGGGAGCTTGGAATGGCACCAACAATTGTCATAGAGCAACATTACCCAAGATCAAACTCTATTAATCTCTAGACAATCTATGAAATAACTCTAACAATATTGGGAGAGCACCCACTGACAAAAACGGGAGAAACAACAACCCAAACCATGGAACATGGAACGGAAAGGAAAAAAATGACAAAACCCATAAAATCTTACCTTGATCTCTTTGAAGGAAAAGGAATGGAGTGAGAGGGAGAAAATGAGGGTTTAGAAGGGAATGGTTTTGGTTTTGGTGTGAAGATCCGTGAGTGGTGTTTTATAATGTTTGGGGCTCATTAAAGAACATGTTGTTTTGTCCTTGTTTACATCAACAGTTCATTAGTGAGTAAATCCAGCTAGGCGAAGTTTTACAAAATTTTATAGCAACAGCACCCCAACAGCCAAATGTGGCATCTAGGTTGTCTCAACACTCACTTATTTACATTTCTTAATTTTAAGTTAATGGCCTCAATTAACTTTAAAACATAAATGTAAATAAGGAAATACCCCATTTGGATTCAAATAAAATATAAAAAAAATTAAAATCCTAACTAATCAAAATCCAAATTTTGTGTTTTAGTTCAAATCTGGAAATCCTCATGGTTTTCTAAACTTATGATTCAAAAACGAAATGTTTAAATGTTTCATAAAAATCATTAAAAATCACTCTTCAACTTATTTTCCCTAGGAACAATTATCGGACTTTTGATCCCAAGAATGTGACTCTAATATATAGCCCTCCAAGGAGGTATAGGGTCCAGATTTAGTAAAGTTAGGACCGGTGGTGGGTCTGAGGGACCCTGAGGTTGAACAGAACATGTTACTAATACGTGTGGGTATTACAATTTTCTCCCTTAAAAGATTTGGTTCCCTAAATCTAACTTGTGTAACTGGAAGATCAAAGAGACGGATACTTAACCCACATGGGGTTTCAAGGATAGGCCTGAATGCCCAGAATACTCTGACATGATAATCTGACTATGAGCTGATACTTTAGGAGACAGTGTCATTCTGAAGGCCACTCCATTTACTCTAGCTGAGGATGCAAATTGTCACATCTGGAGCTTCACCTCTAAGGGTAGCCCTTTCCTATCACAACAATAAAGGCTCCTATCATGGCACTTACATAGGGCGGCTTCACCTCAAGGGCGGCCCTTTCCATGGTGCAAGTCCTGGATGAGCACTTATGCTCCGCCACCTCATGCACATGCAAGCTCTCAAGGGAAAGGGGCTAAATGTCACTTCATCCTTGCTATGGTTCTCTTTCTTTGTTTGACATTGACTGCTCCTTGTAGGGACTCTTAGTCCTCGATTTCTAAACTCCTCGATTCTCTACGTGAGCATCGTGCTAAGCATTCACATGCCTATACTTCTACCGTGTATGCATGCAACACATCAATTACACACATCATACCAGCTCATGCAATAGAGACAAACAACATGCTTCTTGTCTATGAACTTCTTACTATTGTGTTACCAAGCTGAAACTTAATGTGACAATTTCATTTAAGTTACTCTAATCATGCTTGTGCAAAACCAACTAAAGTAGAACTATCACATAGTTACATGGGATTCTATTTCATGCTACACAAATTTTTGAAAACATTTCATCATGAATCAAGTTACTCACTACGGCATGAATCAAACTATTTAAGAAGCTTGTACCCAAATAGGTTAGATGTCATTCAAATAAAAACATATTTCCAAATTCTTTTTTTCCATAAACAAACCTATCGTGGAAATGCAAAATTAACAAAACTACTTTGAGAAAATCCTTCCATTTAGAATTTGCAAAACTTTGGCCAAAACCTCAAATATTCGTAAAACTCTTTTCAAAAATACTAACATAGTTCTCAAATCACATGTCAAACTCATAAAAACATAACAACATGATAGTATTTAAGGAAATTGGATGTTGCTATACATGAGTTCTCAATAGCATGGGAAGCTATTCTCCTTGTTCCAAAAGATATAATGAAATGAACATGAATATGCATGAAACCACATGCTTACCAAACATAACCACCTCATTCATTCACCCAAGTCATTATATGCTAACAAAACATGATAGATTTTCATAAAAACATGTGGAATCCATGCACTAGAGTTCTAATCTTCTCACAGGTGCAAATACCCTCTAATCTAATTCTTAGTCTATGAGGTTCAAAGTTAACTCTTCACATGGCTATTTATACTTACATCATACAATCATCCAAGTTCTATCACTACACCTTTCAAGTCACAAGTCATCACCACAAGGTCAGCCAAAAGCAACTTGATGTAATCAACATGCAAAATGATCCAAAGGAATGTCTGAAAATCAGCCTAGCAACTCCTATCATGTTGTTAAAATATTCTGCATGCCTTCTATACTCTTATCATGCAAAAACACCATTTCCCAAACATAAATCATGAAAATGCACCTTAAGAAACAAATCATGCATAAGATCCATGGCATCAACTCACTTAAAATATTCCAACATATCACAACCAATTGTCACTCCTTACTAGATGTCTACATGCGTGATTTGTGTTTCAATCGATGATTCTACTCCTAGCTCTGAATCGCTCGCATAGGGACCTCCTTCGACTAGGACAGCTGCTGCTCCCGTGTGGTAGAGAGGCTGGACTGGGGCATTAGATGGCTCTAACCTTGGCTAGCTGCTCTTTGAAGTAAGGCAATCCTTTTTCAAGTGCCCTTCTTGATCGCATCCATAGCATGCAGACGAGCCCCTCAAGCACTAGCCCTGGTGCATTTTCTGCATGTCGGACAAGATGGGGGTGGCCAATTGGCCCATGCTGTAACTCTGCCCTCCTGGTTGGTCATTTCCTTGACTTCTGGGTTAGCTCGGCGGGTGCATGGAAAGGGCGCTAAGGAAGTGGCCCTAACCAACGGTGCCTATTGTTGACCCCTAGCTAAGCTGGTCATGCCGAATTGTGTCCCCTGCTAATGCACTCCAACTCTAAGGTGCTCGCTAACTACCTCCGCTAGCTCAGAACAGCTCGCTCGAGGCGCTGGATGTAATAGGAGTTAGTCGACATAGGGCTACTATGGTGACGATAGCGACGGTGGTTCACAGGTGGCATAGCTCACCTAGAAGGAGGGAAAACATAGAATCAGATCAAGAGTTCCAAGGAATGACAGAGACTCTTATTGAACCTAGACATGACTGACTCTTCCTATAGGCCTCAAATAACATCAAGTTAGTGCAAATGGCCACTGTTCCATTCACATAAATGTCACGCTATTTGTGGACACTTGCTCTAGTACCATGCAGGGAAACCTATGGCTCTAATAGCACTTTGTCACGAGCCAACTTGGAACGTAAACGGCACGAGGAATCCCATCCCTACGTAAGCCTTCTGGTGACATGTCTCTCTAAATGCATAACTTATCATAATATAATACTTAAAAGATGATTTTCCTCTAAATCAATATATTTTCTCTGTTCAAAACATAATATTTAATTTCATAAAACTAGAAATATCTAATATTCAAGCTTTAAAAACCCCTTTCTAATCTGCTAATGATAAAATCATTAAACTAACCCATCACATGATATTAATCTTAAATCTGATAACTTGCTTAACCATTGAAAATTGATTTATACTATTTAGCTTATCAAATACATAATCTAATCGAAATTAAGAATTTCAAATCCAAACTTAAATCTTGCAACACATATAGGAAATTACATAAACTTTAAAAATAAATACATATCTAAAAATACATGCGTGCCTCGAATCCTGCCTCAAAACATGGAAGCCTTCTAAGACTAACATAACCTAATCTAAGCCTTACAACAATGTAAAGCTCACCAAGGGATCATTTGGCTCCTAAAGGGAAAGAAACGGGATTCTACACCTGCAACTATGAGAGGAAGTGAAAAGGTGAGTGGCAGACTTCAAGTGAATGTGCTCTCACCCATCACCCACGTGGGACAACCAAGGAACATATATACATAATGCAATATACATGCAACAACATAAATCATTTGATATTTACATACATAACTAGCTAGGAAAACACTTTCATTCCATAGATTCATAATCAAACATTTCAAAACACATAATCAAACATGAAATCATTTTAAACTGATAGTGCGCAGAGCCTAGGGAAACGGTATTTTTGTTTACTAATTGTATGATAATATATCCTCCAGTTATGCATGTTAATCATGACATAACCGAGTCCTCTATGGGTGCCAGACATGGGCTCCACCTTCAAGGCTTATTATTTCCCCCAACCCGGGCACAGGAACATGTTTCTTACTACTGTGATTACCACTAAGGACAACTTGGTACTAAGGTTAATAATCTCTGAACAAGCGTTAACTAATATTTTTAATCTCTACCATCTAAACTAGTTTGACAAAATGAAAACTATAGTGAAAAGTAGGTACTCTATCCCTGGTGAAGCAAAGCCATTAAATTCTTAGTACATTGAGAGTTTGGATTCATATAACTCTAACAATTGACTTAGCATAATTGGCTGTGAAAATCATGCTCAAGGGATAACCTTATGGCATTCTGATTTCAATCCCACAAAATATGTATCTGCAGTTACTACAAATCATACTTGAATTATGTACCTCTTAGTACCATAAAACTAAAGTTCTAAATTCAAAGTTTAAGCTAACATAACTTTTCATATCCTTAATAATCATATAACATATTTGTTCAAAAGCTAAATCATACTCTTGTTTCACATTTCTCTAACATGTATAAATATTTTAACAATTATTATAAAACATAACTTGAAATCTTAAAGCTCGAATACATAGTGATAAACTCATAAAAACATATTCAGTAAAATAACCATCTTGCTACAATACGTATTTTTTTTAATAAATCATTTCTCAAACATGTGAAATTTTTTCCATAACACACAACATAGCAATCATGGTCACATGATTTTGCTAAACACATTTCTCTCATGCCATCAACATAAATCATTGTTTTTCTAGTTAAGCATAATCATGTAAAATTATTTTCTATACTTTTTCTCTCTCAAATTTCATGTTTAAAAACCATAATGCAAAAATATACTCATAATGATGAAACTAAGGTTATGAGATCAAACCCACTCACCGTTTGAAGCCGGGAGTATGTGGGCACTACCAACTTGATCTTAGGAGCTGGAATAGCACCAACAACTTTCATAGAGCAACATTGACCCAAGATCAAACTTTATCAATCTCTAGACAATTTATAAAACAACTCTAACAATATTGGGGGAGCACCTCACTTGACAAAAATGGGAGAAACAACAAGCCCAAACCATGGAATGGAGAGGAAGAATGACAAAACCCATAAAATCTTACTTGATCTTGGAAGGAGAAGGAATGGAGTGGGAGGGAGAGAATAAGGGTTTAGAAGGGAATGGTTTCAGTTTTGGTGTCAAAACCCAAGTGTGGGTTGTTTTATAACATTTGGGGGCTCATTAAATGAAACTGTGTGTCGTTTTATACTATGTTGACATTAGACATGCTGCCTAAGTGAGCAAATCTCGCTGGAGTGAACTGGAGAAGCAACAACTTACACCAAACATATCTCGCTATAGTGAGCATAACTGCCAACGAGGCTGTTCTACAAAATTTTGTAGCAACAGGCACCCCAACTGCACCCTCCAACATCCTAGCACCTGGGTTGCCTTAACACTCACTTAATGTCCTCATTTATTTTACTCTCCATTAACTTTAAAACATAAATGTAAATAAGGAAATACCCCCATTTGGATTCAAATAAAATATCAAAAAAATCAAAATCCCAACCAATCAAAATCCAAATTTTGAGTTTTAGTTCAAATATGGAAATCCTCACGGTTTTCTAAACTTTGATCCAAAAATAAAACGTTTAAATATTTCATAAAAATCATTAAAAATCATCTTCAACTTATTTTCCCTTTAGGAACAATTACCGGGACTTTTGATAAGAATGTGACTCTAACATATAGTCCTCCAAGGAGGTGTAGGGTCTAACTTCCTAGTGAAGTTCAGGACCCCATGGTGGGTCTCGGCCCTAGGCTAAGCGAAACATGTCTCTTGACACGTGTACACCGGGTATTACAACATGGTTGGGAAGGTTTTCATTCTCAAAATAAGGGGTTGCTTCACATATACTTCCTTAAGAGGAATTGTTAGAGTGAAGACTAAACATCCATTTGATAGAGAATAATCCTTTGAAGATAGCAAAAGCAAGTAGCCTTCTGATGGCTTCTAGTTTAGCTACTAGTGCAAAGGTTTCATCATAATCAATTCCCTCTTGTTAATTATAACCTTGTGCAACCAATCTTGCTTTGTTCCATGTGATAGCGCCAACTTCATCGAGCTTGTTCTTGAATATCTCTTTTGTACTAATGATGGTTTTTCAAATAGTCATCCAAACTTTTCCTTTCTCAAACTTGGTTAGCTCTTTTGCATAGCATTCACCCAACTTTGATCAATCAAAGTTTTTTTAATGTGTTTTGGTTCAAAGGTGGAGATGAAAGCACATTTTGACATATTTCTAAGGGATGACTGATTTTCATACCCTTGAAAATCTCTCCACGAACTTTGTCTTAAGAAACTGTTTTTAAAACAGAAATTCCCTTCTAGTTAGTGTATCATTTAGATTCCTTAGCTTTTCTTAATCTTCAGTTTGCTCATCTTCATGTCTAGAAATGTTACTTTCTAATTGCTTTGGAGTTCTAGCATGCTTTCTAAAGAGTTGATGTTCTGGAGCTCATTTTCTGAAGACTTACTTTCACCCTTTTGAACATCCTTGAGACTCATTTTCTTAGGATTTTCTACCATTTTTGAGATTATCAGCAAGATCCTTCTTAAGCTCTTTCATCATCGTACTTGAGATATTTTGAGTTCTTAGTCTTCAAACTCCTGATTAACTCTTAGGTTTCAGGATAGATATCTGGAATAGTCACCATTCGTTGTCCTGGTACTCCAGCTTGGACCATTTTAGACATACCCGCAATAAGAATAGTTTTTGATTTTGGTACCCAGACTTTCTTAGGTCCTTTTTTGTTAGTTTTCAATGGAAAGGTTTCCCATCCTTTCTAAAGGATTCCTTTCTCAAGAATTATTTGTCAAGTGGGTGTTCCTTCCTGTGGCAAAGAAAACAACAAAAAGAATCTTGGATGAGGTTGCATTGCTTTTTCTCTTAGATATCATTTTCATATCTCCACCCAATTTTATGAGAATATAGCTTCTGATCTCCCATCATAAGTTCAAGGATTTTGAACTATTTCCTGTTTGTTCTTGGTTATATATCATAAGCCATGAAGTCTTTTCAAAAATCAAAAATAAACTTTCTGACATCTTTTTCATTTCTTTTGAAGACTTCATTTTCTAAGGTATGGAACTTAAAAAACTCCTTCTAATTTTTCTTTCTTAAACTTAAGCTTTTAGGTCAGGCTTGTTCTTCTCAAGTTTCAAGGCAACCTTTTGAGTTCTCTTCCTGGTTGAAATATTTAAGGAAGACATCTGAGAATTTTCTAGCAACTCATCATATAGAGCAAGTAGAGAAAAAAATATAGAATTAGATACTCTTACCTTGCATTATTCTGTTGAGGTGCATTCATGCCATGAAGTATAGATTTATAACATCTTCTAGCTCATCATGGCTTTTTGACCATTCTTTACATATTCAAAGATGCTCTAGGTAGCTAGGACGCTCTTCTTTTTGAGGTTGGGACTTTTCTCTGATGCCCTAAGCTTGGAACTCTTGAATCAAGACGTTCCTTCTCACTGATTAGCAGGTTGCTCTTCAAGATATTCTTTACCCTTTTTGTCTTTCCTAAATTGATGTCTTTTCCTTTCTATGCTTAGCCTTTTCAGGCTTTTGACAATTTTCAGACATAGAGAATTCATCTCCATTTTCAATCTCAGATTCTTCATTAGATCTTTCCTCTTCATTTAAGGTTTCAGGAACTTTCATTGCTTTAGCTTTGCATACTTCTGACAAGATAACTTTAGGGCAAAAGACTTTTAAGATAGTTTAAGTTCTTCAGCAGCATGTAGTCTATCCCATATTTCCTTTTGCATGTCACAAGCAACAAATATGCCATATTTATCTCTGCTTAGTGCACATATGAGTAGGAGCTTGGCTTAGGATTTCAACTGAAATCTTTCTTTTTATTATTCTTGTCCACTTGCTCCTTGGGACTCCTCTTGACATTGAGTGTGCCTTGGCAAGTGCTGGAACCTCATCAGATAAAGATGATTAGTTGATAAAGTGATCTTCTACAATGGGGATACATGCCAGTTGTCCCTCTGATCTTTATCCTCTACAATCGTTGGATTGCTCAACCCCTCAGAGGCCTTACTCTGATACCACTTGTAGGTATAAAAGTGTACGAGAATGGGGGGTTGAATCGTGCTTTTTTTCTTTTTGTATCTGAAACATTTAACAAAATACTATCAACCATTAAGCTTAAAGTGTAGCAGAAATGAGATTAGTTAAGTTAGAAAGTAAATCTCTAAAGCATACAATACTTAACAGAACTACTAAACCTGATATTCAGCAATATAATCAACGTAACAGAGAAGTAAAAGAGATCAGGAAAAAAAGCTATGACACAAATTTTTTTATACCTGGTTTGGCCAAAACTACCTACATCCAGTTCTCAACACATTGAGGTTTCATTAAAACATCTTTGTCAAACTAGAGAAAGAACAAAGATAGTCTTTACATTAGTCTTCCCAAGCTCTCACTTGTGACAAGTGGACAACCGCTATTGTCATAAGTTGAGTAATTATTCACCAGCCTCTCCAAGCTGAACCTTGAGTAGTCTTGTGCTAGTTTCTTCAAGCTGAACCCATGATAAGTAGACAACTCCTACCTGTCACGTTGAAAGTAGTTATTCACTTCTTCTAGCTGAACCTTGAGTAGTCTTGTACTAGCCTCTCTAAGCTGGACCTTGAGTAGTCTTGTACTAGCCTCTCCAAACTAAACTCGTGACTAGTAAGAACACCTTACTCTCATGTTGTAAGTAGTTTTACACTAGCCTCTCTAAGCTATCTCACATGATCATTGGATCAAGGATACAAAGGTTTGTGTTTGGGCTCCACTCAAACTAACTTACACTCAAGTTTCCTTAAAATATATAAGAATAACCTGGGATAACTTGAATGACTTATTTCTATCATTTCTTCCTAGGAACAACATATATTCAAGAATGTAGAAAGAGGATTTTACAAGTAAGGAAACTGATCATATGATATGATGAACCTTACAGGATGTGAGAGATTTTCAGAGTTTCCACTCTTGTGTAGCGTTAATCTCTAGTTCTCTTGATCACATCATCTCTATTTATAGATGGTCTTCCTTGTAATCATTGCCTTTGATTAGATCTCCAAGTGACACGTGTTGATCATCCATTGTGTCTTGGAAAGCAATCTAGAATAGTAGTTTGTCTATTTGAGCTGTTGCAGAAGTTCAAAGATTGAGGTTTTTTATGCTACTTCAGAAACTACTCTTACTTTCTAAACGTGGTTTATGAAGTCTTTCTTCTAGAAGCTGAGGTTGTTGACCAAGATGACAAAAGAGATGACTTGCCAATTTGAAACTGGGTTTGACTTTAAATTTGAATTTAAAAATTTTAAATTTTCCTTCATTTTCCAGTCACGTTCAACATCCACAATGAAGTGAGCTTTCTGAAGTGTGGTATTAGTTCCTTGATGAATTCGATCTCCTGATCTTTAATCCAAGCTTTATGATGATGAAAGATTTGTGATCATGATGGTGTGTAACATGTTGTTGTCAGAGTTTGCTTGATATCTTCATTTTGAGCATACTTTCTAATGTCAGTGCTACTTCTGAAGTCCAGTGCCTTGGTTTCTTGCCATTGTCTTGATTTCCTTTTATCCGTAAGGCATGCATGCGTACTTTGCACGATATAATATTCACTTCTATTAAGTTCAATCTCTTTATATGAGATAAATCATGTTTGCACATATAAAGTGAAATTATTCTCGCTTCAAGTCTATGTTATGCAATGGGAAATACATCTATGTTATGTCAAGAAACTCAAGGTAGACATTAGTTGTTCTTCAAAGTGTTTTCTTTAAATTGGTTTTGTTATCATTCAAAACATATTGCCTTAAAGCTTTCTGAAAGGTTCTGGAGCTAATATTAGACACGAGAAAGCAATATCAGGCATAAAAAACCAAGTATGGATCTTTAGAAAGCATGTTATGCACTCAGGAAGTGTGATATCATTGAAGAAATCAATTTTTCATGAGCATATTATGACCTCAATCTTCAAACTCAATGGCTATCAACCCTGAAGACTTTCTACATGTTGAAAAGATCTCTCTCAAGCTCAGAAGTTAAGCAAAGAATATCAACATGAAGGTTAGAACTGTGAAGCTATCTCAAAAAGCACAATATTCATAAACCACAGCTGAGTTGATGAAGCTGGGAAATTTGAATTTCAAATTTATTCAACTTTGAAAAAAGCATTGGTAGTGACAAATCAATTTTGTACTTGGTCAATACCTCATATTCTAGAAGAAAAAGTTTAGAAACCACATTTTCAGAAAGTAAAAGTTATTTTTGAAGCTTGCTCAAAAACCATATTGTCAACGTTACACATACAAGGATAGCTCTAACAAGCTTAGTTACTCTTCTAGGGGACAGTTTCTAAGACACAAAAAGAAGATTAACAAGTGTAAGACGAGGTAAAATCAAGGGGAACGGTCATATTCAAAATCCAAGTATAAAAGGATGAGACTCTACAAGAAAAAAACTTTTTGCACAACTAGAGCTAAAGCTTTCAATATACTCTGAAAGTTCATCTATTACTCCTTGTAATTAGTTTCTGTTTTAAAAATCTTCTTTCTAAACATATTCTTCTTAGGAAAAATATAGAAAGAAGTCTCTTCAAGTTCTCAGTTTATACACTGTTTCATTCTTAGAAAAATTTGAGTATTCTTTGTTGGAGAGAACTAACCCAAAATCATATATTTGTATCCTAATCCAATAGTGATCAAGTGAGGTTAGCTTGAAGAGGCTAGTAAAAAAACTACTCATGAGAGTAAATAGAACTACTCTCATTGAAAATAGCTTGAGAAATATACAAAGACTATCTTATATTCTCGGTTGAGAAAAGGTTTTTAGTGAAATTCAACAAGTTATTAACTGGAATGTAGGTAGTGTTTGGTCAAACAGTATAAAATCACTAAGTAATCTTTCTCTCTTTTTGTCTCCTTATATTTCAGCATTTGAGTTTTTTTATGTGTGTGTTTCTTTGAAAAATGTTTTAAACTTTTTGAAGCCTTTACATTTTCTCTCGGTTAAGAAAGTTACTTTCTGAATCATACTAACTATAATTTCAGTTGCCTTCAAGTGAAAACTTGATAGACTTTGTTTAGTATTTTATAATTGAAAAAGAAGTTAGAAGCTTGATTCAAACCCCTTTTCGTGCTACTTTCAACCTATAATTGGCATCAGAGCCAGGCCTCTAAGGGGTTGAGCATCCAAATGGTTGCAAGGAAAAGATCTTGAGGAAAAATAACACACAATATTCACATTGCTAAAGGACACTCCATAAACAGACCATCATTCTTTGATAGTAGTGACTATGCCTATTGGAAAGATAGGATGGAGTTATTCATAAAGTATACAAGTCTTGACTTGCGAAAATTATTCAAGAAGGAGATTATACGCCTATGGAGGATGTACAGGAGCGAAGGTGGACCTTCCACCTCAACAAAAGGTCCCAAAGTAGATAGACAGAGCAACATAAAGCAAAAGTTCATTTGAACTCTAAAGCTAAATATCTACTTACCTGTGCATTGAGCAAAGTAAAATATGATAAAATCATTACTTGTGACATAGCTAAGGAAAATTTGGATAGACTACACATGTTGCATGAAGGAACTAATTAGGTCAAGGAAACCAAAATAAGTATGTTAGTGCATCAATATGAGATGTTCAAAATGACGGATCAAGAGAATATTAATGAGATGACTACCAAGTTCATGCACATAGTGAACCAACTTAAAGGCTTGGGTAAGAGGTACTAAAACTCTAAAATGGTAAGGCAAATTCTAAGAAGCCTTCCTTCCAAATGACTTTCCAAGGTTACAGCTATTATAGAAGCTAAGGATCTTCAAACCTTTAACTTAGATGCTCTCATTGAGTCCCTCAAAATCCATGAGGTTGTTCTTTTGAGGTTCATGGTGAAGCCATGAAGAAACTAAATTGGACCTTTGAAGTCTTCACATAAGAAACAAAACAAGGGAAAGACAATGGAAGTTGCTGAAGTTTTTTATGAAGACTTAGAAGAAGAAGATGGAGACAAAATCTCCATGCTTATAAGAAAGTGTCAAGAGCTTGGAAAAGCAAATTCAAAAAGAAAAAGGACATTAACTTCATAAAGGATAGAAAAGGTAAAGCAAAGATGGAAAATGTAGATGGGCTAATTGGTAACACCAAAACTGAAAAGAGAAAAAGGAAATAAAAATATTAGTCCACACCCAAAAATGATTTGACAAAAAAAAGACACCTTAAAATGGTGTCTAATTAAATGTCTACTCCATTATTATTGAATGATGGTGACTTTCACTATAATCACTCATTCTTCACATTCAATGGAGATGTAATAAGTGTCCCAATTGAACACCTATTTTAGGTATTGGAACAACATTACTCAAAAGGAAATGAACCCAAGGACACAAGGAATCCAAAGAGAAAGAGCTGGAAAACTTCAAAAACTTCAGCAGAAGGCTAGCTCCTTTTGTTAATAACTCATTCTATTGAAGGACCAGCAAATATTTTTCCTTGACTATCATGAGCTCTTTTATTTATTTATTATTATTTTGGTAGTAAACATGCCTTCTTCCTTGGTTCCTTTTTGTCTACAAAACATCCTTGTAGCTTTGAAGGTTAACAATCATGCGATGTGTTGCATAAAAACTCGGTAAAAGCATTTACGACACAAATGTTTACAACCTGTCACATAAAACCAATTATCTACTAATTTAAGAAGACCTTCAACATAGTTGTTTTAATGAAATTTTGAAGTTATAGCAAGGTAAACCCCGGTATCATAAATCAGACTTAAATATGTTTTAAGTTCACATATTGATCGTTTTAGTTTTTCCACTATCACAAATTAGACTTAAATATGTTTTTTTACATATACATCGTTTTGGTTTTAACTCATTTTTTCTTTTTTTTTTAGATTTTTTATCTTTCTTTTCAATGGTAAGTTTTATTGTCTTTATCATTCTAAATTTTAATTCCTCTAATTATTTTAGAATTTTTTATTTAGTCTTTACAAATATTGAGAATTTATATTTTGATCCTTAACCATTTAAAAGCATTTAAAAACTTTTCTTTTAATTTATATAAATATCACCACTTAATAGTGTTAAACCAACAACAAAGACCACCAATATGGGATTAATCAAGGTGATAGATATATTAGTTCGTTAACTAGAATCTTGAGTTCAAGTCCTAAAAATGATAACAATTATCATTAAGAGACCCCTACCACCTTAAGAGGCCTCTATCGAGTTCAGGACATATTAGTCAGATTTTTAGTAATAAGGCAAGGGTGATTCCATAAAGAAAATAATATTAATTCTAATGATTAATAATAAGGGGTCATAATAGTCTAATAATTTGCTTTCCCACTTATACAAGGTGCACCTAATTGGGTGCTTTCTATATATCATCAATCTCGTGCAGATACGTACAATTACCTAGCTAGCAAATGTGCTACGTGGGTTTGTTACCCAACCAAGGAATGAGCGCGCACCTATCGAGAATTATAAAAAAAAAAAAAAAAAATCCTTACAGAATTGTGCTTTTGCATGAAATGGAATCGCAGGATGCATATTGAGGCACAATTACAAGGTTAAAGTTAAACTTTTTTCGAATTCCTTAGAAATATTTGTCCCGCCAATAGTCCTTGAACTAATATGTTCATTCCCACCAACAAAAAGGGACAAAAATTGTTAAGCAACGACCCAATACCTAATTGCCGTACAAACTGAAAGAGAACTGCAAAATTTATGAACTTCAACGGAGCTACTTTGGTCAATCTTGTATTTTCCTAAAGGACCCAAAAAATGACCATTTTTTCCTCCCCAAAATGAAGATAATTTTGCAACAAAACTAGGGATGGCAACGATGAGATCTCTTTCGTGAAACTTGGTTTATCTGTGTAGCTAAGGCCTTTTCTCAACTCTTGTGTCCCATTGTTTGAGCCTGAAGATTTTGGTTGTCTTCCAAGAGTCTGTCATATTCAAGCAGTAGATCTGCTGCTTGCTTTTGGAGGGAAGCAACATGAGCTTCAGCAGTCTCAACTCTTTTGTCCTTCTCTTCTGATTCCAGCTTCATCTTTTTCAGACTATCTGACACAGAGGAAAGCTCTTCCTTCAGTTGCTTTATCTCCTTGGAAACTTTCTCTTCCTTTCCTTTAAGATTAGTCGTTTCTTTTTTAAGGTTCTCTAATTCTTCTTTAGAAGCTCTAGCGTTACTCCTTAAATTAGTAAGCTTTAGAAGATAATGGTGCACACGATCAATTAGGAATCCAAGAAATAATGTAAAACCTGCAAGATCAAATTAACTCCATTAGGACAAGATAATCTAGCTTTCAGGAGAGCAAGATATATGCTAATTCTTAAATAGGTTGACATCATTCCGATAGAACAGAGTATACTACCACATGCTATCCAAACTATTTTCCATGGTCTAGTCAAAACTTATGGTGGAGTCAATCACTTTAAAAGCCCATACATGCAACCAGCAATTTAACAATGACAACAGAAAAACCCTCCTTGTACGTATCCAAACCATTTATAATTATAATAGAAACATTTTAATCTATTTAAAAATTTACTTTTAGGGTATGTTTGGTTAGATGACAAAAATATGGTGTAAATTTTCATGGATGAGTTTCATATGTAACCCTTTAGTCAATTTTTTGAGAGGCAGAGAAAGAGAAAAGTATGAGGAATCCATATGTTTCAACTACATAACGAGAGAGTATATATATATCCTGAGCAATAAATACACAATAATAAAAAATATATATTTCCTAATTACAGATATTCACATATTCTAACACTCCCCTCAAGTTGGGGCATATAGATCGTATGCACCTAGCTTGTTACATAGGTAACTTATTCTAGGACCTCTCAATGATTTGGTGAGAATATCTGCCAATTGGTCATTTGAATTGACGAAGCTTATGGTGATGTCTCAGATAAAATCTTCTCTCTAATAAAGTAACAATCAACTTCAATATGTTTGGTCCTCTCATGAAAACTGGATTTGAAGCAATGTGTAACGTAGGTTGATTGTCACAAACAAGTGTCATGTGCTTGGTTTCCCCAAATTGAAGTTCTTGGAGGAGTTGCTTAAGCCAGATAAGCTCACATGTGGTTGAGGCCATGGCACGGTACTCTGCCTCGGCACTAGACCTGCAACTACAATTTGCTTCTCTCTTCAGGATATGAGATTGCCTCCAATGAGTATAGATACCCGAAAGTGGAACGCCTAGAAAGGATCCTGAATCTGCATCAGAATACCCAACTACCTCAGTATGCCCCTTATTTTCGTAAATAAAGCCTTTCCTTGGTGCTCCTTTGACATACTTCAAAATGCGTATCATAGCATCCAGTGAGCTTCACATGGTGAGTTTAGGAATTGACTAACCACACTTACCGCGTAAGAAATGTCTGGACGAATAACTGTGAGATAGTTCAATTTCCCAACCAATCTTCTATATCTCCCAGGGTTAATAGTGGCTTTCCTGATTGGCTGGAGCTTGACATTAGGATTCATAGGAGTATCAACGGTTTTGCAGCAAGTAAACCCTTTCCTCTAAATGTCAACAGCATATCTTGAAAGAGGACTACGCCATCTTTGGACGTGCTACTTCAATGCCAGGAATATCTAGTTTGCCAAGATCTTTGGTTGGAAGTGATTGCACAAGTGCTGTTTGATACTGTG
Organism: Dalbergia oliveri; assembly: GCA_030441495.1. Taxonomy (NCBI): domain Eukaryota; kingdom Viridiplantae; phylum Streptophyta; class Magnoliopsida; order Fabales; family Fabaceae; genus Dalbergia; species Dalbergia oliveri. The sequence continues at coordinate 4,641,223 of JAMLFY010000005.1, read as the reverse complement.
CTATGCCATGAGTGTCACTCCCTGTAATGACAATGTCATCAACATACACAACTAGATAGGTACAACCTCTCAGTATGACGAAAAACAAGTGGTCACTTCACTCTAGTCATACCAAATTGCTGAACCATATGGAGAACCTTCTAAACCAAGCCCGAGGAGACTTAATCCAGTGATTTCAAAGGCGACAAACAAGACCTGAAGACTCCCTAAGCAACAAACCCAGGAGGTTGCTCCATATAAACCTCCTCCTCAAGATCACCATGGAGGAAGGCATTCTTAATATCCAAGTGATGAAGAGGCCAACGACGCATAGCAACCATAGATAGAAACGGACAACAGAAGCCATCTTGGCAACGGGAGAAAGTATCACCATAATCCAAACCAAAATCTGAGTGTACCCTTTGGCAACAAGGACGGGCCTTAAGACGATCAATTTGGTCATAAGAACCCACCACCTTAATCGTAAAAATCCATCGACAACCAACCATAGATTTGCTAGAAGGAGAGACACCAGTTCCCAAGTACCACTATCCTGAAGTGCACACATCTCATCAATCATAGCTTGTCTCCACCTAGGATGGGAAAAGGCCTCACCTACAGTCTTAGGAATAGACACAGAAGACAAAGAAGAGAGACAAGCATAATGCAAAGAAGATAAATGGTGATAACTCAAAGCAATATAGTGAGGAGATGGGTTATGAGTGGAACGAATACCTTTACGAAGGGCAAGGGGAAGATCGGGAACAATGGGGGGACGGAGGTGGTGGAGGATTGGGCACAAGAGAAGAGTCCACATCAGCCAAGACATGCTCAGGGGAAGTGGCAGGAGCAGGGTGGGGTGGAGTTAGGTGCAATGGGTGACTGAGGTGGGCAGGCTCAGCTGGCTGACGGGTTTGACGATGGTAGAGCTGAAGGGGACGGGGCATAGGCTAGGGATAAGGGGTGGCAAAGGCATAGGGACGGTGGGAAGAGGGAGTCCTCACAGGAGAGGTGGGATGGTTAGATGGCTCAAAGAAAGGAATAGTGTCAAAAAAGGTAACATCGCGGAGACAAGGTAATGACACAGAGTAGGAGAAAACACCGAAAACCTTTTTGAGACGAGTGTAACCAAGAAAAACACATTTAAGGAACGTGTAGAAAGTTTGTCAAGACCAGGAGTGAAATTGTGAACAAAACAAGTTGACCCAAAAACGTGTGGGGAAGGGAATGCAAGGGGTCATGGGGAAATAAGATGGAGTGGGGAACTTGGTGACCCAAAACGGAGGAGGCATGCAATTATTTACATAACAAGTAGTTAAAACGCATCCCCAAAAACGAAAAGGCACATGATTGTGAAGAAGGGTAAGAGTTGTTTCAATGAGATGACGGTTTTTGTGCTCAGGAACCCATTATGTTGAGGCATATGAGCACAGACGTCTAGTGAAGAATGCCATGAGAAGCTAAAAATTGCTGAAAATCATGAGACATATTCTTTGCATTATCACTACGTAAAGTGCGAATAGGAATACCAAAATGGGTTTTTATTTCTTGATAAAAATTGGAAAATACAGAAAACAACTAAAACCTGTTTTTAAGTAAAAATAACCAAGTACAATGAGAATAGTCATCAATAAATGTAACAAAATAACGAAATCCTAAACTAGAACACCGTACGATTGGACCCCAAATATCTGAATGAACTAAAGTAAAGGGAGACGTAGCTCGACTACTAACACTATTAGGAAAATGACTCCGCATGTGTTTCCCAAGTTGACACGACTCACAAGGCAAACTGGATAGTTTGGACAGGCCAGGCACCATGCTCCAAGTTGGCAAGGCTGGGATGACCTAACTAGACGTGGAGGGTGAGAGGATCGATGGTGAGGGAGCAAACACTTGATGGGGGCGAAGCCAATAGAGGCCATGAGACTCGCATCCAGTGCCAATCATTCATCCGTGTTCGGTTGCAAGTAAACATAATCTTTAGTAAATGAAATGATACATTTAAGGGTTTTAGTTAACTGATAAACAAAGAACAGGTTGAAAGGAGAACCAGGAACATAAAAGGAGAATCAACTGACATAGAGGGTAGGGGATGGGCAATGCCCACCCCATGACTGTGAGAACCATTGGCTAAAGTGACCATGGGTAAAATATCCAGAAGTAGAAAGTGTGGAAAAAAAGCTTTATTCCTGGAGATATGATCATTGGCGGAATCAAGAACCCAAGGACCCAATGAGGCTGACTGAGAGAACAAGCAAAAGAATTACAGAGTGTGCAATAGAAGCAGTGGAACCAAAGTTTTGACATTGTTCAAACCACTTCAGAAAATTAGCGTAATCAGCTGGGAGCGGCAATGGGGAGTAGGTGAGTCGAGGGTAGAGGAACATGGCCTGGGCAACATTAACAGTTGGCGCAAGTGAAGATGCAAAGTATAACAACAATCAATGGAGTGGCCTAACTTATGACGTGATCACACTTGGCGGGACTTGGAACGGCCACAGCTCGTCCTGTGCGTGACAAGGGCGGGGTATCAATTGAAGCGAAGGAAGGAGCAACTTAGTGGATGGTTTGGGGAACCCGAAGTAAAGGGAGACATGGAGAGGGCAAGTCGGTGATCCAAAAGCTAATCACGGGTAGCAAATACTCTGGAGGTAAACCATAAAGGGCCATGAGCATAAAAAAAGACTATGTTGCTCCAATTCCTTCGAGGTATCAACAGGGGGCAAGAGTTCATTGAAGTCATGGGAGAGCAGTGAATCTTACCCAAATAAGAGGACATAGAACCATCAAGCTAGGAACAATGACACCCATGAGATGACAAACATGGTAGAGACGTTTAGTGTCATTGGTAAAGAAGTTCTTCGCTGCCCAAAGAATTCACAAGTGACATGAGCCAAAAGTTTGATGGAAAGAGCAATGGTGGACTTGAGAATGCTACATAACTAGGCATCCATCTTAACCCAGGGGCGCTCAACCACAGGATATCTACAGCGTTCGTGGTGAGATGGTCTCATAGTCTTGTCCTGAGCCAAAGGCGGATGTTCGACGCCCAAGTATCATAGTTGTTGCCATCAAGTTTGTCAATGGAAAGAGGCACATGACATAACTAGTGAATGCGGGAGGCTGGTCTTGGGAACACCCTTATTTTCAGGAAGAGTCGTTGGGCCATGGGTCACGAAAGTAGGCGAAGTCGTATTTCCAAAAACCGACATCTCAGAGTGCACGGATGGCAAGAAGGCGGGAGATCAGAAAGGGAGAGCGTCCGAAGTTCAACGGTGGTGGAAGCAGCGGAAAGCTCGCGGAGAGGCCGCGATGAGCAATCTCGTGCGACAATGGCACGTGGCAGTGTGTGGATGGTCGGATAAGGGACCAGCGGTAGGTCGCGCAGGGAAGGGGCGACGGTGGGGTGGAAGGTGGGAACATCGGAAAAACTCGCCGCAGTGAATGGACGGCGGACTGGGGCTCTTTCGCTGAATGGAGGCTTAGCGAGAGGAAAGCGGGCAAACGGAAGGGAAACACGGTTGGCAAAAAATTTGGCAGGGGCAGTGGGCCCTCCTCGGCACGAAATAGGGTTTTCTTTCTTCTTAGGCTCTGGATACCATGTTGAGAGAAATAGAAAAGAGAAAGCATGAGGAATTAATGTGTCTCAACTTACGCGAGCATATATAGATATGGAGCAATAAATACAAATAATTACAAATATATATATTCCCTAATTACATATATAATATTACTAATTAGATATTCACAGATTCTAGCAAATTTAAAAATATATTTTGACATATTTATAAGTCTTTTGACAATAAAAGTAAATGTTTTGTTTTTAATCAAATAGGTCTTTAAATAGGCTTTAAGGTCAAACTTTTAGAAGGCCAGGCTAAGGTCCAAAAAGACTTATGTAAGGTAATAGGCCCAAGCTACTCGTTGGGAATACAGGCTAGGCCTATTTAAGTCAAAACCTAGCCTAGCGTAACCTACTTCGCCCTTACTTGAAGGGGATGATATAACATCTTTACAAAACCATCAATTTTTAAAAGTGAATCATGATCTCCTTCAATCCTTCCTTCACAATAAAGCGCAAAAAATATGTGCACAACACGATTATGAATATACTCTCCCTTAAACACTAAACTATTCCAAGAATTCAACCTCTTTTTTAGGTATTGAGTTCATAACTCATTGGATGTTGCAATATCAATAGTCAAACTGGAAATTTTGCTCAATATCCAACCATTTAAGCAATTTTGAATGCTTCTATCCATAACCTTCCGGAGTGGCCTATGACTTCAGAAATTCATTATTTCTTATGCAACTTCCAATCATCATCGATAAATTGTGCGGTCAAACACATATAACTCAAGTTTAACCGATGTCCAAGTGTCAATGGTAAGGCAAACTTTTTTATAGTGTTTCACAAGATACTTCTGCAACTTCATTTTGTTCTGCATCATAGAGAAAACATCACGCACTAATGTAGCACGACGACTATAAACCTTGGTTGTATAGTATTTAAAAGTTTCAAAGCTCTTAATCTCCCAAAAAACAAAATGGTAGCTCTCCAACCACAAACATCTTAACTAGCAAGTTTCGAAATACCTTTTGGACAAATTTGAAAAGGTTTGGTGCGGATGTAAAACTTGTCCTTCTATGCTCGACAATACGAACATTCTTCTCAAATAGGAGACAAAGAACATTCGCATCGCTAAGCAAGAAGGGCAAGTAAGTGGTGTAACATCTTCAACAAGCCTTTTCAAATTTGACCAGAGGTAGCTCGAAGCGCACTTCTAAAGATGTTTGTGCCCGAGAGCTACCACCATTGGTTTGTGGAGGGTAAGGGCTTTAGGAAATACTATACAACCAAGATTTAAAGTCCTGTCATGCTACAATAGTGCGTTATATTTTTGGTCTCTAATGCGGAGAAAATGAAGTTAGAAGTATCTAATTAAACACTACATAAAGTTTGACCACCACCGAAACTAGGATATCGGGTCAAAATTTGAATTACATGTGTTTGACCGCACAATTTATCGATGATGACTGGAAGTTGCATAGCAAGATACTGAAATTTTACAAGTCATAGGCTATTCAAGACAAGTTATAGCTAAAAACATTGAAGATTGCTTAAATGGTTGGAAATTGAGCCAAGTTTTCAGTTTTACTATTCATAACACAACATCCAACGAGTCATGGATTGAATACCTAAAAATTGAATTCTTGGAATAGCTTAATTTAGAAGGGAAGGTATATTCATTTGCGGTGGTGTGCGCATAATTTTTTATCTTGATTGTGAAGGAAGAATTGAAAGAGATCAATGATTCAATTTTACGAATTTGTGGTACTACAAAAAATGTTAGATTATCTCCTTCAAGACTATCTAGATTCAAAGGATGTGTTCAGTAGGAGAAATTTAGTATAAAAGCCTCCTTTGTTTAGATGTTGACACCAGGTGGAATTCTAAAGGCAGCTATGAAGCACCAAAAGGCATTTGTACAGGTATACATTTGATAACTTTGAATGAAAAGTTACTTGGCTATTGTTTGTTATGAGTAGTTAGTGTGTTTTGTCATATCAGGTGAAAAAAGCCAGTTCTAAAATTGGATTTAGAATTTGAAACTGGTATAAAACCAGTTCACCAGCTTAGAAACCGTTCACCGGATTTAAACTGGTTTTTAAAACAGGTACGGAACATAAATCGATTCAGAGCTCTAAACCGGTCCAAAACCTGTTCATTGGTTCAAAACTGGTTCTCCTAATTATGAACCGGTTCTAAACCGGTTTTCCTAATCCTAAATTGGTTCAGTTTGGTTTCCTAGCCAACAAACTGGTTCAACGTGGTTTGGGTTTGGTTCTCTCTAACAAGACCAAACCATGCACAACCCTAGTTGCCACTGCAAAGAACAGGTGGAGTGGCAGAACCTGTCAAAAGCTAGAATCTATATACTGCAGCAACAATGCAAGAAATTTGAAATATGTTGCAAGATTTTCTTGGAGACTTGTGGCAGGGTGATGAGAAACTTGTATTATTTCTGGGCAATTAGTTGGTGATCTCAACGGTGGGAGATACAAGAGAACCAAAGGGTGGTGAATGATGGTGGAAGATTGAAACATGAAAGGCATGGCTGGATGTGCTAGTCAGGGCTTCTATCTGTTCAACACTGAATTTAAAATCTGTTATCACCAGATTCAGATTCAGGAGAATGATAATCAAAAGACTGCTTTTAGAACTCAAGAGGGCCATTAAGAATTCTTGATGATGCCCTTTGGATTAAGAGAGGCACCTTCAACTTTTAGGCACTTATGAATAATGTGTTGCAGCCACTTTTTCAAAAATTTCTATTGGTGTTTTTTGGTGACATATTAGTATTAAGTAAGGTTGCCAACATAAATTACAATGTCTGTACTCGCGTGATCCCCACAACTTCATTTTCAAGGGGAAACTTCTCCCTCTACGGTGGAGGAGGTGAAGGGCCTATCAGCCGAGAGACATTTTGTCCTTGATAATCAAAACAAGTATGATGAAGGCCCACCAACCGATGAAACAACAGATGGATAAAAGAAGACATGAGGTTACATATGATGTGGCAGATTGTGTCTATCTCAAGGTTCATCCCTATAGACTGCAGTTTTTAGCTAAGAAGCAGCATGAGAAGCTAAGTCCTGGAATTTGTGGGCCCTATTAGATCCTATAGAGAATTTGAGCTGTGGCATACAAACTACAGCTACTTGACACTAGTTAAATTCCCGTGATTTCTTGATTTCCGCTACAATAATCAAGGGGAGGCTGAGCTCTAAGTGAAATGGCAAGACATACAGGATTGTGAGAATTATCGGAACTACCCGCTGATCTTCAGCAACATTTACCCACTTTCACCTTGAGCACAAGGTGAAAACTTTGGGCAGGAAGGGGGACTATTAATAACAGGCCCATTATTAAAAGGTTTCATCCAAGGCAAGGGTTAAAAGTTGTAAAACAACATGGTACTTAGTTAGTTACCTGATCTGTACACAGGTAATTAGCAGGAGGGAAATGGTAAGGAGTTAGTTCTCTCTGTTCACAGAGTTAGGGCATCTCTCGGATATTCCTCTGTCCTGTATTAATCATCTTATTGTACCTATTAATCATCTTATTGTACCTAGAGATCACATTGATCAAGGGTAGAATTAGAATCAATAACACAACCTACTTCTATTTGGCTCTCTTCCAATTTCTTTTTTCACTGAACAAGTCTATTAGTTTCCTGCTGCCTCTAGCATTGGGCAATCCTCCATCTACCTACTCTCCTTATTGAGGCTTCTACAAGCCTTCTCGATGCATGATCAAACCACCTAAATTGAGATTCTAAATATATAGTCCATGAAATAAGTGACCCTATTTCAGAAAATAAGTGCAAGAAATGGCAAAATTACTCTCTTCTTTAGTTACTTAAAACAGAAGGTGAATATTACTGGTAAGTCTGCCTGTTCCCAATATAATAAAAGCAACTCTTACAAGCTGACTTCATAACTTTGTGATAAACTTGCGACTATATTAGTTGTATGTTTTGAAGATTAGTATTTCAATACTAGTCTCACATGAAATCAAATTGTTAGAATAAAAAACTCAATTAAAAAATGAATTTAATGAGTAGAGTCATGATTATCACAAACATATAAATATATAATGTATAAAGAAGTTTTAAATCAGAATCAAATAGAAATAAGCTATTAAAGCTGGCAGATTTACTAACATGAGCTATTACCTCTATGCAAGTATAATCCATATGTAATGTCATGAACACCACCAAGTAAGACAGGAACTGAGAAAAATATGTACCATGCTGATTAGTGAGTCAAAATGAAGTTTAATGTGCCAATTTCTAATAGCAAACTACTAATGACTGGTATTGCTTTCAATTTCTTCTTTGCTTGAATAGATTATAGATATTGTTTTCTAAACCATGTTCAATAACAGACCACCAAAACTTATAACTTTCAGTTTAGAGGCTCCAAACAGATGGTTATGAATAGAAAATAATAATAATAATTTGACCTTTTTTTTATGAACTTGATACCCATCACTTTAGGGTAAGATTCCGTCAATAACAAAAACCATATGCAGAAGAATGTTCTTCTGATATCTATTTACAAGCTTTCAGCCCATGACATAAGCTAAGAAAAGTAACCTACAGACCTGCAACACACCCTAGCACATTATTTTGTTATCTATCAAGAATAAGAATAGTTATTAACAACATTTTCTTTTGTATTAACAATATTTCCTTTTAGTTTAAAATTGACACAAATGGGTGAGGAGAACAATGCACAAAATGCTAATCGGATTTAATGACTAAATGAAAATAAAGGCACCCTATACAAGCATCAAGAAAACATGCACATAAACACTCCTACTCATCATATGAAATTAACTTAATTTCTCAGCAAGAACACTAGAACCAGCAAAAACCACAAAAATGTGCAAGCACGGAAACAAACAAACAAGGATGCAAATGACAAAGATGAAAAAGGGGGACATGATTCACGCACCCATTAGTGAAGCCTCAAGCAAGTGAGTCCTCCACAGAACTTGATCCATAGGTGACATGGTACCAAGCTTAGCACCTTTGTTCTGGATCTTAACAATGCTCATGAGGCTTGAAAGGAGGATCACAGACATTGTACCAGCAATGGTTTTCACTGTGGCTGGACCCTTCCCCATCTTCAACTGATCCAGGCTCTTCATCACAAGATCTCTCAATGGCCCAATCTTCACCAACAAAAGGAATGCCATAACAGCCTCAGCGAAAAGCACCAAGAACAGCAACTGAATCATCTTTCCTTTTGCTTCCTAAAACAAATACCCACTTCACTGTAATTGCCAATAATCCTTCACTTTTCCTAGAATGATGTACTGTAACTTTCAAGCAAGAAGTGAAATCTTGACCACAAAAAAGTACACTTTCATCCTTCAAGAAGATAAGTACCCAGAGTCCCCTTTGTACATAGTTTAATGAAAAGAACCCTCCTCACACAACACCCACACAGATTGCACACAATGCCCCAGATGAACATACAACCCAAAAGAAAATAAGGTAATGTATGAAAGATTGAATCTTTACAGGATCAAGGGAAAGGCCGAAAATACATGTTTGTAAAATCTGGGCATTCAAAAACCAATGCTGAGAGATGCCTGAAGTAGAAAGAGAGAAGCTTTGAGAAAGAAGAGGCCTTTAACCTCTTTTTGGTGAATGTTGACTTAATGGAAGGGGTTCGGGATTCGAATGGTTTGTGTTGGTGGTCCGCAAATAAGGTAAAACAAAATAGTCATGTTATTTCTATTTATCGTATATAGGATATCGTATCGATTTTATTAGATGAAATGTCTCATTCAAATAAAATCTATATTAAATTTAAACATATATAATAAGTATAAATAATATTTTTTAAAAGAAAAAATGGGTTTAGCTATTTGGCAGAACGGAGTGTCAGAGTAAAAAAAGGGAGGAAAGGAAAAGAAGTCCAACATGTCAACAGGATCGCTTGAAGTGTGATACCTATCTCTATCCTGTTTGTCATTAACAAGCGAGTTGGCATTGTCCTTTCTTTCTTTTTCTTTTTTTAATAAAACCCCAAATTATTTTTGACAAAATCATTTAAGGTATATTTATGAATCTGTAATTTAGAGATAAAGGAAGAGAGAATATTTTATAGTATAGAATTTTAAAATTTTACATTATAAATTCTTTTCTCTTCCCTTTCCTTTTAATTCTAAACTCATAAACATATTCTTAGGGAGTTTGTTTGAAGGTTTGAAATTAAGTTTCAGAAATTATATTTTTATAGTATTCTTGGAAATTTTACTCATGGATATTTTAAACAAATTATTTGTTTAGTATTAAATATTTTTGGGATTATTTATTAAGATTTCAAGAAATAAATTTAAAACTTGTTTGTTTTTATAACTATATTCCTAGGAATATATATTATTATTTCCAAAATACCCCTAACACATTTATTATTATTATTATTATTATTATTATTATTATTATTATTATTTTCCAAAATAAAATTACACTTGCATTAAAAACATAAAATTAACAATTAATTTTTTAAAATTTATTCATCTCGATCAATATAACAGTTAACACATTTTTTAAAATTGAGAGCGTAATGGATTTATAAAGTTAGATAAGTGCGGTTAAATGAAAATTGTAGAGGAAAGTCAAAATAAGGGATATTTTTGTATTTGTACTTAATAACTACCATTCCAAGTCATAAGAACTTTTTATTCCCACATTTCATCATAGGAATGAGATCTTATTAAATCGTGGGAAAATCCTTTTTTAGGGAATAATTGATACCCAGGAACAATTTTGAATGACTTATAACAAATAAGGGAACATATCATTCCCAAGTAGTTATTCCCAAGAATAACTAAATATACCTTCAAACAAACATCACTTTAGGGGGTGTGGGTTTGCGAAGTGATTTTGCATTCCTTAGAATAGCATTCCAAAATATTATTCCTACAAATACTATTTCCAGGAATAAACTATTCTTATGTTTGGTTTGGAGGTTAAATTCCTAGGAATCTTGCATAATATATCCAAGAATTAACTATTCTGTGTTGACATAAATATTCCTGGGAATATTGTGTATTTTTCCCAAAATACCCTTACAAATTTAAACTAAAAATTTAATTTTTTATCACATTAAACTCATAATTAAGTATAATTCCCAAAATACCCTATCAATTTAAACTAAACAATTAATTTTTAATCACATTAAACTCAATAGTGTTAGCCCTAAAACCCTTCAGAAAGCTTCAATGTTAAACGTTTTGAATGATAACAAAACCAATTTCGTGAAAATATTTTGAAAAGGACTAATCCATCAATTGAGTTTCTTAAAGCACCAAATAGGTTTATTCACATTAGCATATTAGTTCTTAAAATGAGAACATTTTCACAATAACATGTGTAAACATGTTTAATCTCCTTTAAAGAGATTTGGAACTCAAAGAAAGTGAAAATAAATCATGGAATGAACATTGTTATGCTCAACGCATGAAAGGAAATTTTCAACCATAAGAAACCAAGATTTAGGTCTTTAGAAAGTATGCCACAACTTCAGAAAGCGAGTTACAAGTGAAGATTTCATCCAGTTCTGAAGAAAAGCATGGATACCACCTTCAATCATCATGATCGTAATCATTTCGTTGACAACAAGCTCTTATTGAAGAATAGAAGATCAAAAAGATTGTCCAGAAACTGAGACGGCACTTTAGAAAGCACGTTTATGTAAACGTGGCCCTTTAGAAAAAGAGGAAAATTTGAAATTCAAATTTATAGTCAAACTGGTCAGGGACTGATAGTGATATTTCTTTTCAACTTGGTCAGCTGCCTTAGCTTCTAGAAGAAAAAGTTCAGAAACCTCGTTCAGAAAATAAAAAGTAGTTTCTGAATGTGGACTCAGAAACCTTTATTACACAACGGCTTTTGCAACTTAGAAAGTAACTCTAACATGCAGAGCTACTCTTCCAGACTTTATTTCCTAGACACAAAAAGAAGATTAATATGTGTTCCTGGAAAACAGATCAAGGGCAATGATCATAAGTGAAGATCAAGTATAAAAGGAGATGTTGTGCTAACAACAGGAAGAACTTTTGCTCATTATTAACTTGCTAAAACACTGAAGAAATTTCCTCTCATCTTTGTAAAACTATTACAGCTTGTAATCGGTTTCATTGTTGTAAAAATCTTCTTTCTACGTTCTTAGTAGATCATACGTTCTTCCTAGGAACAATAGCTAAAAAGAAGTCATTCAAGTTTTCAGTTCAAATATATTTTATTCTGAGAAAACTTGAGTATTTGATAGTTTAAGTAATTCAAACCAAACACAAATCTCTAACCCGATTCCGACAGTGATCGTTGTGAGTTAGCTTGAAGAGACTAAGTAGAGACTACTTGTAAGTCAGTCAAGTAAGCTCCTGGTCATATGTGAGTTAGCTTGAAAAGGTTAAGTAAAGACTACTTGTAAGTGACAGTAGAGTGAGCTCCTGGTCACATGGAGATAGCTTGGGAAGGCTATAGAAAGACTATCTAACTTTCTCAGGATTGAGAAAGGGATTTTCCTGGAACTCAACGGTGGTTGAGAACTAGATGTAGGTAGGTTGGCCAAACAGATATAAAACCTCATATGTGGTATCTTCTCTCCTTAAATCTCTTTTATATTCTATTTTGTGCTTATTGTACTTATTTCTTTGATAAGCTTATTCAGTCTTGTGTTTATTACTTTTGAGATAGTTTGGAAAGTTACTTTCTGATGCTTATTGACGTTGTTTCGCTGCACTTCAAGTTCATACTTGATAGTTTCTATTTAAGCTTTTCAAAATCAAAAAGGGGAAAGAAAAGTTAAAGCATGGTTCATCCCCTTCTCGTGCACTTTTCAACCTCCAAATAGCATAGAAGCTGAGGCCTTTAAAGGATGAGCAATCTAATGATTGTAGAGGTTAAAGATCTTAAGGAAATATGGCACAAAATATTCATATGACAGAGGGACACTCCATAAACAAACGTTATTCTTTGATGGTGGAGACTATGCGTGTTGGAAAGATAGAATGGAGCTGTTCATCCAACACAAAAGTCTTGACTTCTTGGGAAATTATACAAGAAGGAGACTATATTCCAATGGAAGAAGCTCCCAAAACTAAAATTCACCTTCACCTCCAAAGAAGTCCAGGAGAAGTAGGTGGACAAAGTAACATAAAGCTAGAGTTCATTTGAACTCCAAGGCTAAGTATCTATTCATGTGTGCACTAAGCAAAGCTGAGTATGGTAAGATTATTGCTTGTGAGATCTGGGACAGACTTCATATTGCATGAAGGTCCTGATCAAGTCAAGGAGATAAAGATCAGCATGTTAGTTCATCAATACTAAATGTTTAAAATGATTGAGCAAGAAAGTATTGATGACATGATCACAAGGTTCATGTACATTATAAACCAACTGAATGGATTGGGAAAAAGTATTTAACTTTAAAATGGTTAGAAAAATTCTAAGAAACCTCCCTGTAAAATGGTTGCCCAAGGTCACAACCATTATAGAAGCCAAAAGGGTCAAACTCTTGACTTGGATGCATTCATTGGGTCTCTCAAAACCCATGGAGTTGTGCTCTCTTGAGTTTCATGGTGCAACTACAAAGAAGAGCAAGTCCATGGCCCTAAAGTCTTCATACCAGAAGCAGAATAAAGGTAAAGTAATGAAAGTTCCTGAAACCTTTGATCACGAGGAAGGATCAAAAGATGAGTCTGAAGAAGAGGATGGAGATGAGATATCCATGCTCATGAGGAAGATGTCCAAAGCTTGGAGAAGCAGAACAAAAAGAATAGAGACATCAGCCTCAAAGGACAAGAAAAGGTAAGGGAAAGTTGGACGCGTAACTTGCTATAATTGTGGAAAGAAGGGACATTCAAACTGCTCCCAAGCTCAAGAGTCTCCAGAAAAAGTTCCCTTTGAAGAAGAAAGGATACTGCTCACTGGAGCGATTTGAAGAAGGAAAAAGAAGGTTCAAAAATTCAGGATAAGCTGGAAGACGTAGCAAACCTATGCTTCATGGCAGGCTACACTTTAGAATGAGAACCTAGATAAATAACTCTTCTAAATCTAATCTATCTTATGATGAATTATTGGTTTTATATGAGGAATTGCTTGAAAACTCTCAAATCCTTTCATTTCATTATCTCAACCTCAAAAGGAACCATTCGAAGTGGTTCTAGAGCTTGAAAAAGCCAAATTAAATGCTGAGAATCCAAGGTTTGAGAAGGAAGAAATAAAAGGAGAAAAACAAGTTTTTAAATATTAAACTCATGATAAAGATCAAAAGACTTAGAAAGTAATTTCTGAACTTGAAAGGACTTCAAAAACTTCTCAAAATCTCTGGAGAAAATGGTAAATGGCTCCAAGAATCTTAAACTGATGCTTGGTGGCTAAATGCCTTATTTTCAAAAGGTAGATTAGGATATAAGGATGAGATGGATGAGAAAGGAAAAGCAATCTCATCAAAGAAAGTAAAGAACAAAGTTTCTTGTACTTTTTGCAATAAGAAGGGACACCCACCTGACAAGTGTTTTATGAGAAAGAAATCTCTATGCTTCATGAGGCTGCACTTTTAGAATGAGAACCTGAGATAAATAACTCTTCTAAATCTAATTATCTTATGATGAATTATTGGTTTTATATGAGGAGTTGCTTGAAAACTCTCAAATCCTTTCATTTCATTATCTCAACCTCAAAAGGAACCATTGAGAAAGTGGTTCTAGAGCTTGAAAAAGCCAAATTAGATGCTGAGAATCCAAGGTTTGAGAAGGAAGAAATAAAAGGAGAAAACAAGTTTTTAAATATTAAACTCATTGATAAAGATCAAAAGACTTAGAAAGTAATTTCTGAACTTGAAAGGACTTCAAAAACTTCTCAAAATCTAATTCTGGAGAAAATGGTAAATGGCTCCAAGAATCTTGAACTGATGCTTGGTGGCTAAATGCCTTATTTTCAAAAGCAGTTAGGATATAAGGATGAGATGGATGAGAAAGGAAAAGCAATCTCATCAAAGAAAGTAAAGAACAAAGTTTCTTGTACTTTTTGCAATAAGAAGGGACACCCACCTGACAAGTGTTTTATGAGAAAGAAATCTCTATGCTTCATGGCAGGCTACACTTTAGAATGAGAACCTAGATAAATAACTCTTCTAAATCTAATCTATCTTATGATGAATTATTGGTTTTATATGAGGAGTTGCTTGAACTCTCAAATCCTTTCATTTCATTATCTCAACCTCAAAAGGAACCATTAAGTGGTTCTAAGCTTGAAAAAGCCAAATTAGATGCTGAGAATCCAAGGTTTGAGAAGGAAGAAATAAAAGGAGAAAACAAGTTTTTAAATATTAAACTCATTGATAAAGATCAAAAGACTTAGAAAGTAATTTCTGAACTTGAAAGGACTTCAAAAACTTCTCAAATCTGTCTGGAGAAAATGGTAAATGGCTCCAAGAATCTTGAACTGATGCTTGGTGGCTAAATGCCTTATTTTCAAAAGACGTTAGGATATAAGGATGAGATGGATGAGAAAGGAAAAGCAATCATCAAAGAAAGTAAAGAACAAAGTTTCTTGTACTTTTTGCAATAAGAAGGGACACCCACCTGACAAGTGTTTTATGAGAAGAAATCTCTATGCTTCATGGCAGGCTACACTTTAGAATGAGAACCTGAGATAAATAACTCTTCTAAATCTAATCTATCTTATGATGAATTATTGGTTTTATATGAGGAGTTGCTTGAAAACTCTCAAATCCTTTCATTTCATTATCTCAACCTCAAAAGGAACCATCAGAAGTGGTTCTAGAGCTTGAAAAAGCCAAATTAGATGGAGAATAAAGGTTAGAAGGGAAGAAATAAAAGGAGAAAACAAGTTTTTAAATATTAAACTCATTGATAAAGATCAAAAGACTTAGAAAGTAATTTTGAACTTGAAAGGACTTCAAAAACTTCTCAAAATCTTGATCTGAGAAAATGGTAAATGGCTCCAAGAATCTTGAACTGATGCTTGGTGGCTAAATGCCTTATTTTCAAAAGACCAGTTAGGATATAAGGATGAGATGGATGAGAAGGAAAAGCAATCTCATCAAAGAAAGTAAAGAACAAAGTTTCTTGTACTTTTTGCAATAAGAAGGACACCCACTTACAAGTGTTTTATGAGAAAGAAATCTCTATGCTTCATGGCAGGCTACTTTAGAATGAGACCTGAGATAAATAACTCTTCTAAATCTAATCTATCTTATGATGAATTATTGGTTTTATATGAGGAGTTGCTTGAAACTCTCAAATCCTTTCATTTCATTATCTCAACCTCAAAAGGAACCATCAAAATGGTTCTAGAGACTTGAAAAAGCCAAATTAGATGCTGAGAATCCAAGGTTTGAGAAGGAAGAAATAAAAGGAGAAAACAAGTTTTAAATATTAAACTCATTGATAAAGATCAAAAGACTTAGAAAGTAATTTCTGAACTTGAAAGGACTTCAAAAACTTCTAGTCTACCTGGAGAAATGGTAAATGGCTCCAAGAATCTTAACTGATGCTTGGTGGCTAAATGCCTTATTTTCAAAAGACTGAGTTAGGATATAAGGATGAGATGGATGAGAAGGAAAAGCAATCTCATCAAAGAAAGTAAAGAACAAAGTTTCTTGTACTTTTTGCAATAAGAAGGGACACCTGACAAGTGTTTTATGAGAAAGAAATCTCTATGCTTCATCAAGGCTACACTTTAGAATGAGAACCTAAGATAAATAACTCTTCTAAATCTAATCTATCTTATGATGAATTATTGGTTTTATATGAGGAGTTGCTTGAAAACTCTCAAATCCTTTCATTTCATTATCTCAACCTCAAAAGGAACCATTAGAAAGTGGTTCTAGAGCTTGAAAAAGCCAAATTAGATGAGAATCCAAGGTTTGAGAAGGAAGAAATAAAAGGAGAAAACAAGTTTTTAAATATTAAACTCATTGATAAAGATCAAAAGACTTAGAAAGTAATTTCTGAACTTGAAAGGACTTCAAAAACTTCTCAAATCTTCTTGAGAAAATGGTAAATGGCTCCAAGAATCTTTAACTGATGCTTGGTGGCTAAATGCCTTATTTTCAAAAGACTGAGTTAGGATATAAGGATGAGATGGATGAGAAAGGAAAAGCAATCTCATCAAAAAAAAGAACAAAGTTTCTTGTACTTTTTGCAATAAGAAGGGACACCCCTCTGACAAGTGTTTTATGAGAAAGAAATCTCTAAAACAAGTTAGAAAACCTCCCCCAAGGACAACTAACCCAAGAGGACCTAAGAAAGTCTAGGTACCTAAGTTAAAAACTATTTTTGTTGCAGGTGTGTTTGAGAATGCATATTGATCTAGACAACAAATGGTACATGGACAATAGCTGCTCCAGACACATATTTGGATCCAAAAAGTGGTTAAAAGCTGAAACCCAAGAACTCAGATCAGTAAAATTTGCTGATGGAGGTAAGGCTAAGGTCACAAGTATAGGAAATGTTTGTAAGGATGACTCCACCAAATTTATGATGTTTTACTTGTTGATGGTCTGGTTCACAATCTCTAAGTATCAGCCAATTCTGTGACTAAGGCTTTAATGTTTTATTTAATGCACATGCATGTAATATTGTAAATCCCACTTTTCTGAACAAGTCATTTTATCTAGCAAGAGATATGATAACACTTATGTATTATTCTTGGATAACCTTCTAGATCAAGATGTAAAATGTCTTGCATTCTTCATGGATTATAAGTGGCTGTGGCATAAGAAGCTTGGACATGCTCATATGAAGCTTATTTTGAAGCTATCTTGGAAATAGCTTGTTAAATGTATGCCAAAGATTAGATATGATAAGGATTCAACTTGTGATTTCTATGAAAAAGACAAGCAAACCAAAGCTTCTTTCCACAACAAAAACGTGATTTCAACCACTATACCACTTGTGCTTTTATACATGGATCTCTTTGAACAAACAAAGACTCAAGTCTTTCTAGAAAAGATCCTCCTTGTCATAGTGGACGATTACTCTAGATTTACATGGGTAATCTTCCTAACTTCTAAGGATGAGATGGTAGAAAGATTCAAAGTTTTTGCAATGTTTATAATGAAAAAGATTCTCAAATCACCTTATTATTAATCAGATTATGAAGGAAAATTTGAAAATTATGTTTTTGAAGAGTTTTATGAAAAAAATGGCATCTCTTATGAGTTTTCTACACCTAGAACTCGCAATAAAATGGGATTGCTAAAAGAAAGAATAGAAGCTTGCAAGAGATGGTTAGAACCATGCTTTTGGAAAGTAATTTATCAAAAAGTTTTTGGGAGAGGCTATAAATGCCTCGTGCTACATTCAAAATAGAATATTTCTAAGGTCAATTATCAAGAAAACTCCTTATAAGCTATGGAAAGGTAGAAAACCCAACATATCATACTTTTATATATTTGGCTCATCTTGTTTTATTCTTAACACTAAGGACAAACTCACAAAGTTTGATCCTAAATCTAATGATGAGATTTCTTAGGATATTTTTCAATCTCAAAGGCTTACAAGGTATACAATAAAAGAACAATATGTATTGAAGAGACTATCCACATCAAATCCAAGGAGCTCTTAAAGGACTTTGTTAATGATCTAGAAGAGCTGGAAGAGAACCTTGAGAAGCTGAACCTCAAGGAATCCTCAGAAAGCAAGCAGATGAAAGTGCAATCCTCGAAAAGTAAGCTCCAAAATAAAGACTTTCAGAAAGCATACTAAGAACTCTAAAGTCCTCAAAAAGTGACATTTCTGAACATGAAGAAGAACAATCTAAAGATGAAAAAGAAGCTGAAGAACATCAAGGTTATAGAACTATAAGAGTTCTGATCTAAAAGTAGTTTCTCAAAACAAAGTTCTAGAAGACATTTCCAAGGGTGTAAGAATGAGATCCTCTTAGAAATATGTCAAACTATGCTTTGATCTCCACCATCAAGTCTGACTATATTGAAGATGCTTTGAATGATCAAAGTTGAGTGGAAGCTATGCAAGAGGAGCTAGCCAGTTTGAGAAAGCAAAATTGGACGCTCATAGAAAAACCCAAAGGGAAGACCATCATAAAAACCAAATAGGTGTTAAAAAACAAGCTGGATAAAGTTGGCAAGTGTAGGTATGAAAGTGTACGAGAAGGGAAAGTTGAATTGTGTTTTACTTCTTTTTGCATATCTAAAACTTTTAACAAAAATACTATCAAGTATGAAACTTGTAGTGCAGTGGAAATTTAGTTAGTGGTTTCAGAAAGTATATTTCTAAAGTAATTGATAAATAACGTAAAAATTTAAAACGTTATGCCAGTATAAGTTCAACTATGAAATATAATTCATAAAGAGATTTTTGAAGTGAATGATAAGAAATATAAAGGCATAACACATTATATCAGTATAAGATTAACAGTATAACATAACAAAGTAAAGACAAAGGAGATCCAGGAGAAGAAGATATGACACAAGGATTTTATATTGGTTCGGCCAAGCCTGCCTACATCTAGTAATCAACAAACGTCGAGGTTCTACTAAACATCTTTCTTAAACTAGAGAAAGAAAACTAGATAGTCTTTACATTAGCCTTCCTAAGCTCTCACTTATGACCAATGGACAACTTCCACTATCATAAGTTAAGTAGTGATTCACCAGCCTCTTAAGCTCCAACTCGTGACCAAGACAACCTTATTGTCACGTTGAAAGTAGTTATTCACCAGTCTCTCCAAGCTGAACCGTAGAGCAAGAACACCTTACTATCATGTTGCAAGTAGTTTTACATTAGCCTCTCTAAGCTAACTTACACTAATGACTCCTGGATCAAGGATACAAAAGTTTGTGTTTGGGTTGCCACTCAAACTAACCTACACTCAAATTTCCTTAAAATATACATGAATGATCCTGGAAAAACTTGAATGACTCCTTTCTATCATTTCTTCCTAAGAAGAACATATATTTATTCAAGAACGTAGAAAAAAGACTTTTATAAGTAAGGAATATGATCACATAATGATATGAACCTTCCTGGATGTGAGGAGAGATTTTCACAAAGTTTTCTCTTCTTGAGCTCAAAGTCTCTCGCTTAATGTATGAGCACAACATCTCTTATTTATAGAAGGTCTTCCTTGTGACCGTTGCCCTTGATTAGATCTCCAAGTGACACATGTTGATCATCCATTTGTGTCTTGGAAAAGTAGTCTAGAAGAGGAGGCTGACAATTTGATAATTCGTTGTAGAAGCCATTGTGGCGTTGAGGTTTCTAATGTCCCTTCAAAACTAGTCTTACTTTCTAAACGCGATTTCTGAACTCTTTCTTCTAGAAGCTAAAGTTGATCTAGTTGGCAAAAGAGATGACCTACTGAGTTCTGACACTAGGTTTGACTCTAAATTTGAATTTCAAATTTCAAATTTCCTCCTTTTTCCAGCAACGTTCAGCGTTTCACAGTGAAGTGAGTTTTCTGACGTTCGATAACAGATCCTTGATGATTCTTTGATCTTCAGTCTTCAATCCAAGCCTTATGATGATGAAGGAATTGCGATTATGCTGATTGAAGATAGTGTAACACCTGGTTCTTAGAGATTGCTTGATATTTTCATTGTAAACATATTTTCTGATATCCGGTCTACTTTCTGAAGTCTCAAAACTTGGTTTCCTACACTTGTCTTTGATATCCTTTTATCCGAAGGCATGTATGCATACTTTGCATGATATAATATTCACTTCTATTAAGTTCAATCTCTTTATATGAGATAAATCATGTTTGCACATGCAAAGTGAAATTATTCTCGCTTTAGGTTTGCATTATGTAATCAGAAATAACCTATATGCTTATGACAAGAAACTCAAGGAAGACAATAGTCATTCTTCAAAATATTTTCTTTGAATTGGTTTTGTTGTCACTCAAAACATGTCATATTAAAGCTTTCTAAATTCTGAGCTAACAATCTCCCCTTTTTTATGATAACAAACCAATTTGAAGAAAATCTTTTGAAGATATATTGAAAGAAATAGAATTGAAAATGTCATGATAATAGCTATTCTTTTAGAACATCATGAGCTGTAACATGCAGAAAGTTCTTTTCTTAAGGCATGATATGGATAGGTTCAAGAAAGTTTTATAGCCTTAAGTAACTTTAAATCAGAGTTGATTTTGTTGTTTATAAAGATCCTGAAATTACTCAGAATACTTCCTGAGATATATCAAAATAGTAATGAACTAGATATTTTCATTTAAGCTCTTTTAACATAACCAAGCTTGATTTTTAGTTAAAAATAAATTTCTGAAGGTACACGTGTTTGAATAACTAATAAGTAATACTTGTGATATTATATCTTGATTAATTTCCTTATTCAACACAACTTTGTTCAAATGATATATTTGAAAACCAATGCTCAAGACATATGACAATTTTTAACAGAGCATGCATTATCAAAAGAAAGCATTCTGATGCTTATGTAGTTTCTGATGCTCAAAGAAACCTTGATATGGAAATACCAACATATTACATGCAGGTTTCTGAAGCTCATTAGGGATCAATCCCAAATATTTTCAACACAAAGCATAAAAGAGCTTCTTGTTTATAAGCTAGAAACTTTTCTCATATATATAGAGCATGAAAGAAACTAATTTTTAAGAAGCAAAACTTGAAATATATGCTCATGCTTTCTGTGAGAACACATACATTGATACATATAACACAACATAACACATTATATGCCATATAAGCGCAACACACTTTGAGAGAGTTTTGAAGCTCACAAATTGATCTTAGTCACATCAAAACATTATAAGAACAAGTTTTCAAAGACGTCAGAGACTATATACAACTATTTTGATCAGAGCATATTTGAGAACATACAATATGTATGATAGAGAAAATGTGTTTCATAGAAAGATTTTAAGCATATTATACACATTGAAGCACATCAAATAAATATGAGTATTAGAGGAATAATATAAGAAATTGTGTTTCAAAAGATACTTGGTAGAGCTAATCACAAATACATATGTGGTCTCAATATCTGCCCAATGAGTAGGCCAATCATAAGAAATGCTTAAGAGATAAAACAACATATTTAACAAGCATGAAGTATGATTAGCTAAGCATGATAAGCAGGCATCGATATGTATCATACCTTTAAAGGAAACATCGTTTAAAAGATATGTATTAGATTCAACTAGATATAGCATAATCATGATTTCTTATCAAATAAAATTAGTTGTATAAAACGTTATAAAATGTCTTCAAAAACATAAAAAAATATTGAAAAAAAATCTCTGAGCTCCCCCTTAGCATAGGCTCCCCCTAATTGTCATAGCTTAGCCCTTATTCCAAAGCATAGCTCCCTTGAGTTCCAGCGCTTGATTGATTTTCTTCAAATCTTTTCTTCTCCCCCTTTTGACATCATCAAAAAGGAGGTGTTCGGGAAAATGTGTTACCATCTTCAACCATGGCACCTTAACTCCTGAAGAATTTCTAACATAAGTGCTTCATGTCTCCTTGATAAAGCTTCATCTGATCTAGCCGTTGTTGATATGATGTTCTCAGCAATACTTGTATTTCTATGAAGCTTGGCTGTGTTACTGGTCAGGTTAGCTTGATGAGGGATCATTGTGAGCCTGAGAAGGTCCAGGTGCAGTTGGAGCTGGTACAAATGGTTCTCAACAAGAGTAGGTATTGGATTTTCATCATGAGATAAGCATCTTTCAAGACTCACTTGTCTCTTCATGTTTCGAGGATTTTGACTAGAGTTGAAGATTCAGGTGAAGAAAGGGATTCTTGCATATGAGAGCCTGAAGGTTCTGACGTGAAAGATGATCTTTGTTCATCTGCATCTGATTCTTGTCCTGGCCTTCGACGTCTTCCTCCTCCATATGTAACAGTCAAGCCTTCCTAGATTGGGAAGATTCTTTAGATTCCTCAAAGCTCTTTCAATTTCTATCATTTTTCTTCGTCTTTTGCTTTCCTTATTCTTTCAGAAGCGAAGTTAATTGCTCTGATTCTTTGGCTCTATCTCTTAACACCAAATATTGCAGCCCAGCAGGTATTCTTAGGGTTCTGAAGGAATTTAGGGAGTAAACGGTTCCTTCCATAAACTCGTACCACTCGTTTGCCCTGGGTAATATGAATATTAGAAGATCTTGGTTAAAAGAATCCCATAAGGAACCACAATGGTTTTCCTCTTCTTTGGAGAGATGGAAATTAACATGTAGTCAAAGATTAGTTTGGGCAAGTTTACCTTTCATTTTGTCAAAAAACAGAACAACAACATGCAATCCATCCTAACCGTGAGTACGTGCTTGCTAATATTGGAAGTAGAGAGAACTGGATGAGGGTAAAGACTTGGCATACTTTGGAATTTACCACGACCGTGGTTATTTTGCTAGGTTGATGTTTGGAAGAGTCTGTGAGACAATTGGAGACATCCTCTACTAATACTCCAAGAGATGTGAACCAGTTTCTTCAGATGAACAAATGACACCTTCATTAGGAGCATTGATGATACGGGAAAGATCACTTAAGCTCAGGGTCATGTGAGTTCCTCTAATGTAAGAGATCAAAAGGGAATCAGCACTGTTCCAACTGTGAATAGAATGTTGTGACAATTTCAGTGAAGACTCGGTCGGTTAAGTTAAGAAAACATTCCCATCCCTAGAAGAAGACAATTTCTAAAAGGTAAATATCTGAATCATTAAGCTCCTATGTTAGCCTTTTGCCTAGGGCTATTAGTTGTTGAGAAAAGTTGTCAGTGTAGTGTTGCTAGTGATGGGGTTCATCAAACATGAGAAGGGTTCCCATGTTAGCAATGTGACCAAAGCAGTGCTTTCCCTTAGCCATTAGGATTGGTGTTTATGTGATAAAGTATATGATGTTAGGGCACAAAAATTGAGGCTTGAAAGAAATGGTGGTAAGGATTTTCACTTTGATTGTAAGCGGTTTAGGTTGAAAGAGAGGGTTTGAGACAAGATAAGAGGGATTATAAGAGTGTGAATATGGAACGGTTGAAAAAGAATGAAGTAGAAGATGAAGGTAAAAGGTGATGTAAGAGGAGTGGGGGTTATTTAAGAGATGTAACATGACTGACTAAAGGTGAGGCGACGTGAGAGAAAAAACCCAAAAGACGAGGAATTATCCAACCTTTTTCATCTTTCAAAAAGAGAAATTTCTGACCCTTGAGATCGCTTTCTGAAGGAATCACTTTCTGAGCTTCACTTTTCACTTTCTGACCTCTCTAAGACATACCAAATACTCAACATGAGCTAATTTCCATATATTGAATCATTTGACCCTATATATATATTCTGATCCTCATTTGTTCTTTCTGACCATCCTTTTCTCTTTTTGAGTCTTGCAACTGATAACCCCTTCTTCAATATGATTTGCGTCCTACATCCTGATATCTTGTTCTTCCAACGGATCGCGTTAAACAAATGTCTTCTCAAAAGGTAAACTGATGACTTTGCTAGGTCTTTAGTTTGAAACTATGAACGGAGGATGTCCAGAGATGTTCACGTATGGATGCATATGCAGGTTTTATAAAAACTTTAAGCTTTAAAAACTTTTTCAAACACAAGCAGATCTTTAGTTAATGGTTTTGCGAATGTATTTGACACTTGATCTTCAATATTCACAAACATTATCTCAACATCCCTTTTTGAAAAAGATCTTTGAATAAAGGATGTTTTCCAGCTATGCTTGAATGTAGAGTGACAAAGAACCTTAGCAAGATAGATAGCACGAGTATCATAACGGAGGATAAGGATATTGAAGTACCTTAAGAGATAATCTTTCAGCCGATTCCTTATCCACAGCATATGGGTGCAATTAACTTATCTGTCCTCGCGAGAAAGAGCCATCTGAACTCTGCCTTTGCATAACCAGTGGTCAGACTTTTCAAAAGACACAGTAGTAGTGTTGTTTCTCTCAACTCTATTTTCTATGTAGTCATCATCTCAAAAACCTAGTGCAAACAAACTTGCTTTGTTCCTCATGGCATTGTCAGCACCATTGAATGTGTTCATGAGCATCTCCTTTGTTGATGTTGAATTTTCAACTGGTTCTCCAACTTTGCCTTTTTCAACTCTGTTAGCTTCTTATCCAAAGAATCCACCCAACTTTGATATTCTCAAAGCTTCTTTAAAACATTCAGGCTCAAAGGTGGAGATGAAAGCATAGATTGACATATCTCTCAAGGAGGACCTGGTCTTCATACCCTTAAAAAACTCTCCACGAATTTTGTCTTGAGTAAACTAGCTTTAAATCAAAAACTCCCTTGTAGTTTCTACATAATTGAGATTCCTTAGTTTCTTTTATCTTTAGATTGCTCATCTACATGTCAGAAAGTTACTTTCTGATCGCTTAAGACCTGAGCATGATTTCTGAAAAGTTGATGTTCTGGAGCTCACTTTTTGAAGAGCTTGCTTTCGTCATCTTGCTTCTTGGAGCTTTCTTGGGATTTATTTTCTCAAGATTTTCCTTTAGTTCTTTTGAAAACATAAGCAAAGACTTCTTTAAGCTCATTCATCATCAACTTGAGTTGTTTAAGGATCTTAGGCTTTAAGCTTCTGATCCACTTCTTGATTTTAGTAAAAGTCCTGGTCGTCTCGATCTATTTATTTGTTCCTTGGCATTTCCACCACTTGACCCTTTTCACCTACAATAAGAACAGTTTTGATATTGGTACCCAAACTTTCTTGGGTCCTTTTAGTTATGTCACAACGTGCGAGGGTATCGCGAGGATGTCGACGATTTTGAAATAATAAATAAAATAGGAGTCGCCACCAATTTTAATTTGGAAAAATTGGAAAACCTTTTTAATTTGTAAACTAGTCTTTTTAAAAGAGATATGAGGTTCGAAGTTTGATTATGATTAGGGAAGGGTGGAAACTAATCCCACTTGCACCCTAATACATCCGTATAAATATGGTTACCCTAGAGCTCATTATGCAAATTTGTTTATAATTTTAATAATATTTAATTTTCCCTTAAATGATCACAATTATGTACAAACATAAAATAAAATAAAATTAAAACAAGGAATAAAAATTAAATGAGAACACAATTTAATGAAAAATTAATTTTGGCTTGATAGTTGTTGGCTACGCAGACGTCCTCCGTGCAATGAGGAACTCAAAGCCACGTCGTTCTGTAGAAAATGATTGTGTGTTTGATTGATTTTAATTAAAATAAAATAAAAAAGGATGTTGATTGATTTTAATTTTGAGAGGACTTTTAATTAAAAGAGGGTTTGGAAGCTAAACATCCGTCTCGCACAGGATTCAAGTTAGCACTGCGCTATTCAATAAATCCTTACAATTCAATAGTATATGAAGGAGGTGTCCACCTCTCAATCACAACTATTAATTGTTGCGCGATAAAACATTTTATTTTTTTAATTATTATTATTATTTTATCAAAATCCATTAGAATCCTAAAGACTCTAAAAATTTAGTCCAACCAAAAAAAGTAAGTAACCCGAAAAGAACTCCATCCCAAAATCCCAAAAAAACATGGACTCAGCCCAACAAAAAAACAACAAAAACTAATATCAGCCTAAACATACCAAAAACGAGACTTGGATAAAAACTAACTTCACACACAAATTTAAGTCAAACTCTCTTTTTTAAAACCTACTTTGAGGATCGCAAGTGGAAATGGCAGAAGCAAAAAGAAGTGACGCGCAGGGATGGCAGGGTGCGCGGATGGCAGGGGGTGCGGTGCCAGCGGAGATCGAGTGACTTCGAGACGGGCGCGCGGATGGTGGTTCGCGTTTGGACTTCGCGGCGAGGGGGAGGATCGCGTTGATGGGCTTTTCAGCGCGATCCTGCTGCGATGATGGCTGAAGCTGGTTGGATCACGTTGTGCGAGGTGCGCCGTTGTGCTCGCGATCCGGACGGGAGCGCCTCTGGTGCGGCTGGACAGGGGCTTCGCGTTTCTTGGCGGCTAGGAGAGAGATGGAGACCTGTGTTCTTCCTTTTTTTTTTTGTTCTGAGCTTGGTGTTTTGATCTTCTTATTTGGTTTGAGTTTGTGATGTGTTTCTAGCTTGATTTTTTTGGTTAAGTTTCAGATGATGATGGTGGTTGTGATGGTTCTGATTGGGTTATTGTATGGGTTTGTGATGGTGATAAGGGCAATTGTATATTGCTGAGTGATTATGGTGATGGTGATGATTTTGTGGTTAATGATGAAGGTGGAGGGACGGTGATGTGTGGTTGTTGGTGTTGTGCTCAAGGATGAAAGAGTGAATGATGATGGTGTCGTCTTGGGAGTTTATGGTGGTTCAAAATGATGGGTGTGATGATGATGAAGGAAGAGGGCTGTGTTGTGATGATAGTAGTGAGGGTGTGATAAAGTTCAGTGAGGATGGAGATTGTGCTCAGACGTGAAAAGGTTCAGAAGAAAAGCTCATGAAGTGATCATGAAGGGAGAAAATGATGCCACCCCCTCCTCAGAACCTTTTCTTTCTCATTTTATGGATGTAGCCCCCGTCCATCATTCCAGCTCCCCATCTCATTTTCTCACGGAAAGAACCTTTGTTCTTTTGCAATGAGTGAGGAGAGCATAATGATGTGTTGCCATTGCTACTTCGTTAGTTGACTATCCTTTTTCTTTTTCCTTCTTGTTTTGTTTGTCACGTTGGACGACCAACTCACATGTGTTCCTTTTTTATTTTTAATGGATTAGAGAAATCATGGACTAAAAAAAGAAATAAAATAAAAAAAAGCTGGATTGATTTATTTTTCTTTTGGGTGAATGAGAGATATTTTTGTTATTTTTTTCTTTTTGTGTAAAAAGATGACAAAAATAAGAATGTGGACAAAATATGGTATTCAGTTAGTTATCAAGAAAGAGATTTCTGGACCTTTTTGATGAATTTCTTTCTTAAGAATCGTTTATGAGGTGGGTGTCTTCTTGTGGTAGAGGAAGCAAATACAATCCAGAAATATTGAATGAGGTTGCGTTGCTTTTTCTCTTATATATCCTTTTCATATCTCAACCCTGTTTCCTAAAAATATGGCTTTTGACCTTTAGCATAAAAACAAGGTTTTAGTATCGTTTATCAAATGAGTTAGGTCAAATATTAGAAGCTATGAAGCCATCTCAAATTCAGAAATAACTTTCTAACATCTTTCTCATTTCTTTTGGAGACTTCATTCTAAGGCAACCTTCTAAGTTCTCTTCCTGGTTGAGATATTTAAAGAAATGAGCTTGAGAATCTCTAACAACTCATCATACCATGCAAAAGTAAGGTTGAGTTCAGATACTCTTTACCTTACATCCCTGATTGAAGCATACACGGTCATGAAGGATACATATGCAATATCTTCTAGCTTGACATGACTTTTTACCATTTTCTTTATCTTCAGGGATGCTCTGGGTGTTTAGCAAGGTCTTCTTCTGAATATGAAATCTTTTTAGTGATACCATGAGTTTGGAATAAACAGGGGTTCAAAATGTCCTTTTTTTATCATAGATAGCAAGTTACTCTTTCAATATGTTCTCTGCCCATTTTGTCATATCTGAGATAGATGATTTTACTCTTAGATTTGCCTCCTAGGATTTTGACATTTTTAGTCATAGAGATCTTATCTAGCAATCTAGATACATAGATTCATCCTCTTCAGCAAAGGTTCCAACAACTTCCATTGCATAGACTTTAAAACTTCTGATGTTATGACTTTAGGGCCAAGGACAAACTCTTCCTTTATGAATTCATCATGTATAATAGAGAGCTTGATTCCATGGGTTTCTAGAGTCTGAGAAGGGCATTCATGACAGGAGTTTGAAGATCTTGATATTAGAGTGATAACTGATGCTATGGGCAGTCATCTTCAGGAAAGCTTCTTAGTATTTTCCTACCCATTTCTCAGTTAGAATACTTCTGTCAAAATCTTCAACTAGCATGTCAGGTTCCATATATCCTTTCCTGTGACATAAGCATGGATATTTCATGTTCACATTAGCTTAGTGTGCATCCAGGGCAGGAATAAGGCTTTGTAGTTCAACTGAACTTTTAACTTTTGCTTTGTCCTCCTGCTCCTTAGAACTACTCTTGCCATAGATAAAGCCTTTTTCAGATTCTGAATCCTCATCAAGAGTGACAGACAAATGATAGAGTATTCTCCTTCACGGTGAATGATCTGTTCCATTTTGTCCCTTGAATCTTTATCCTCTGTAGTCGTTGGATTCTCAACCCATTAGAGGCCTTGCTCTATACCAGCTTGTAGATATGAAAGTGCATGAGAAGGGGCTTTACTTCTTTTTGCATATACTGAAACTTTTAACAAAAATACTATCAAGTATGAAACTTGTAGTGCAGCGAAAATCAGTAGTGGTTCAGAAAGTAAATTTCTGAAGTAATTGATAAATAACGTAAAACTTTAAAATGTTATGTGTAACACCCTAATATTTAACTCAATACGCCTAAGACATGTTTAAGTTAATTATTAGTTATTACTTTTTTGTTAAGTTCTTAATTTAAACTCTTGGAAATACTTTAATGAAATTAAGGGTAATTTTTTTTTTAAAAAAAACAAAACGTGAGCCATGCATATTAAATAAAACCCATTATTTGCCTCGCACATATAGAGGAGAAATAAAAACTAGTCACGTGCGTGCACAACGATCACATGAACATAACTACATCATCATATATAATTATAGCACAAGTATTAATCGTTCCATATCAAGCACCAAAATACACTACCTATCAACTGAGTTTAAGTTAAGTACAGTAATCCAAGATGAACAATAGCAATCAAATACAAAATAAACTTAGCATAAGATTCCTTGTCTCATTCTCCTCTCAGAACGCCTCAAGTGATCAACTCATCTCGTATGGCATAAAGTCAGATGGTTAGACATGGGCACCTCAGTGAGGACGGGTAGCCTCTCCATAGGCTCAGCTCCTCTCGTTGGTTGCATGACGTGGTTATCCATCATCTGACCTCTCTCTTCATAGGAAAACGGGGCAGACCCATCGAGGGGTGATGGGAGGGTAGAGTTCTGAGGGGTTCAGGTGACCCGCAGAACAGGCAGTGGGCGGGTGTATAATCGGGAAGTCTCGACGGATGAGTAGCAGAGTGAGTATGTAGAAACTATTGATCATGCGCCACGAATGCTCAAATGCAAGATCATTGGAAAAGGGGCAAGTAGGGGAGAACCAAGTCGCTAGAAATGGGGCGCGCAAAAGGACGATCCATAAAGACGTACAACGCTGTACAATGACCCACAAAATGATATGATTAGACTAACCAGGTCATAATGTATTTCCCACGTGGGGCATCAGCAAAGATCACGAAACGTCGCCATTAGCTTGAAGATGAGATAGAAAGAAAAGAAGAGGGAATGATAAACTTATAAAAAAATCTTAGTAGGGTTTTCACCTCTTAATGCATTGTGTCATCATCATCGTCCTCAGAACCTAAGGATTCATTATGAAAATGTGAGCATGCATAAAGTTCATTTATTAATTTCCAAATACCTTTAGTAAGGTCGTATCTTTAGCATGAATCTTAATGTCATGGATGCATCATCCTATATCATGAATGCATGTCAATACCATATGCCAATTATCATAAAAATCAACCAATGTACATGATATAATGAACATAAATGATTTCTCCTCATTATACTTTTGGTGACTTAAATTTCTTATTCTTTTCTTTGGGGTCGCCCTATGTCTCTCTCTTCTTTGAGAGTTCTAGGTTATGAGCTTATACCTAAGCTAACGTCACTATTTTATACTTATCCTCAGGATAAGCTAAATTCTGACTCCTAGAGTGTGGGTTAGGGGGCATAGGAACACCTTTCATAACCATTAATTCCTAAGTCTAAAGGTTCTTTGGATCATCTACATAACCTTTAATTTGGGAGTCTAGAGGATAATTTCCATGTGTCTTATGTCACCTTTATTATAGCATGTTCATCAAAGTGCAAACCCGAGCATTATATCATTATAACTTATGAATTCACATTTCATGCTCATAGAACACATCAACTATGTAACGCACCAATTTTTTTTCCGTGTGAAAAATGACCAAAATGTCCCTAAGGTCATTTCCCGGAAAGCTGAAGGGGCAAGGGTCAGCTATCCTCAAGAGGTTAGTTTGATGTTTGAAGGGGATTAAATGTGTTATGGATGTGTTAGAGATGAAAATCTCAACTTCCTGGTTTTCTTGTGCGTGAAATTACCAAAGTCCTGAGGTAATAACGCAAGATTAAGTGACGGATAAGTCAAATCATCTCGGGAGTTTGAAAATGTTACTTATAAAGTGTTGTATAATATCTAGAAAGTCAGGATAGTCCTGGAAGATGCTAGTGTAAATTTACGTTTTTACCCTTTTCGTGCAAAAAAGCTTAATTAAATGATTAAGTAAACATAGGCAATATTAGGTCTTATTTAAAGATAAATTAATTTTATCTATTTTTTTGAGTCAAATTAATTATTTGAGAATAATTATGGCCTAAGTTTGATTAAGAAAGTTCAAATTTCCTTCTTAATCAAAGATATTATGTCATATCAAGTCAAAAAGTATTTCTCTCTCCAATTCCCTAAATCAAGGAAACATGTTGGAATTTGAATTTTAAACTAATCATGCTTATTTCAAACTAATTGAAGCTTAATTCAAACTAAGTGTGCAAGACCACTCTTAATTGTAACGCCCATTTCAATGTGTAAAGGAAATGCCCTTGAGGTCATTTTACCCGAAAATGAGATCGCAGTACCAAACCATCCTCAAGGGGATGTTATGATGTTGATAGGGGATTATATGTGTTATGTGTGGTAATGAGTAGAAGAATCTCATTTTTGAGTTGACATGAAATTACCAAAACGTCCTATCCTGTTTATCATCATTTTACATGCCGGTTGAGCCTGACTTTACCAAAAGATTTTAAATGATGTTTATAAATGGTTTTTGATGTTTAGTTGGGCCCGGGTCAAGCAGTTTTAGTGCAAAATTACCATTTTGCCCCTAGAACAGTGTACAGTGAGCCTAATGACGTAATTAAGCAAACCTAAGTAATATTAGGCTCTAATTGAAGATTAATTTATTTCGATAATTAATCTAGAGTCAAAATAATTTATTAAGGTTAATTAGAACCTAAGATTGCTTGGTTAAACTTTAATTACATTATTTGATTCAAGATTCCTAGTCATGGAATCTTGAATAGTGTTTTCTCTCTCCAATTCCTTAAATTAAGGAATTGTGCCATACCTCATTTGACTAAGAAAATGGTTTTAAATTGTTAATCTAGTAAGATCACCCCTAATCAAGTTTTGACAACCTTAATTAGCCATTACCTCACCTAAACACTTTCTTACAAACTCCTAACCAAAATCTTAATCAAAGAAACACCTAAACATATCCTTAAACCACAATTACATGAACAAATCATCCTCCTCCCTTGGCTGAAATAGCTGGTTGAATTCATCCCCTCCATAATTCATCACATGTTGATTTTATTTCACTCAAAGGCCATACCTCAAGCCATACCTTGACCATGCTTTCAACCATGCTTGCCATGCCTAAGCCCATACCCATGTAAGAGATATTTTTCCTCCCAAATGGCCAAAGAACCTCGGCCACTCCTCCTCAAATCAGCCTCCATGTTGCAAAATTTCTATAAATACCAAGCCTTGAAGAACTTGGTTGCACTTTAGATCATTTGCCAAGTTAAGCTTTCTTGCATTTTCTCTCTTTTTCTCTCAATTCCTCTTCATCTTGTTCTTCTTCCTCCACCATCAAAGAAACCTTTCCACCACCACAATCCACCACAAATAACCTTAAACCACCACTCCCTCACCTCAAACTACCTCTCAAACACCAAACTTTCCATTTCCAAGCTTCTTTCTCAAGGAAAAATCATCTTCCTTGTGTCCCCTTGGCCGAATCCTCATTGCCATCCAAGAGAAGATTTTGTCTTCTCATTTCATCAAGGATCCAAGCTTTCTTTCATTTCTTTCAAGACTTCCTTAGGTAGGGGTTTTGTTTCAAAGTTTTTACTTGTTTTCTTCAAGAAAGTTCTAGTTTTCTCTTGGTTCAAACTCTTTTTCTCTTCTTCTTCTTCCTTTTCGGCCATGAGGCCTTTTCATGAGAAAACTTTGGCTTGATGATGAGGTTTCAAGATAATGACTTGTTGTTGTCATGTGAGAAACCTCTAAAGCTTGAAACAACTTGGTCTTGGACCATACATGCTTGTGTTTTCTTTCCTTTTCTTGTTTATGTTTCGGTTTCCTTTCTTCCTTTCTCAAAGGTTTTGGTCTTTCTTCCTTTCCCTTGAATGATTTCGATTTCCTTTCCCTTTGTTTGAACAAAGTTTGTTAAAAATGTTAAGTAGATCACAAAAGTTTTGTTAAGAAAATTAATCACATGTTTTCAAAGAGCTCTAAGCTTACCCTTGCCAACCTTAAAGTTCGGTTGTTCTAAGAGTTTTACTCTAGATTGAAGCCCATGAGCAATAAAATAAAGAATATGACTTAGTTCTTTGTATGTTTGTTTAGACAAAGTGTTGAGCTTTGTGTCCATTTTCTTGAGCTTGATGATGAAGTTCAAAACCAAAGGCTTCTTTGAAGTCTTGGTGCTAAGAACTCTAAAGCTCACTTTATGTTGTTAAGATACATATTGGGTTAAGGTTGTGATGTTCCTTTAAAGTCTTGTAAGAGCTCTAGTTAAGATAAAATGAACTTGCACTCATGTTTAAGTTTATGCCTTGCATAGCATGTTTATTTTGATGCCATCATTAAACTCTCAAGAATAACTAAATGAACTTGCATTATCATGTTTAAGTTTCCAAGCTTGCATTTCATGTTTATATTTCAAGTCATCACTTAATCTTTAAAGATAATAATGAGGTTGCATCTCATATTTATTTTATGCTCTCACTTTATTTTCTAATGAAGAGTAAAATAAGTGCATAGCATGTTTAAGTTTATGCCATCACTTAAATATCCTAGAGCTCAAAGACTTGCCCAAGTATCTTGCATAAAGTTTTAGAAAATGGAGGCATTTCAAGGATGCCATTTCGGCCTTGTGATGATGATGATGGACTAGGATGAGTTCATCTAATCATAAGTGCCCATAGTCTAAGTCTTGGAATTTTTCTAAGCTTAGGTGTACTTAAGGAACTTTATGAACAATGTTTTATGTTTTAAAATCTATTCCTTGAGCTAAATGATTTAGCTACTGACCTAGCACATATTTATGTGATTTCAATGAGATTAATTGGTTTTTAAAAGAGTTTTGAGTTCCTAAAATGATTCCAAGAGAAACTAGCAACTTGTATGCTTTTAAATCATGAGATTATGTGAATATTTGATGCTTATGTTTCATTCTGCCCTTGGTGTTCGGCCATGTATAATTTCTGTCTTGTAAGTAAGGAACGTTGGGGAAGTTAAAGAACAAGTAACTAGAAAGGACTTAAAATGTGAATTCTAGAACACTTAGATGCATAAACGGTAAATTCTGTTCTAGCATAATTGGAATTAAGAAAAATGGTTTATAATTAGTGGATATATGTAGGAATCCCTCATAATTGGTTTAGGAGTTAATTATAGAGCCTTAGCGAAGACGGAACTTAGAAAGGGTCAAAGATGGAGATTCTAGGACCCAGTAATATGATAATTTTCTACCTCAGTGATGCAATGCCGATTGAATGTGTTAGTAGGCATGAATGTTAGAGAGAATTATAGGTGATGATCCCTTAGGTGTGATGATGGTCTATAATAGGTGTTAGGATAACTAGATCACAAGTTTAAGACCCGTAAGGGACAAAGCATAAGATGTTATGAGATGTGATATGAGGAAGAGGCCGAGTAAGCATATATTTGTGATGTATGTGCATGTATTAAATGCCATGAGTATAAGAATGTGTGGATGTATGACATGTTGCTATGATGTTCTATGGTGGTATGCTCATGTTACATCCATACAAGATATGATAAAATGGAAATGATCCCATTATGACTTTCCAAGTGAAGGGTTGTACGGGGTGATCCAAGTAAAGAGATATGTTAATGAGGAAATGATCCCATTATGACTTCCCGAGTGAAGGGTTGTACGGGGTGCAAAAAAGAGATATGATTCCCCTTTATTTTCCCTGTAAATCTAGCGACTCAGTTAGGTGAGCCCATTCCTAGACGATGGGTGCATTTGGAGTTTTGGTGGCTATGTGAAAATCGCTGGGGTGGCATGTTGGATGGATTTTGGTGGCTACAATGAGGTGGAAAAGTGGAAAAAGTTAAGAAAGGAACTCGAGGAGTTTAATTATGATAAAGTAAAAGTTACACATGCATATGTTTCGTGAATGTTCATTGGTGCTAGTAATTAAGTGATATATGTTGAGTGTGTAAACTGTCATGCCATGCATATATATAATATATCTGCTGCATTTCATGTCATGAAGATGCATGCTAAAAGAAACCCACTTCGGATGATAAGATTTAGAGAAATAAAACTGAACCTATGCATGTACACCCTTTTTTCATAATGAAACCCGAAGTGGCTAGGGAGACGCATGACACTTGTTAAAGTTGGGAACCCTCCTGAGAATCTTTATAAGTATTCTCACCCTTTTGTTTTTCCCTTTATCGTCTCAGATACGAATTAATGTGGACGTCGTGATCTTCCTTGAGGCGTGGATAACGTCGTTTAGTCAAGTCAAAGGGCGCAGAAGCTTGAAGAAAAGTCTAGCCTTGTTAACATTTTGTTTTGCATTTCGTTAAAGTTGTTTGGTGTAATTGATACCCTAGGTGTTCTTATGTATAAGGCATCGTGTTATGTTATGAATATGATATATTACTATAATTTATGTTGTGATTATTCTATGATTTGTTTCATGGTTGTTATGTTCTATGTTTAATAGTCGGTATCTATGCGCATGTGCGCTTACATTTTAAGTCTTAAGTCCAAAAAAAAAAAAAATTAGTCATATTTTATTACTCATATTTTAAAGAAAAGTCATAGATTCTGAAAACAAAGGCATAACAACAATAATTAACCGAAATACGACTCGAGCGTGTGAGGTTAAGAGTTAGGGTGTTACATTAATCATGTCTTGAAAGCCTTAAACACATGATTACTAACCCAAACACCTAATTACCAATCTAGCCCTTTGACTAATCAAATCTATCACTAACCCATATCCTAACACACATAAGACATGAAATTTTCCCAAAACCCCTTTGTTGGCTGATGGCTTCCCCCATTTCCCCTTCATATTTCATTTTTTATAAAGCCTACACACTACAAACTCTCTTCATTTTTACCATTTGCTTTTTTGGCCAAAGACTTGGTGCCAAAAAAAACTCTTATGTCTCTCTCTGAGCTTTCTCTTCTTCCTTCCCACCTCCTCTCAACCACAAAACACCATACCTCCACCTTAGAACAACCCTCAAATACAAGATCAAGCTTCTTCATTTCCAACAAAGAAAGCACCCTTGGTAGGGATTTATTTTGAGATACTCCTTTTATTTCTTATCTTTCTTTTCGGATTTTGATAATGAATAAAGGGATTGGTTTGTTGTTGTTGTTCTTCCTTTTTTATCAATTGGATCTTCCCTTTTCCTTCCTTTTATTTTCATTTCTATTGTTGTTGGATGATGGGTAACCATGGCTTGATGATGAGAGATCTGATGTTGGTTGTTGAAACCATCATTTGCTTGACCT
Organism: Dalbergia oliveri; assembly: GCA_030441495.1. NCBI lineage: Eukaryota > Viridiplantae > Streptophyta > Magnoliopsida > Fabales > Fabaceae > Dalbergia > Dalbergia oliveri. The sequence continues at coordinate 4,604,992 of JAMLFY010000005.1, read as the reverse complement.
CTAGAGCCCAAGGTTTTGGTTTATTTTTGATTTTGAAAGAATGAGGAATGTAGAATATCTTGTTGTTTCTTGAAATATTTTACTTTATTTGATCTTCAAATCCATAGCTTGATGATGAGGGTTTTCTTAATGTATGGTTGTGAAACCTTCATGTGTTGGACCTCTAAAGCCCAAGGCTTGATTTTTTGTCTCACAAGAGTATGGAAAATGGTTTATTGTTGGTTGTCTTTGTTGGTTTTCCTTTGAGCTTGATGGTAAGTCTAGATAAATAAGGTTCTTTGAACCATGGTGTCAAGAGACCATAAAGCTCACTTCCATTTTGGTTAAGATTGATTTGGGGTTGAGAGTTTGATTCTTTAAAGTCTTGAAATGAGCTCTAGCAAAATATAAAATTTGATTTGCATCATGTTTATATTTCAAGCTCTTGCATCTCATGTTTATATTTTAATGCTTTGCACATCATGTTTATTTTCAAGTCATCACCTTAAAAAGACTAAAGAAATGGACTTGCATTTCCATGTTTAAATTTCTAGTCTTGTATTTCATGTTTATATTTTAAGTCATCACCTAATCTTTGAAGATTTAAAAAAGAACTTGCATTTTCATATTTCTTTCAAGTCTTGCATATCATATTTAAGTTTTAAGCCATCACCTAATAATAATAAAGATCTAAATGAGATTTGCATAGCATGTTTATTATTCTTGTCATCACCTAAATCCTTAGAGCTCAAAGACTTGCCCTTGTATCTTAAAATGAAATCTTGATCACAAGCTATTGAATATGTTTTAGCCATGATATAATGTTGGATTTGTTTTCTTTAGACTTGAATCTTGCTTTTATGATGCACAAAGTTGTAGTGAAAGCTTGTTTTGATTTGTAAAAATGTTGGATTGATGTTTAAAAATGGTTTTGAAATGAAAGAGTAGCTTGAAATGTGTTAAAACTTGGGTTTTTCAAGTTTCAGGATTCTGGTAATTAATTACCAGCTCATGTAATAGATTACCAGGATGCTTCTTTGCAAGTTTTTGGCTCTGGATTGATTGACTTGCCAACCTATGTCGATTACCAGGATGCTTTGTGCCAGGAACAAGCTTTTTGACCCTGGTAATCATTACCAATCCATGTAATCGATTACCATGATGTTCTTCATGCCTAGAACAAGTTTTTGGCTCTGTAATTGATTATCACTTGGTAATTGATTACTAGGACACTCTTAAGCCCAAACAAGTTTTTAATTCTGGTAATTGATTATCAACACATGTAATTGATTACCAAACCCAATGTGCAAATAAGTGTGTTCAACAGATAAAGTGGATTAGTGACCCTACATGCTTATGTGTTGAATTGTGTGAATGTCGATTCCTATATGCTGTTTATATATATATATATATGTTAAGCATTGCATATGCATTAGCTTGAGTCGGTCCTTGATTTAGGCATATTGGGTAAGAGCATGTTTACTGCTATAAGATATTGATTGATATTATGCTTATGGATTTATGCAAAGAGATGTGATGCTTGCTTATGTGATTTATGACATGATGATATTATGGCATGATGAATTACGATTGATTGGTTAAGATGCATGATCCATGAGAATTATGAACATGATATGTTTTATGATAAATTATGATTACATGCTCATATTGCATCTCTAATTTTAACATGCCGATATTAAGGCGACATAAGACCTACGAAGATGATCCTCTAGACTCCAAGAATTAATGGTTACAAGAGGTGATCTAGTAGAGGTGATCCTCTAGACTCCAGGAATTAATGGTTATGAGAGGTGACCCAAAGAAATTGCATACTCATGATATGAAAGATAAGTTAAAGCAAGCAAGTGATGTGTTTCCTCCTCTATTACCCCATATTAAATTTAATGACGGCTAGTTAGGTTGAGCTTATCCTAGGCAATTGCTGAGTGTGAAGTTTTGGTGGTTATTGAAATCACCAGGGAAGGTGAGATGGTTAGTTTATGATAGTTATGTATAGAGGTGGTTCTAAGAAAAGAACTTGAGAGTTCAATCATGATAAAGTAAAGTATCATGGGTTCTCTTCTTCCCATGCATGCTAAATGTCATATAGCTCACTATGCTTGCACTATTATGCATTCACTCACTTGTCACTAAATCATGGAATTTGAGTGTCAAGTCACCTAGGAAAGCAGGTAAGGATGTATATACCTATGTTACATTATTCTACTATTGATGTATTTAATCATGGGATATGTGCTCTTACATGTGTTACTTATGATCTTGAGGTATTGCCATGCACACATGAGGTATCTGTTGCATTCATGACATTAAGACCCATGCTAAAAGACACACTTCGGATAAAAGGATTTCAAGAAGTTTAAAATTGAACCTTATGCATGTACACTTCCTTCATAATGAATACCAAAATGGTTGGGACGATGGCGATAAAGATGACGATGACACTTGTTTAGAGTTAGGGGAGCTCCTGAGAATCTTGAATGAGTTTCTCATCATTTTTCTTTCTCCTATGTCTCCAACATGGATGATGGTGTTGTTCATGATCTCCCTAAGGCATGGGTATAAGTTCAGCACTACCTACCATTAGAGGTAAGTGGAAGCAGGAGTAGTTTTCCTTTAGGCTTTGAAGGGTTGTCATGCCCCTTATACCCATTCATAGCCTAGTCTCTTGACGGAAGGATCGGACTAGTTTAGTCTTGTTATAGATGTTTAGCATTGGACTATTATATATTCAACCTTTATTGTTAAGTTTAGTGTCTTAGGATGTCCTTCATGTTTATAGGATGTCCTTCATGTTTATAGACGTCCCTATTATGCTATGGTTATGACATGTTAATCTAGTTTGTGTTGTGTTATGCTATGGTTTACTCATGTGTTATGATAAGGTTTGTCTAGACTATTATTATTATGCGTGTATTGATTGGTATCAAAATTTACACTTGGCTCATAGTTTGGTTTTAAGTTAAAAAAAATTAGTCATATTTTCCATTACTTGTATTAGGGTGTTACATTTTGGTCAAGGTTGATACTAAGGAGCATGAGGATCAACTGACTATGCTTCTTAAGCATGATGCAATAGTTATGTCATGTGTAGTGCCTTATTGATAGGATAAGCAATAGGATAGAGATATATGACCCCTGTATGTGTGGTGTGCCATGGTAACTAGCTCACTTTGCATGAAGTATTGAGCTTGATCACCTTAGTGTTTGTTGCTCTGTGTGCTTAGGATCGATGGTACGACCACAACATGATAGGGCTTCGAGCTGGAGGGATTAGAGTAGAGAGACAATGGAAGCCCTCCGAGACATGGCAAGGGCCATGCATATGATGTTCGAATGGATGGACCGTTGGGGAACGTCTGTCGTAACACCTCCAGAAGGACTCCAAGCACGTCCAGTTTAGAGAATTTCGCAAAGCCAACCCGCCATTGTTTAAGGAGCCCTGAACTGAAGCAAGCTTATGAGTGGATTAAAAGCATGGAGAGATCTTCAGTGATCAGTTCATCGAGGAGCAAAAGGTGAACCTTGCCGCCTACATGCTGGCAGACTCAGTTCTAGTGGACAGGCACTCAATGTTGGAGGCATCAGGCAACTAATTGGTTGGGAGATGTTCAAGACTTGCTTCTATGAGAAATACTTTCCGGCATCGTAGGAGATGCCAAAGATGTGGAGTTTATGCAGCTGACCTAAGGAGGGATGAGCATTGTGCGGTACACTTAAAGTTTGAGGAGCTGTTAAGTTTTCAAGAATCTTTCAAGGTGATGTCGACGAATTATGGAAATGCGTCAAGTATGAGGCGGGGCTGGAGGCGGAGATTAACGTCACCATTGCACATTTAGAGATTAGGGACTTCCTTACCCTAGTCAACAAGTGCAGCATAGTCGAGGATGGGCAGAAGAAGTTGAGTGCACCAAGAGCTAAAAATTTCACCAAGAAGCGTTGCAAGCTCAGGAGCTTCAAGCTTCAAGAGGTCACAATTCAAACCGTTCAGGCCAAGGGGGGCCAGCTTAGGAGGAATTTTCATCATGAGGATCAAATACCAAAGGAGGAGGCACCTCGAGGGACCCTCGTCATTTGTCCAAAGTGCGAAAGAACCATGGTGACCATCCCTGTCTAGGTGGCCAAGGAGTATGCTTTAGGTGTGGCAGGGGCACATGATTTGAGATTGCAATGTGAAGACCCCACGGTTGAATGCCATTTTTAGACCCCAACGCCAAGGAATGAGTATTCACGATAATGAAGATACTTGCCTGACGCTAGAGGTAAGTGAGTAAGTGATAAGGATTTTGATGCGCTTCTTGATTTTGGTTCTATGCATTGGTTTATAGCTTATAATGGTGTGGAAGCCTCGTGACACCTTTCATGCATGTCCACTTCAGCTTTTGATGGCCTTCTAGAATTATTTTTATTCAAGTCTCCCTATGAATTGCTTGGTTGTGTTTCATCTAGTAAACTTGTCATATGCATCATGATTTCTTGAGCTTCCATCCTAGCAAGTGTTAAGTGTTCCATCCTCCCTATTCTAATTGTCTACTTGTGGAATAGTTTTAGTGGAGCTCTATTGGACATTTGGTTTCTTCCTATGAGCTAACATCCTCTCTCCAAACTCTTAAAACCATAGCTTGTCACCCTTTTCAACAAATTGAACAATATTGAGAATTAAATCTTAAGCGTTCTGGAGTACATTTTGACCTTTTCTAAGATCTGGGCTTTTCCTCATATGCTAAAATAATTGTACACTTAATTATTAGCAATTCTTACACAGTTAGACAATCCCAAATAGCATTATACATAAACCAATAATCCAATGATTAGCCAAAATTTACATTTTAGAAGCTTTCAAAAATTGCACTTTTGCACATTTCTAGTTACTAGTCTTGTCTAATGTGTCAAGAATGATTTTTACAATAACTAATAGTAATTTTTCACCATTTCTAAGCCATTCCAAACAGCATATTACAGAATTTATAAAAGCAAATCAGAATCCTTATTTTAATTTCTAAGACTTGAAGCTATCATAAATCATTTTCTAGTTACTAGTTTTTCTTAAAATTATCTCAAGGCATTGAAAACACATAAAGCCTTGACATAAAGTAAAACCAAACTCTAGGCCTATCATTATCATAAGGCTGAAATTATATGTTAGAAGTATGTCCATGGTTAAAATTTTCATTTAGGGAAGAAGACAAGTATGAGCTTTGAGATTTAGGTGATAACTATGATAATAAACACACCATGGAATCTCATTTTAATCTGGTCATTATAAGGTGATAACTTTGGAATACAAATATGATATGCAACTTGAAAGATATATAAACATGATTTGCAAATCCATTTCCTTATTTTAAGATTTAAAGTGATGACTTGAAATTTAAACATGATATGCAAGACTTGGAAATTTAAATGATATGAAGATCACATTATTAACTTCAAGAAATCTAAGGTGATTGCTTGAAATATAAACATGAATATATAAGGCTGAAAATTAAACATGATATGCAAATCCTTGTTATTATATCTTAAGAATTAAGGTGATTACTTGAAATATAAATATGAGCTTATGTAAAGGCTGGAAATTCAAACATGATATGTAAATCCTTATTATTATCTTCAGAATTAAGGTGATTATTTGAAATATAAACATGATTATGCAAGGCTTGAAATTAAAACGGATGTGCAGAGACTTGGATTAAACATTGCATGAAGTTGCCTTTATATCTTGTTAAGCTCGAAACTCAAGACTTTTAATGAGAATGAACTCTTGACTCCAATTAATCTTAACAATGAGAAAGTGAGCTTGGTTCTTATTACCATGGTTCCAAGAACATCCTTGAACTCATCATCAAGCTCAAAAAGAATAAATTTAAAGGAAAATAACAAGATTATTCATAATCTTTTGACAATAAAAACTAAACCTTGAGTTTGAGGTCCATTATGATGGATTCACAACCACCACCATGATTCCTCATCATCAAGCCATGGTCATTATCAATCCTTAGAAACCAAAACTTTAAATGAAAGAACACAAGAAAGAACATGAAATAAAATCTCTACCAAGTTGTTTCTTATTTATAAAAGGTAAAGTTTGAGCTTTGTGAAGTTATGAGAAAGAAAAATCTGATGTAAAGGTGATGATGAATTTGGCAAGTGAGAGTTAGAGTGGAGGAAATTTTTCTTGTGTTTTGTGTTTGGAAATGTGAAAATTTAGGTGCTTAGGAGTAATCTATGGTGGAAATATGTTTGTTTGAGGTTGCTAGCTTGGATCAAATATCAAGATGGAGCTTCTTGGCTATGGAGAGGAGGAAGAAGAAGAAGAAGGAGCTTAGTGTTGAAGGAAATGGGGAAGTTTTGAAGCAAAGACAACTTCAAGGAAGCAAAGGGTGATGCCATAAGGTTTGTAAGTGTTGTATTTATAGAAAAAATAAATCATGCACTACAGGGAAAATCCTGTTACGACAAATTTTTACCGATAAATTTTCTCAATTCCGATGAAAAATTTAGTTCCGCAGAATTTTTGGCAGTCTATTAAAATACAGAATGACGTAAGTCGGAGAGTCATTGAAAAATCCATCAAAATTTGTATTGTGGATGGATTTACCGAGGAATAGTGGACAAATTGACCACCTGCAATTCGTCACGATTTTAACATACCGATGATTTTGTTTTATTACAAATAGGATATTTCCAATTCGTAATGATTGATTTCATAAATTTCTTTTTTTAAAATCTTTTTCCTAAGGACTTTCCATTGATAATTGTATATATTTTAATTTTAACTTTTATTTATTTTATTTATCGGGAAAATTTGGTAATCATAAAATTTTTTTACCTTTTCCTTAATTTATAAAAAATCCTCAGTAATTAATTCTTTTTTTAAATAAATATTTTGTAATTTGTGTGTTCCTTGATAGTTTATTTTTATTTAAAGCTAATTATGAATATATAAATATATTTAATAACAAAATTATAAAACAAACAAATTTTACTTAGAAATGTAAAATAGAAAAAAAGTGTATAGATACAAATATGAAAATTCAACATATAACTAAGAAAGAAAAAACAATAACTCAAACAGGAGAAGTCAAGAGAATATCTCATAGCAGGCAGGCCATCCACCACCCTCATCATTTATCATCATCGGAATTTGGTGGTATGGAAGAGCTTTGTCATCTTAAGGAACAAAGACACCATCTCCTTCTTCAACTTCGTCTTGATGACATTTTCCTTGTCCTCAATCTTCTTTTGCATCTTAACCGACTCGCAATTGTCTAAGCGTCCATCCAAATAAAATGATTTAATTGAATAACAAATAAAAAAATTATCCTAAACTTTTCAATAGATTGTAATATATGTTGTGAAATTAATAGATTCCTGTTTTGATTAAGACTAAACTACCAAAACAAAAATTTAGAACTAGGAACATGAAGAGAGGATCTCAAGAGATTATGTGTACAACAGCCGATTTTTTTAGAGTACAAATGACAAAATGCCCTAAGGTCATTTTACCCAAATTAAAGGATAGTCCCAAACCTCCAATAGGTCAACTCATGTTTAAAAGGGGATTATGCTGTTAAGGATGATATCCGAGGAGAGAACCTCGTTTTCTAAACTTTCGGCTCAAAATGACCAAAATACCCCCTGTCTTACACGGGTAAAAGGTGCCGTTTAAGCCAGGAACTTTTCAGGAAGTTTAGAATGATGTTTATGAGCAATGTTTGATGTTTAGTTGAGCAGAAAGTCCAGGCAGTTTTAGTGTAAAATTACCATTTTGCCCCTAGAACGTGTACAGTAAGCCTAATGACGCAATTAAGCAAACCTAAGCAATATTAGGCTCTAATCGAAGATTAATTTATTTGATAATTAATCTAGAGTCAAAATAATTTATTAAGGTTAATTAGAACCTAAGATTGCTTAGATAAACTCTAATTGCATTCTTTAATTCAAGATTCCTAGTCATGGAATCTTGAATAGTGTTTCTCTCTCCAATTCCTTAAATTAAGGAATTGAGCCATACCTCATTTGACCAAAAGAATTATTTTAAATTACTAATCTAATAAGATTACCCTCCTAATCAAGTCTTGAACCACCTTAATTAACCATTTTCTCACCTAAACACTTGCTTACAAACTCCTAATCAAAACCTTAATCAAAGAAACACTTAAACACATCCTTAAACCACAATTACATGAACAAAATCCCTTCCCCTTGGCTGATGAGGGTGGCCGAATCTCCCCTAAAATGGTGCCACATGTTGAATTTTTGTTGCACTCCAAACCCATGCCTTAGGCCATACCTTGCCCATGCTTCCAACCATGCTTGCCATGCCTAAGCCCATGCTTGTAAGAGATATTTTCCTCCTCCTTTGACCTTGAAAACCATCAGCCATTCCCTCCCCAAATCAGCCAACATATCTCATTCTTCTATAAATACCAAGCCTTGATGAACCTTGTCACACTTTGGTTCACTTGGTAAGTTCACACTTCTTGCAAATCCTCTCATTTCCTCTCAAACTTCCTCACTTTAGCTGATTTCTCCCTTCAAGTTTCAAGAGGATTTTCCTTCTCCTTCATCAAAAACAAAGCTTTCTTCCTCTCTTCAAGACTTCTTAAGGTAGGGGTTAAGTTTTGATGATTTTGTTTGTGTTCTTCAAGAAAGTTCTAGTTTTTCTCTTGGTTTCAAACTCTTTTCCCTTCTCCTTTCTTTTTTGGCCAAGAGGCCTTTTTATAAAAAGAATGTGAGCTTGATGATGAGGTTTCAAGATAATGACTTGTTGTCATGTGAGAAACCTCTAAAGCTTGAAACAACTTGGTCTTGGACCATACATGCTTGGATTTCCTTTCTTTTCTTGGCTTAAGTTTCGTTTTCCTCTTCCTTTTCCCTTAAGGATTTCAGTTTTTCTTTATGGATTTGAACAAAGTTTGTAAAATATGTCTAGTAGATCACAAAAGTTTTGTTAAGAAAATTAATCTTATGATTTCAAAAAGCTCTAAGCTTACCCTTGCCAACCTTAAAGTTGGTCGGCCGTTCTAAGAGTTTTACTCTAGATTGAAGCCCATGAGCAATAAAATAAAGAATATGACTTAGTCCTTGTAGTTTTGTTTAGACAAAGTGATGAACTTTGAGTCCATTTCCTTAAGCTTGATGATGAGTTCAAACCTTAAGATTTCTCTTGAAGTCTAGGTGCTAAGAACTCTAAAGCTTGCCTTATGATACATAATGGGTTGAGGTTTATGTTCCTCTAAAAGTCTTGCAAGAGCTCTAGTTAAGATAAAAACAAGTTGCATTCATGTTTAAATTTATGTCTTGCATCTCATGTTTATTTTGATGCTATCACTAATTTCACAAGAGTAAATGAATGAACTTGCATTACCATATTTAAATTCCCAAGCTTGCATTTCATGTTTATATTTCAAGTCATCACTTAATCCTTAAAGATAATAATGAAGTTGCATCTCATATTTATTTTATGCTCTCACTTTACTTTCTAATGAAGAGTAAAATAAAGTGCATACATGTTTAAGATTTTGTCATCACCTAAATACTCTAGAGCTCAAAGACTTGCCCTAAGTATCCTAAAAAGGAAACTCCATTAAAAAGAAATGGATGAGTTTTGGTATGATTCAATAATGGTTTGATTTTGTAAAATGCATGAATAATTTCAAGAAAATGTTGGAAAACTGTTTTATGAGGTCTCAAGATGTTTAAATAGTTTGGAATGTGTCAAAAATCATGTTTTCTCAATTCCAGGTTCTGGTAATCGATTACCATCCATGTAATCGACCCAAAGGTTTTGAAGGACTTTTGGTTCTGGTATCAATTACCAAGCGATGTAATCGATTACCAGCTTCTTCATGCCCAGAACTATCTCTGGAAACCCTGTAATCGATTACCTTATAGTGTAATCGATTACCCTATGTTCCTTATTTTCCAAAACGATTTAACCCTAAGTAATCGATTACCATTGCATGTAATCGATTCCCGGTTGTTTTTGAAACCCAGAATGAATTGAGCTCCTGGTAATCGATTACTAGGAACATGTAATTGAATTACCAGAACACCTTTTGTTTCCAAAATATCCCAAGAGAACTAGTAACTTATATGCATTTCAACCTAAGAGATTATGTGATTTTATGGGTTCATGATTTGGTTCTATGTTTGGCTCCTAAATGTTGTTCTAAGGTGTTAAATGTGTAAATTATGTTGAGTGAAGCAAGGATCGATTTAGAAAAGTTAGAAAAAAATAAGTAACTTAAAAAGGGATTAGAGATGAGAATTCTAGAACACCTTAATGCAAGAAATGCAAATCTGTTCTAGCATGATTAAATCAAGGATAAATGATTCATAATTAGTAAGACATGTACAAGATCCCTTCATAAATGATTAGGTGTTGATTTCTAAGTTTAAGATGATGATAAGAGATCTAAAGTGGTTTATAACTTAGAGAACATGCCTAGGAATCCCTCATAATTGGTCTAGGAATTAATTATGGAGCCTTAGGCGAAGATGGATCTTAAAAAGGGTACGAATGGAGATTTTAAGCCCAGTAAGCATATGATATTCTCCTTTTATGATAAGTGCTGATTGGAATTTTGGTGAGTTCAAATCTTAGAGAAAAGTTTAAGTGTCCCTTGAGGGTAATAATGATGCAAATACAAGTTTAAAGCCCGTAAGGTCAAAGCATAAGACTATGAGATAGGTGGCCGAAAGAGTATAATTATGATGATGAACCTCGTGCACACTTATGATGATGTGATTATGTTAGTTCCTTGAGCATGAAACTTTATGTGCAAATTTGATGGTGATATGATGAAATGTTGTGTTTGAGATGCATAATGTTTCGATATGAATGAAATTGAGAAATATGCTCATGTGAACTAGAAAGTTATTGCAATGAGAAAGTTCCATGAAAATGATGCATGTGAACTGAAATTATGTGGCATGACTCAATTTGAGGAAATTCGAAGAGTAGTGTTATCCTAAATCCGTCAAATGAAGGATATAAGAAAGTTTTTGAGAAAAATGATGTTTAAGGTGACATGCAGGAACGTACTTCTCCTATTGGATGAGAAGGTAAAACCGTGAGGGCATAGGCATTAGCTCCAAAGCGGACAAAGTTAAGTGGTCTTAACCAGTCTATGCTTTCGAAGAAGGAAAAGTATATGATGTTTAAAGTGACATCCAAGACGTCTTCTCATACTCAGTAAGGAGAAAGTAAACCGTGAGGCATAGACATCAGCATTGCCAAAGCGACAAAGTCGCTGGTTTTAACCAAGTCGATGTGTTTTCGAAGAAGGAAAAAGTCCATGATGGGTGATCCTTAGGCCCACTTTCCCTAACACCCAATTTCCTGTAATTTTTACTATCATTAGGAATTACCGATTACCGTAGGTAAATATTATATAAAATTTGAGACCAAACAATCCTTAATAAAGGAATATAACGTTAGAAGAGAAGTTAGGAGCAATTCGTGCAAGTATTGCAAACCCCAAATTTCTGTACGTGTAAAATGACCAAAATGCCCTGAGGTTATTTTACTAGAAAATGAGGATCGTGGGCCCCACCCATCCTCAAGGGGATGTTTTGATGTTAATAAGGGATTGTTTGTGTTATGTGTGTTAATAGAGGAGAAGAATCCTAATTTTGAGTTTCACGAAATGACCAAAACGCCCTTATGGCTTTTTAACTCAATTTGCGTGCCGCTGAGCCCGAACCTCACTAAAATGTGTTAAAAGGTGTTTTTAAGCCATGATTAACCATTGGTTAAGCTCGGGTGGTCTCGGGCAATTTTTAAGTAAAATGACCGTTTTGCCCCTCTCTTGTAGTTTTACAAATTTTGAGATTTTTGATTCGTAACGAAACCTAAGCAATATTAGGCTCAAATTAAAGCTTATTAAATTCTAATTACTAATCTAGAGTCAAAATTATTTATTTAGATTGATTAGAACCTAAAATTGCTTAAAACACCCAAATTGCTTAGTAATTCACTTAAACCCTTAACCGTAAATTCTCTAAATTGCATGAATACCTTGCCTACACCTAAAAAATACATGGAACACACAAAATCCTCTTCCACAAGGCTGTAATGCACGAAATTATTGAGTAATAAGTCAGAAAATTATTACACAAAAATCCAAAGAATGAAAACAAAGAATCATGAAAACATGGAAACATGATTCCATGTTTTAAGCCACCAAACAAAATGATTTTTCTTCCTTATTTTTTTCTCTAATTTTTGGTCAGATTTCTTTCCTTCCTTTGTCCATTTATGAGCTGCAAAATCTCTATAAATAGGCATGCTTGAAGATAGTTTAGATGCTTAGTTCATAACTTACACAAATTCTAGTTTTAGGAGCACCAAAAGCTCTCATTTCCTCCTCCTCTTGGCTGAATTCTTTCTTCAAGTTTTCAAGAATATTTTCTTTCATTTCACTCAAGGAAACCAAGTTCTCTTCCTTTCCTTCAAATCAGATTAGGTAGGGAGTTGTTTTTAAGTTTATTTCTATGCTTTGCTAAGTGTTGTTCTTGGTTCAAAATGATGATTTCATGGATTTTCTCTAGTTTTTCCATTTGGTTTTCTTCTTCCTTTTCTTTGAACAATTCAGCCATATGGCCTAGGTGGGACTAAGATGATGGCTTGATGATGAGGACCTTGAGGGTGGGTTGTGAATCCATCACAAGTTAGGCCTCTAAAGCTTGAAAGTTCCACTTGATGCAAAACTTTAAAGAATAATATTTTTATGATGTTTTTATGATCTTGAGTTTAGAACTTGAAAGATGTATTTTTCACTTTGTCTTGCTAAGATATATTGGGTTGAATTTATATTTCTCTAAAGTCTTGGAGGAGCTCTAGTAAAGAAATAAAATGAACTTGCATCCATGTTTAAGTTTATGCCTTGCATAACCATGTTTACTTTCTATGTCATCACTAAATTCTCAAGAATGAATAAATGAACTTGCATATTCATGTTTAAATTTCCAAGCTTGCATTTCATGTTTAAATTTCAAGTTGTCACTTAATCTCTAAAGATAATAAAGAAGTTGCATCTCATGTTTATTTTATGCTCTCACTTTATTTTATAATGGCTAAAAATCAATGCATGGCATGTTTATTTTATGTCATCACCTAAAAATCCTAGAGCTCAAAGACTTGCTTATGAATCATAAGCGAAGAAATGAGATAATTGGAGTTAAAGAATTTATTCTTTAAGAAGTCTTGAGATTGGAGCTTAAAAAAAAAAATGTAATTCTCATCTCCCTCACTAGTCCTATGGACTCCGCGCTCCGGTTGCTTAAGATTTCTTCTCTCTCTCCTATTCCTATGCGATTCCGCGCTCCAGTTTCTTGCATCATGTTTATATTACAAGTTCTTGCATCATGTTTAATTTTCAAGTTATCACCTTAAATCTTAAAGATAAAGAAATGGAATTGCATATCATGTTTATAATTCCAAGCTATCACCTTATAAAGATAAGATTAAAATAAGGTTGCATAGCATGGTAATAATTCAAAGATGTCACCTAAATCTCTAAAGCTCAAGACTTGCTCCTTTTATCTTAAGTGAAAGATTTAATTATGAACATTCTTTCAAGTTATAAATCGGTCCCATGGTTAATTTAGGCCTAAAGTCCTATGACTTCTTTCAAGTTTAACAAAAGGAATTAGTTCTAAAAGAGTTTTAAAACTTTGTAAGAATTTTATGGGAAGCTAGTAATTTATGTGTACTTAAAATGTGATTTGATGCTTATTAAGAATTTGGTGTCATTGATTGATTCCTGGTTTGTATGTTATAGTTGTTGTTGCAAACAATGAAAACTTATGCATGAAATAAAGACATATTCTGTTCCTGGAAGAAAGTGTATTCCTGTAAGAGTGCAATTTGGAAAGATTCTGGCTAAGGAAAGATTTGGTATTTAAGCGTGTCCATTGTGACCCACCTCTCTTTCCTGGGAATCTCAGATGCATGATTCCAAGTTGGTATATTATTTCGGCATAAGACTATAAATGAGAAAATGTTATGATGATTATGAATGAAGAATTGTATTATGATATAACATGCAAAGACTTAAAGGTGACTCAAAATATATGAGAAAATGATCCTTTGGACCCATCAAACTATAGGCGGTGAAAAGGTGATTCTTGCCCCTAGTCTGTTCTCTCAAAAGGGTAGAGGCAAATTTTACTTATCAAAAGGGATAAGTATGTGCTAGTGACGACTAGCAAGGTATGAGCTCATAACCTAGATTACTCCCAAAAGGGTGGAGTATAGGGTGGCCCAGGAAAATGATGATGAAAGTAACTTTAAGTCACCTAAGAAACTAAGTAAATGCATTATGTGAATATGATGTTCTGCTATGCATAGTATTTATGAGATGATGATGAGAAATATGATATTCTGCTATGCATAGTATTATGAAATGATGATGAGGAATATGATGTGATTTTATGCATAACTATGTTATTATATATGAAAGGAAAAGTTCATTATAAACATGACATGCTAAGTTTATGATGCATTATAAGACGCATGATTAAAGACGAACCTCGGTAAAGTATATTTTCGAACTTAATAAATCAATCTTAGCATGCTCACTATTTCATAATAACCCAAGGTTCCTGGGGACGATGATGATGACACAATGCATCATGAGGTGAGTACCCTACTGAGATTCTTTTTATAAGTTTCTCACTCCCTCTATTTTTCTTTCCATCTCGTCTTCAGAAATAGAAGGAAGCGTTCGTGAATCACATTGAGGCTATCAGGACATGAACTTGAATCCTCTAGTTTCACTCGTATATTTCAGATATCTATCCCTATCCCTGGAGTGTTATTACTAGGTGCCATTAATGGATGTCCTTCCATCCATATATTATTTATGTTTTATTAGATTGCCTACACTTAGTCTTATTCTCTTGGTAGGCAAAATATCTATATGATATGTAATTATGGATGTTGTATGATGGAGCCAATATATTATGATGTGATGTTTGTAAATTCCTATGTGTCTTTTAAATTTTGCTAAATCATTCACGTTAAGCGCGGCTCACGTTTTCAATTATGTTTAAAAAAAAATGGCTCGTAATTTCACTAAGTATTTTCAAAGCATGATTAAGGAACTGAAGCAAAGAGTAAAGTCTAGTAATTAATCAGATCCTGCCTAGGTGTATTGGGTTAATTATTAGGGTGTTACACTATTTATTGGAGTCGGATTATGATGATTATGATGAATATGATTATGTTTATGATTCGCTTATCAAGAGGATAAGTAGAACTAGTGATGGCTAGTTGGATATGAGCTCATAGCCTAGTTTAAAGGGTGCAGTTACTATTATGATTGGTGTCACAAGTATGAGAAAAGGAAAGATGTTAGAGAAAGTTACATGCCACTTATATGTTGCATACATGCATTAGAATCATTATAAAAGACATGGACCTTGGATAAATACCTTTGAAAAACCTCATAATGAACCTATGCATGCTTAACATTTTCATAATAAATCCAAGGTTCCTGGGACGTGAACGATGACAACTAAAGAGGATTCCCTCCTAAGATTCTTTAGCAAGAATTCTCACACCTCTCTTTCTTTTACGTCTTTAGATATCGATGGCGTCGTGTGATTTTGTTGACGCACCTCTGTGGGGAGCCCAATACGATTGGAGCATCAGTCCTACCACTTCGAGGGTCATTGTGCCATACGCGTTTGCATACGTGGACGCCGTTTGCCTTTCCACTTCATATGCTTCGATCCAACTTCACCTTTGGCGACGACATGATTTTTGAGAGGATGTGACCAGGTGGCGGCAGAACCGTCGCGCCGTTCGGCATCTTCAACGGTGCGAGGTTACCCTCGGTGCGTGCCTAACGAGACGTTAAAGACCGACCCATCGAGGATCCTCCTTCTCATCCTTTCTCGGAGGGTCAGCCACTCCGTACCCATGGATATCGGGATGGGTGCGAGGAGACGGTGACGCAGCGGAGGTTAGCACGACGTTAAAAATGCCCCTCACCGTGGCATGCTGCCCATCCGACCTCACGCATTCAGAGGAGCTTGCCCGTTCATGGATATGTGCCAGGAAGATGAGTAGGAGCGTCGTCCATAGCTGGAGGGAGGGAGAGTCTTAGCTAGGATTATCTTTTGGGGTTGTTTTATGTATTTGTTATCATGCTTCTTATTTTGTTATTGTCCTAACTCTGCCCAGTATGGGTAAGACTTTATCCCGTTAATTATGCTATTGTGATGTACTAAACTATGTTATCTAATGTAATGAGGAATGATGTTTACGATGGATGTGTTCTTTAATGCTTATGTTCTGTATGTTTTAGTCATTCTTCCGCTTCATGTTGTATATGTTACGCACAAAGGCTCGCACTTTGTTATATGAATCATTCAAAAAAAAAAAAAATTTACTGTATTTTCCGCTAAGTATTTTGTAAATGAATTTAAAGAGAAGTAATAACTAATAATTAGTTTTGATACGTCCCACGTATTGGGGTTAAATATTAGGGTGTTACATTATGCCAAAATCTAATACACACAACAACTCCTTATCGAACTACCACTTTTGAGGCTTCTTTAATAGGAAAAGATGAATTATTTGCAAATTTGATGAAAGTGAATAATAATAAAAAGCCCAGCATGGGACCAACCTTAATAAAATGCAAACTGCCTTATGACTTGTCCATTTTCTAATAAGAGGACTCTTATGAAAACAATCGTACCCAGCAAAAGGGTTGCTAAATTCTGGAAAAATCTTTGACAAGAACATGAATTATAGATATGAAATTAATTAATGCAAGGAATATGTTGAGTAAATCATTCAAATCACTTGAAGAAACCACAATGATGACAATTAAAATCTTTGGACCCTTGGCAAATTAAGAATGGATGTACCTGAATATATGTTTGAAACTAACCACGTGCAAATATATCCAACTTCGAAACAAAGCAAAACAAAACAAAACAAAACCTAGCAACAATTCATAACTCATGTGAGAACAAACCATCACTGTGCCTCTATGTGTGTGCCCAACTGAAAGCCAAAAAAAAAGCTCATCACAATAGACATGAAAAAGCATACTCAGACTGGAAGGTGAACCGCAATACTAGTAGTCCACTAAGTAAAGTTTCTCTTAATTCGCCCTTTCACCTGACAAGATGCAACATTTTCAAAAGGATAAAGAAAATATTAGATGCTAACTAGGAGACATACATTCGTATCTTTCATAGTTCACTTTGTACCCCGTCCCATGTACAAATGGCTGAAATGCCTCTAGGTAGTTACCCGGAAAATGAGGATCGCTGGTCCCGGCCATCCTTGAGGGGATGTTTTGATGTTGATAGGGGATTATATGTGTTATGTGTGGTAATAAACAGAAGAATCTCATTTTTGAGTTTTGACGCGAAATTACCAAAACGCCCTGTGCTTTTGTCATCGTTTTAAGGGGTTAAATCAGACTTTACCAAAAGGTTTTAAATGATGTTTTTAAATGAAGTTTATCAACAAGTTAAGCAAGGTAGCCCAAGTTTTAGTACAAAATTACCATTTTGCCCCTAGAACGTGTCCAGTGAGCCTAATGACATAATTAACAAACCTAAGCGATATTAGGCTTACATCGAAGATTAATTTATTTCGATAATTAATCTAGAGTCAAAATGATTTATTAAGGTTAATTAAAACCTAAGATTGCTTAGTTAAACTCTAATTACATTATTTAATTCAAGATTCCTAGTCATGGAATCTTGAATAGTATTTATCTTTCCAATTCCTTAAATTAAGGAATTGTGCCTATACCTCATTTGACTAAAAGAATGATTTTAAATTCTTCATCTAGCAAGATTACCCTCCTAATCAAGTCTTGACAACCTTAATTAACCAATTACCTCACCTAAACACTTTCTTACAAACTCCTAATCAAAACCTTAATCAAAGAAACACCTAAACACCTCACTAAACCATAATTACATGAACAAATTCCTCCCTTAGTAAAACGCCGAATACATGGCCTCCAAAGTGTCACATGTTGTTTTAATTCTCACTCAAGAGTCATACCTAGGCCATACTTGGAACCATACCTCACCATGCTTTGCCCATGCCTAGCCCATGCCAGTCAAAGAGATATTTTCCTCCCCAAAGCCAATGACCGTCGGCCATTTTATAACGTCCCAAATTTTTCTATGGTTAAAATTACCGAATTCTCTAGGTAATTCTACATAAAATTTGAGACCAAACAATCCTCAATAAAGGAATATAACATTAGAAGAAAGGTTAGGAGCAATTCGTGCAAGAGTTGCAAACCCAAATTTACTGTACGTGTAAAATGACCAAAATGCCCTGAGGTTATTTTACTAGAAAATGAGATGTGGGCCCCACCCATCCTCAAGGGGATGTTTTGATGATAATAAGGGATTGTTTGTGTTATGTGTGTTAATAGAGGAGAAGAATCCTAATTTGAGTTTCGACGCGTGAAATGACCAAAACGCCCATCAGGTTTAACTCCAATTTGTGTGCCGCTGACCCGAACCTCACTAAAATGTTTTAAAACATGTTTTTAAGCTATGATTAACCATTAGTTAAGCTTGGGTGGTCTCGGGTAATTTTTAGTAAAATTACCATTTTGTCCCTGCTCTTGTCCAAGTTTTGCAAATTTTGAGATTTTTGATTCGTATAGCGAAACCTAAGCAATATTAGGCTCAAATTAAAGGTTATTAAATCTAATTATTAATCTAGAGTCAAAATTATTTATTTAGATTGATTAGAACTTAAAATTGCTTAAAAACACTCAAATTGCTTACTAATTCACCTAAGCCCTTAATTGTAAATTCTCTAATTTGCAAAGATACCTACCTACACCTACATAATACATGGAACACACAAATTTTATCCTCCTTGGGCTGTAATGCACGAAATTATATGGCCTAATATGCATCAGAAAATTTGTCAAACTTGGCACAAAACTCAAGGTATGAAAACAAGGAATCATGTTTCATGATTCCATGTTTTAAGCCACCAAACAAGATGATTTTTCTTCCTTGTTTCCTCCTAAATTTGGTCAGACTTTCCTCCTTTTCTTGTCCATTCATGAGCTCCAAAATCTCTATAAATAGGCATGCTTAAGGAGTCTTAGAAGCCTTGCTCATAATTGCACAATTTCTAGTTTTTACAAAGCACAAAAACTTTCTTTCCTCCTCTTCCTTGGCTGAAACTTCTTCAATTTCTCAAAGAGATTTTCTTTCATTTCACTCCAAGAAACCAAGTTCTCTTCCTTTCCTTCAAACCACATTAGGTAGGGAGTTGTCTTTAAGCTTATTTCTATGCTTTGCTAAGTGTTGTTCTTGGTTCAAAATGATGATTTCATGGATTTTCTCTAGTTTTTCCATTCGGTTTTCTTCTTTCTTTTCCTTTGAACATTTCGGCCATAAGGCCTATATGGGAATATGATGATAGCTTGATGATGAGGACCTTGAGTGTTGGTTGTAAATCCATCACAAGTTAGGCCTCTAAAGCTTGAAAATTCCACTTGATGCAAAACTTTAAAGAATGATGTTTTTATGATGTAAAAATAAAGATCTTGAGTTTAGAACTTGAAAGATGTATTTTTCACTTTGTCTTGCTAAGATATATTGGGTTGAATTTATATTTCTCTAAAGTCTTGGAGGAGCTCTAGTAAAGAAATAAAATGAACTTGCATCCATGTTTAAGTTTATGCCTTGCATAACCATGTTTACTTTCTATGTCATCACTAAATTCTCAAGAATGAATAAATGAACTTGCATTCTCATGTTTAAATTTCCAAGCTTGCATTTCATGTTTATGTTTCAAGTTGTCACTTAATCTTCAAAGATAATAAAGAGGATGCATCTCATATTTATTTTATGCTCTCACTTTATTTTATAATGGCTAAAAGAATCAATGCATGACATGTTTATTTTATGTCATCACTTAAAGATCCTAGAGCTCAAAGACTTGCCCAAGTATCACAAGCAAAGTTGGAACCATGGTAATAAGAACTCTAAAGCTCACTTTCAATTTCCTTAAGATTATTGGAGTCAAAGAATTCATTCTTTAAGAAGTCTTGAGTTTGGAGCTTAATAAGATGTAATAAGAATTCTCTTTCTCTTCAGGTCCAATAAACAGCGCTCCAATTTCTTAAGATTCTCTTCTCCCTCCATGGTCAGGTGCGGACTACCGCCGCTAAGTTTCTTGCATATCATGTTTATAATTCCAAGTTATCACCTTATAAAGACAAGATTAAAATGAGGTTGCATAGCATGTTTATGATTCTAGTTATCACCTAAATCTCTAAAGCTCAAGACTTGCTCCTTTTATCTTAAGTGAAAATTTTAATCGTAAAGATTCTTTCAATATATAAATCGGCCTCATGATTAAGGTAGGCCTAAAGTGATTTTAAATAAGCTACTGATTTAGTTCTAAAATTTCTTTCAAGAATAACAAAAAGAATTAGTTTTTAAAAGAGTTTTAAGGCCTTGCAAAGATTTTACGGGATACTAGTATCTTACTTGTACTTAAAAATGTGATTTTAAGCAATTATGTGAGGTTCATGATTCAGCCACTAATCTGAGTTTAGTACTACTGTATGATGATGGTTTAATATGTTTGAAGTTGTGATAATTATGGTTTATTGCTAAAGGAATGATTCTATGCATGTTAGAGATAAAACTAGCTTCCTAGAAACCGTAAAAGCAAGATTTCTAGAACTTTAGAGAATGAAATTTATGCATTCTGTCAGAGCCTTTAGTGACCTTAAGAACCAGATTTTATAATGTTTAGATAAGGGAGAATGATTCATAATTGGTTTAGTAATTAATTTTAGCATCATAGGGAAAAGGAACAAGAAAGGGTTAAAAATGCAACTTCTACGTAAAACCTTAAGAACAACTTACTGTCTATGCTGCCCCATATAGTCTAATAACGTTCTTAGGACTTATAATTGATGGTAATAAGTCCCTTAGATGCATAATTAATTAGTTCAATAATTAAGGTTGCCCAATTCTAGAGTTTCGGTTGTTTAAGACAGCTTTTCAATAAGGATTTATGATGATGCCTCTTTGATGTTTTAAATGATAAGTCTATGTAGTGATTTGATGCTTATTAAGTATTTGACATCATTGAATGATTTCAAGCTTGCATGTTATAGTTGCTATTGCAAACAATGAGAATGCTTATGCATGAAATAATGAAATATTCTTTGTTATTTAAAAATTTACCTTTGTTGTTGGAAGAAAGTATATTATGTAAAAGTGTAATTTGGAAAGGTTCTGGCTAGGAAAGACTTGGTATTTAACGTGTCCATTTGTGACCCACCTCTCTTTCCTGGAATCTCCAAATGCATGATTAGTTGGTATATATATTATTCCAAAATAAGACTATAAACGAGAAAATGTTATGAATGATTATGAATTGAGAATTGTATTATGATATAACATGCAAAGACTTAATGGTGACTTAAATTTATGAGGAAATGATCCTTTGGACCCATCAGACTATAGGTGGTGAAAAGGTGATTCTTGCCCCCTAACGTTCTCTCAAAAGGGTAGAGTTGGGATTTAACTTATCAAAAGGGATAAGTATATGCTAGTGACGACTAGTAAGGTATGAGCTCATAACCTAGATTACTCCCAAAAGGGTGGAGTATAGGGTGGCCCAGGAAAATGATGATGAAAGTAACTTTAAGTCACCTAAGAAACTAAGTAAATGCATTATGTGAATATGATGTTCTGCTATGCATAGTATTTATGAGATGATGATGAGAAATATGATGTTCTGCTATGCATAGTATTATAAATGATGATGAGGAATATGATGTGATTTTATGCATAACTATGTTATTATATATGAAAGGAAAAGTTCATTATAAACATGACATGCTAAGTTTATGATGCATTATAAGACGCATGATTAAAAAACGAACCTCGGTAAAGTATATTTTCAAACTTAATAAATCAATCTTAGCATGCTCACTATTTCATAATAACCCAGGTTCCTGGGGACGATGATGATGACACGATGCATATGAGGTGAGTACCCTCCTGAGATTCTTTTATAAGTTTCTCACTCCCTTCTTTTTCTTTCCATCTCGTCTTCAAAAAGTGATGGTGATGTTCGTGATTCCGTTGATGCTCTCACCTGGTAGATGTACTTGATCTTGTGAACCAGCTTATTATCCTTGAGGAACGTATTGCTAAACTTTCGTAGCTTGGATATCTATTCCTATCTTGAAGTGTTATTAGTAGGTGCCGTTAATGGATATTTTTCCATCCATATATTATTTATGTTTTGTTTGATTGCCTACATCTAGCTTAACTCTGTTGGTAGGCAAAATATCTATGTGTTATGTAATTATGGATGTTATATGATGGAGCCAATATGATGTGTTTTTCATGATATGCCCGTGGTTCCGCTTTATCTTGATTATTGTTCACGTTCCACAAGCTCACGTTTTCAATCATGTTTTAAAAAAAATGGCTCGTAATTTCATTAAGTATTTTCAAAGTATGATTAAATAACTGAAGCAAAGAGTAAAGTCTAGTAATTAATCGGATACGACCTAGCGTATTGGGTTAATTTAGTGTTACAATTAGGTCCCAGGCAGCCTCCATGTTTGCAAAATTTCTATAAATACCAAGCTTGGAAGAACTTGGTTACACTTTAGATCATTTGCCAAGTTTAGTTTTCTTGCACTTCCTTGCTTTTTCTCTCAAATTTCTCTTCATCTTTCTTCTCTTCTTCTTCCTCTCAAAGAATCCTTCCACTACCACAAACCACCACAAACAACCATAAACCACCACTCCCCCACCTCAAACCATCTCTTAAACACTAAAACTTTCCATTTCCAAGCTTTGAAACTCAAGGAAAAATCATCTTCCTTGAGCTTCCTCTTTGGCCGAACACACATCCATATCCAAGAGAAGATTTTTTCTTCTCAATCCTTCAAGAACTCAAGCTTTCCTTCATTTTTTTCAAGACTTCCTTAGGTAGGGGTTTGTTTTCAAGTTTTTACTTGTTTTCTTTAAGAAAAGTTCTAGTTTTCTCTTGGTTCAAAACTCTTTTCCTCTTCCTTTTCTTTCGGCCATGAGGCCTTTTCATGAGAAAAACTTTAGCTTGATGATGAGGTTTCAAGATAATGGCTTGTTTTTGTCATGTGAAAAACCTCTAAAGCTTGAAACAACTTGGTCTTGGACCATACATTCTTGTGTTTTCTTTTCTTTTTCTTGTTTATGTTTTCAGTTTTTCTTTTCCTCTTTCCTTTAAGATTTCGTTTCCTTTTCCTTTGTTTGAACAAAGTTTGCTAAAAATGTTAAGTAGATCACAAAAGTTTTGTTAAGAAAATTAATCATATGTTTTCAAAGAGCTCTAAGCTTACCCTTGCCAACCTTAAAGTTGGTCGGCCGTTCTAAGAGTTTTACTCTAGATTGAAGCCCATGAGCAATAAAATAAAGAATATGACTTAGTTCTTTGTATGTTTGTTTAGACAAAGTGTTGAGCTTTGTGTTTATTTTCTTGAGCTTGATGATGAAGTTCAAAACCAAAGGCTTCTTTGAAGACTTGGTGCTAAGAACTTTAAAGCTCACTTTATGTTGTTAAGATACATATTGGGTTAAGGTTATGATGTTCCTTTAAAGTCTTGTAAGAGCTCTAGTTAAGATAAAATGAGTTGCATTCATGTTTATGTTTATGCCTTGCATAGCATGTTTATTTTGATGTCATCACTAAACTCTCAAGAATAATTAAATGAACTTGCATTATCATGTTTAAGTTTCCAAGCTTGCATTTCATGTTTATATTTTAAGTCATCACTTAATCTTAAAGATAATAATGAGGTTGCATCTCATATTTATTTTATGCTCTCACTTTATTTTCTAATGAAGAGTAAAATAAGTGCATAGCATGTTTAAGTTTATGCCATCACTTAAATGTCCTATAGCTCAAAGACTTGCCCAAGTATCTTGCATAAAGTTTTAGAAAATGGAGGCATTTCAAGGATGCCATTTCGGCCTTGTGATGATGATGATGGACTTGGATGAGTTCTTCTAATCATAAGTGTCCATAGTCTAAGTCTTGGAATTTTTCTAAGCTTAGGTGTACTCAAGGAATTTTATGAACAAAGTTTCATGTTTAAATCTATTTCTTAAGCTAAATAATTTAGCTACTGACCTAGTATATTTTTATATGATTTCAATGAGATTAATTGGTTTCTAAAAGAGTTTTGAGTTCCTAAAATAATTCCAAGAGAAACTAGCAACTTATATGCTTTTAAATCATGAGATTATGTGATTACTTGATGCTTATGATTTTGGTTCTGCCTTGTGCTTTTGGCCACTGTATAAATTCTGTTTTATGGTGTTAAAATGTGTAAAATTATGTTTGAGTGAAGTAAGGAACGATTTAGGGAAGTTAGGAAAGAACAAGTAACTAGAAAGGACTCCAAATGTGAATTCTAGAACACTTAGATGCACAAATGGTAAATTCTATTCCAGCATAATTGGACTAAAGAAAAATGGTTTATAATTAGTGGATACATGTAGGAATCCTTCATAATTGGTTTAGGAGTTAATTATAGAGCCTTAGGCGAAGACGGAACTTAGAAAGGGTCAAAGATAGAGATTCTAGGTCCCGTAATCATATGACAAAATTCGGCCCAAGCAATGAAGTGCTGTTTGGTTATATTAGTAAGCATAAACATTAGAGGAAATTATAGGTAATGATCCCTTAGGTGTAATGAAGGTCCATAATGAAAGTTAGAATAATTAGAACATAAGTTTAAGACCCGTAAGGGCCAAAGCATAAGATATCTTAAGATAAGGAGGTGCAATGTGAGAATGAGATCGAGTGAGTATTGTTTTGATGTATGTGAATGTTTTAAATGCCATGAGTATAAGAATGTATGGATGTGTGGCATGTTGCTATGATGATATGGTACTATGTTTAAAATGCATGAGAATATGAGATATGAAGAGAGGATATGTTATATGATGTTCTATGGTTGTATGCTCATGTTGCATCCATACAAGATATGATAAAGTAGAAATGATCCCATTATGACTTCCCGAGTTAAGGGTTGTATGGGGTGATCCAAGAAAGAAATATGATTCCCTCTCTTTTTCCCCATATGAAATCTAGCAACGGTAGTTAGGTTTGAGCTCATTCCTAGGCGATGGGTGTATTTGGAGTTTTGGTGACCATGAGAAAATCACCAGGGCGGCAGTTGGATGAATTTTGGTGACCATGATGAGGGTGGAAAAGTTAAGAAAGGAACTCAAAGAGTTCAATTATGATAAAGTAAAAGATGCACGTGCATATGTTCGGGTTGGTCCATTGGTGCTTATGATTAAGTTATGATGAGTATGTGAACTGTCATGCTTAAGCATTGCCATGCATACATAAAATATTTGCTGCATTCATACCATCAAGACTCATGCTAAAAGAAACCCACTTCGGATAATAGGATTTGAGAAATTAAAACTGAACCTATACATGCACACCTCTTTCATAATGAAACCAAGTGGTTGGGCGACGACGATGACACTTGCATTAAAGTCGGGAGCCCTGACTGAATCTTGTAATAGTATTCTCACCCTTTTGTTTTCCTTTCCGTGTCTTCAGACGGATTTATACGGATGTCGTGATCTTCATTAAGTGTGCGGGAGGAACCACGTCATAGACCAGAGGGCACATCAGAAGCATGAAGACTAGTTTAGCCTCGTTAACAATTGGTTTTACGTTAGTTAAAGCTTTTTAGTGTAATTGATACCCCTAGGTGTCCTTATATTTATAAGGATATCGTTGTTATGTTATGATTATGTTATACTATTATAATTTATGTTGTGATTATTCTATGGTTTTATTCATGGTTGTTATGATGACGTATATCTGGTTGTTTTGTTTTACGTTTAATAGTCGGTATCTATGTGCATGCACGGCTCGCATTTTAAGTCTTAAGTTCAAAAGAAAAATTTAGTCGTATTTTTAATACTCGTATTTTAAAGAAAGGTAAGTCAAGATTAAAACAAAGGCGTAACAACTAATAACTAACCAGATGCGACTTTAACATCTCCCCGCTTTATTATTTCACTTTCCCCACAAACCAACACGGGTTTTCAGGAGGCTTTGTCCTTACTCACACGCTTCCCGAAAACTTCCAGGAGGTCACCCATCCCAAATTACCCCAAGTCATGCTTAACTATGGAGTTCTTTCATGATGGGCTACCGAAGAAAGATGCATCTTTGTGGCATAGGTAGTACCAATCAATTCATATAAGCCTTCCTTAAACCTATAGTCCCATACCTATAGAGACTAGGATCCTCTCATTTGGTGTGTAATCAGTCATTCATGTACCGCTCGGAGGTAGGAGGCTCCTTGTCCGTATGCCCTCTTCACCCTTATACTCCTTGTCCTGCATTACATGCCCACCAGCTTCCGCCTTCGTCCTAACCACACCGTGGGAGAGGTGAGGCTCTTGACCATTTGTACATCCCGCCGCTTTATGGATTACGACTTTCCCAAACAACACTTGTTTTCCAACGGGCTTTGTCCTCACTCACACGCTTCCGAAACTTCCAGGAGGTCACCCATCCCAAAATTACCCAAGTCAAGCACGCTTAACTATGGAGTTCTTTCATGATGGGCTACCAAGAAAGATGCATCTTTGTGGCATAGGTAGTACCACTCAATTCATAAGCATTCCTTATGTATAGTCCCATACCTATAGACTTAGGATCCCTCTCATTGGGTGAACAGTTCATTCATGTACTTCGCTTAGGGAGGAGCCGCCTTGTCCGTGCCCTCTGGCAATCACTCCCACTCCCGTCCCCTGCTACACGACTCAGCGTATGAGGTTAAGAGTTAGGGTGTTACACACTTTGGATGCAATAAACCATATAGTAAACCAAAACAAACAAATGGGACATTATATTGCAATCTCATAATAAAGTGCAGTTACTCACTTTTAGATTCTAGGATTTTATAATTTTATCTTCACATTTCAACTCATTCTCAACTTGATCTGAAGCATCGCTTTCTTGGCCCTCTTCTTTGATAACTCATGCTCAATATACTTTAACCCTTCAAGTAGCCAACCATATAAAACAAAATTTGCATTAAGATTACCAAACTACTTTCAAATCAAATTCATCTAACCTGATCAAGTACAACAACACAACATATACAACATATTAAATATATCAAAATAATAGAGAAATACACCATTTCCTTTGCACATAGAATGAACAAATGAGAAGTGAAATTAAATGGGGGTCAATGGGACAACTAAAAGCTTAACAATGAACCCAAAGTAAAACAAAACATGCTTTCTACCATATCAAGTTATCAACACATTATCAACAATTAACACCAACCAAATGACTAACAACGAGCTTAAAGTTTGAAAGAGAATCAGACCTCCAATTGAAGATACAAAAGAGAAACTTCTGCACATATTCAAAATATTGTTGCTTACCACAGTTAATATTTAATAATAATTATTAAGAGACTAGCACCATTCTTTGACCCAGATTATGACTAATAGCCTTTTAACATTGTCGAGGTTTACCCACTACTCTTTAACCTTATAGCCTTAAATAAAGGTAACAATATGTCCATGATTGCACAAGAAATGATATGAAAAATGGGAATTCTTTTTCAAATCATTGAGCTCACCATGGAAGCTGAAGAGTGGTCACCACGGCTTGACCAATGAGAAGAGAAAGTTTAAGTAGTTGCTCAAGTGTTCTAACTTCTAATCTCTGCAAAAAACAAAAAAAGAAGAGAACTTTCACTATGGCAATCTATCAAATAGTAATGCGCCATTCACAAGCAAGAAATGTGTGTGTATGTGTGCCTCTTCCAAACCAATTAAAAAGAAAAAATCAAACAAAATATCAACAAATAAACAACCCAAATAGCTTGCAATCAAAATTAACAAGAAATAACCAAACTAAACCAAATATCAATAAGAGAACCCAAGCACAAAAAAAATAAAAATACACACATAGATCTTACCTTCTCCTGCATGGTGGCACTGGAGGATGGTGATGCTGCGCTTTACCTGGTGCTGTTACGCAGGTGGATTTAAGGCTTGTTCGGGTTTTCGCATATCCGAGGACTTTAGGCAGACTTCGCGGTGCTCGCGCCGTGCGGAGAGGTGGATCAAGACGCTCAGTTCGCGGAGAGGGAGCGTGGCGGCCATCGGTCACGGAGGGGAGGACGTGATGGCCGGCAGTGGAATTGCACGCGCGGGTGAGAGAGACCAGACTCCGAGCGATGCAAGGAGGAGGAGGCGCGCGCGGAGGGGCCCGCGACGCTGGTGGGGATTGTCTAGAGAGAGAGAGAGAGAGAAAGTAGATGAGAGAAGTGTGTGTGTGTGTGTGTGTGTGTGTGTGAAGAGTGAGAATGAACATATTAGTGGCTTTATAACCCAATGCATTATGACGGATTTTTGAATTACCGACGGAAAAGTACCTATAAGTAAATATGTGCAATTTTTTTATTTTTTTCCTCAAATAATTTTTGTAATACTTACCGATGGATTTCGTCATAATTTTTAATAAAAAAATTTTTCGAAGTAATTTAATTTTGAAATAAAAAAAATTAAAATTTTTTTGAATTTTTGTTGTCGACAAAAATCCGTTGGTAAAATTAATTTCTACATTATACTATAATTTGAAATTCTTTACCGACAAAAATACACACGCCAAAATTTTTTGCATTCGCGAACTAAATCAACGCATTACGACGAAAAAATCCATCAATAATGAGCAACATCCAAAAAACAATTTTGTTTCCTTAATATCATGTTTTCCGTTGAAAAATCCTCGTAACCCATGTTTTTCTTCTTATGATCAGGCTGATTGGAATGGGAAGGCCCGGCCTTGTTGGGCTATAATGGAAACATTTGTGATTTCTTGATAGATTATAGGATAAGATAGCATAGGATATTATATTTAATTAGATAGTAAATCATGAATTGGTAACTTAGGGTAAATGGTAAAAATCAAATGTTTAAGATTTACCAAGACAAGTTAAAAGAGTAATCTTACACTAGTAATGGAATTAATCTTAATTGAGTTAAACATTAATTAGTAACATAAGTCCTAATCTTAAGACAAAGCAAGAAAAAGCACTAGATTTACCTTAATCTTAACATTTTTTATTTTATGATTAAGAAAGAAAATTAATTTCCCTAAACAATTCTTAGGTTCTAATTACCTTAGGTAATTATTTTTTAACCTCAAATAATTATTTTTAACCTAAGGTTAATAAATGAAATCAATTCGAAAAGAATTAGAGCTTAACATTGCCTTAATTGTTGAAGTGACCTCATTAAGCATCAAATAAGGGTAAAAAGGTGATTTCACATAAAACTCTCTGAATTACCTGAACTTTCAGATATTACTTAGTACAAACATTTTAGGCTTCCTGTGATGACGGGTTCAAACATTGTTCAATCTCATGTTAAATTACCGCATGGGAAATTGGTAATTTTACGTACGGAAAAACCGGGAGTTGAGATTTTTACCTCAACATCAACATATCACAAATAATTCTCTTCAAACATAAATCTAACCTTTTGAGGATAGCCAGATTGTTTATTTTGATTTCTGCGAAAATAACCTCAAGGACATTTTGGTCACTTTGCACACGGAAAACTGGGATTAGTGATTTTCGCACAAATTGCTATCCAAGCCTCATATAATGTTACCCTAATGTTAAAATTTCTAATTAAGGTTTTACCAACCTCCCCCCCAAAATTACCTAAGAGCATTTTGGTAATTTTGTACGATAAAAATTCGAGGCGTTATATTTCTCCCTCCTTAAAAAGAATTTCATCCTTAAAATCCGTTACCTGAATAGCTCCGGTACCGAGTTTTCATTTCTAATTCCAATTCCCATGTGACATCCTCCGCTCTATCATGTCCCATGCCACCTTGACTAAAGGTACGGCTTTGTTTCTTAATTGCTTGACTCTCTTATTATGATCCTTGTAGGTGGTAGGTTGAAGGTCCTCTCCTTAATTATACCTCCTGGCTCTAACACATGACTAGGGTTGGATTGGTATTTTCTTAATTAAGAGACATGGAAGACATTGTGTAGGTTGGACAAATTGGGTGGGGGGCTATTTGGTAAGTTACGAGAGATTTCAAAGGACCAAGAAATCTGGGCTCAACTTTTTAACTTCATTGCTCGCTCTATGCTTGTTGTGGGGGTGATTCTCAGGAAAACATATTTTCCCTTTGGAATTCCAATGGCTTCTCCGCCTATCAACATAGCTCTTCTTCCACTTTCAGGAAGAATCCTATCCCTAATCCTTTTGATTTGTTCTGTTGTTTCCCTTATGACTTCGGTTCTAACATGCTTTGTTCTCCGGATTCATACCAATACAAGGGTGATTGACACTTCTGTCCATATAGGGTTCATATGGTGCCATACCAATGCTCACATGATAACTATTGTTATATGCGAACCAATTAGTGGAAGTACTTATCTCAACTCCCTTTCTTGTCCAATACACATGCCTTTAACATATCCTCCAAGGTTTGTATGGTCCTTTCGATTGCCCATCTGTTGAGAGTGATACGTGTTAAGCATAGCGTTGAACTAAACACCTTTGAAAGGCCCAAAAAATGCGACATAAACCATGGATCACAATCCAAGATTATCGTCATCGGTACTCGTGCAACTTTACAATCTCTTCATATATAGCCGGGCCAACTTATCTAATGAATAAGTTACCTTAATAGGCAAAAGGTGAGCCAACTTTGTTAATCGGTCCACAATTACCCATATGGCATCATGACCAGCTTGGTCTTGGTAGACCTATCACGAAATCCATCGAGATCTTCCCATTTCCATTCAGGAGTAGATAAGGGTTGCAACATCCCTTAAGGTTTTTGGTGCTCAATCTTCACCTTCTGTAGACTAGCACTTACTCACCCATGTGGCCACATCCTTCTTTAACCCAAGCTACAAAAATTTCTTTTTTAGATCCTGATACATCTTGGTAGTACTAGGATGAATGGTGAAATGGCTCTTGTGAGCCTCTTCCAAGATCTCCTTTTGAAGGTCACCACTCGCTGCACTCAAATCCAGCCTTCGACATCCATAGCTTATCTACCCTGGGTAAAACCCTTTAACTTCCTTTCCCCACCCGCTTCCAGGGTCTCCTTAAACTCTATGTCCTCCTATTAGGTCTGAGCGACTCTCTCCTTGAAGTTACTCATTATACTGAGATGGCACATCTTCATGCTCTCAGGAGTCAATGACATTCCTAAGTTTAGGTATCTAAATTTCTTGATCAGCTTCCACCTCCTTTACCATCATATGAGACAAGTACAGTAACTTTTGGCTCAAAGCATCAGCCACTACATTGGCCTTGCCTGGATGATAGTTCAGCCCAAAATCGTAATCCTTAAAAAACTCCATCCATCTCCTCTGCCTCATGTTTAGCTCCTTCTGATCAAAGAGATAGCTGAGACTCTTGTGATGAAAGAACACCTCGAACTTTACTCCGTACAGATACGTCGCCACACCTTCAAGGCAAACACCACGACGTTAACTCGAGATCATGGGTGGGTAATTTGCCTCATAGCGCTTGAGTTTGCTAGATGCATAGGCCACCACTGGCCTATTTTGCATCAACACACAGCCCAATCCTTTTCCCATGCATTACAATACACCTCAAATGGTGCATTGGGGTAGGCAAAACTAATATTGGGTCGTGGTTAACTTTACCTTTAGTTCTTGAAAACTCTTCTCATATTCTGGGTCTAGACAAAAGAGGCATTCTTCCTAGGGAGCTTGGTTAAGGGTAACGATATATGGGAAAATCCTTTAATAAACCTACGGTAATAACTAGCTAATCCCAAAAAGCTCCTTATCTTTGTTACCGTGGTAGGTCTCTCCTAGCTCATCACGGCCTCTATCTTACTAGGATCCATGGCAATACCTCCTTTTGACATCACATGACCTAAGAATTCCACTTCCTCTAGTCAAAATTCAGTTAGATAACATAGCATACAACTTCTTCCGTAAGATCTCCAAAACCAACTTCAAGTGACATTCATGCTCCTCATGGGTCTTTGAATAGATGAGCATATCATCTATGAAAACCACCACAAACTGGTCCAAATAGGGTCTAAAGATCCTATTCATATAATCCATGAACACAGGAGGAGCATTTGTTAGTCGAAACGACATCACCATAAACTCAAAGTGGCCATACCGTGTCCTAAAAGCAGTTTTAGGTATGTCCTCATCCTTCACCTTAATCTGGTGATATCCTGACCTCAAATCAATCTTAGAAAACACCATCGCTTCCTTAGTTGATCCATCAAGTTGTCAATCCTAGGTAAGGGGTACTTATTCTCCATTGTCACTCGATTCAGCTACCTATAATCTATGCATAGTCTCATGCTTTCATCCTTCTTTTTTACAAACAAGACCGGGCTCCCCATAGTGAAGCACTAGGCCTCACAAACTCTTTTCCCAAACTCTTCTAATTGAATCTTTAACTTAACTCCAAGGGTGACATTCTATAAGGTGCTATGGATATTGGCCCTGTCCTAGACCAACTCTATAAAGAACTCTATCTCTCTCAAGGGAATGGTATATCATCCGGAAACACCTCATAGTCTCATTGCAGGCACCTTGTCGATGTCTTGCTCAAAGTCTACTTCACTAGTGGCTAAGAGAACATACCATTTACTCTTTTCCCCATAACATTGACTTATACGACATTCAGATAAAGGCTCAAAGGTTTGCTAGACACAACAGGAGAATAGGAGAAGATAATAGACTTGGTATAGCAATTTAACATCACACGGTGTAAAGCCAATCTATGCGAGAATCATATCTATACCATACATAGGCAACAGACTAAATCTAGAATAAAGGGTCTACTTTCAATAATGAAATAACGTTAAACAACACGTACAAGTCCTAGAGGTTGCCAGTAGGGTAGAAACAATAAAGTCAAGGAAGTTCAGACATATAGTTATAATGACTTGATACTAGCATGTGATATGAATGAATGGTTGCGCCAGAATCAAACATTACAGTTAAGGTTCTACCATTCATTCATACTTACCTTCTATGAGGCTTCCTGACCTTGCTAAGTCTTCTACGATCTGAAAACCCTTCCTTAGTTTTGTGGTGGGGATAAGGGCCGTCGGGTTCCTTCCTGACTCTCCTGGCATAGTATCTCGGCTTCTTGCACTTGAAGCAGACTCCTGGCAGAGCAAGGTAAGATCCTCGTGTGACTTCCCACATTTGGGGCATACAACAAGGGTGTAGGTCTCTGGGTGCAATTCGGCCCTCTGGGAGCCTTGCCCTTAGGACCACTGATCCCCCATGGTGGAAATTCCTCCTGGCCTTGCGGCCTGAACCGGGTCTGAAACTTGGGCCTAGGCCGGAGCTGAAACTGGGGCATGCGGCGCAGCTTCTTGGTAAAGTTTTTCGCCCTTGGTGTGTTTAGCCTCTTCTACCCATCTTTGATGATGCGGCACTTATTGACTAGGGTGGGAAATCTCTAATCTCCAAGTATGCAACAGCAACATTAATTTTCGCCTTAAGCCCCGCCTCGTATTTAATGCACATCCAAAACTTATCAGGGTTCCTTGAAAAATTAGGGAAAATTTGATCAATTCCTCAAATTTCGTGGTGTACTATGGAATACTCATTCCCCTTGAACCAGCTTGCATGAACTCTATGTCCTTAGCATTCTGCATAATGCCAGGAAATACTTCTCATAGAAAAGGTTTTGAACATCTCCCAGTTAATCAGTGTGTCCTGATGCCTCCAGCAATTTCCAGAGTGTCAGCCCACCAGGTTCCCATCCCGCCTTCACCATGTAGGTACCATAGGTCTCTCCTGAGTAGGCAATCACGGGAGATATTCTCATGCTTTTGATCCACTCGCGGCATGGTTGGGGTTTAGGGTTCCCCTAAACGGGGAAGGGTTCGCCTTTCTGAACTCCCCGAACCAGGCTTGTTCGAATACCTCTGGAGCACGCGACCAGGACCGCCCGGGATTCATATGCTTGAACATCATCTACATGGCCTTTGCCATGTCCTGGAAAGCCTCTCGTCCTCCTGACCGCTCACTTGAGCTCGTCCTTTCATGTCGTGGTCGCACCATTGGTTCCTAAGCATACAAAATAGTAACACTAGGGTGATCAGGCTCAATACTTCATGTAAAGTGAGCTAGTTACCATGGCACACACATATAGACAAGGGTTATGCATTGTTATCCTATAGCTTATTCTACCAATAAAGCACTACACATGACACAACTATCGCATCATGCTTAAGAAGCATAGTCAGCCTAATCCTCAAGCTCCTGAGAACTGAAGACAAGGAGTGATCGCGGTGCAAGAAGGCACGGACAAGGAGCGGCTGGAGACCTTTAAGGGAGGGTACATGAATAACTGATTACACACCAGAATGAGAGAGATCCTGAGGTGTATAGGTATGGGACTATGAGTTGAGGATGGCTTATATGAATTGATCGGACTACCTATGCCAACAAGATGCATCTTTTTTTGATAGCCCATTACGAAAGAACTCTCAGTGAACGTGCTTAACTTGGAGCAATTATGGGATGGGTAACCTCCTGGAAGTTTTCCTAGGAAGCGTGTGAGTAGGGACAAAGCACATGAAAAGACCTGTGTTAGTTTGTGGGACAGCCTTCAAACCATAAAGTAGCAGGGGATGTTACATTATGCCAGGATAAGTTCAATCTTATATAATTCATAAAGAGATTTCTAAAGTGAATGATAAGAAATATAAAAGTGTAACACATTATATTAGTATAAGATTAACAGTATAACATAGCAAAGTAAAGATAAAGGAGATCAAGGAGAAGAAGATGTGACACAAGGATTTTATACTAGTTCGGCCAAACCCGTTTGCATCCAATACTTAACAAATGTTGAGGTTCCACTAACACCTTCTCAAACTAGAGAAAGAAAACTGGATAGTTTTTACATTAGCCTTCCCAAGCTCTCACTTATGACTAATGGACAACTTCCACTTACAAGTTGAGTAGTGATTCACCACCTCTCCAAGCTACAATTAGTGACCAGAGACAACCTCCACTATCACATTGAAAATAATTATTCACTACCTTCTCCAAGCTGAACCGAGTAGTCTTGCCGGAGCCTCTCAAGTTGCAACCGTGCCTAGAACAACCTCTACCTGTCACGTTGAAAGTAATTATTCACTAGCCTCTCCAAGCTGAACCATGAGCAGGAGAATACCTTACTATCGCATTGCAAGTAGTTTTACATTAGCCTCTCCTATCTTACACTGATTACTACTGATCAAGGATACAAAGGTTTGTGTTTGGGTTACCACTCAAACTAACCTACACTCAAGTTTCCTTAAAATATACGTGAATGATCCTAGGAAAAACTTGAATGACTCCTTTCTATCATTTCTTCCTAAGAAGAACATATATCTATTCAAGAATGTAGAAAGAAGATTTTTACAAGTAAGGAATCTGATTACATAATGATAGGAACCTTACTAGATGTGAGGAAAGATTTTTAGAGAGTTTTCTCTTCTTGAGCATAGAGTTTCTCGCTTGATGTTTGAGCACAACATCTCTTATTTATAGAAAGTCTTCCTTATGACCATTGTCCTTGATCAGATCTCCAAGTTACATGTGTTGATCATCCATTTGTGTCTTAGAAAAGCAGTAGAAGAGAGGGCTGAGTTGTCAGTTCATTACAAAAGTCGTTGTACCATTGAGGTTTTTGATGTCCTTTCCAAACTACTCTTACTTTCTTAACATGATTTCTGAACTTTTTCTTCTAGAAGCTTAGAAGTTGATCCAGTTGGCAAAAGAGATGACATGTCAGTTTGACACTAAGTTTGACTCTAAATTTCAATTTCAAATTTCCCACCTTTCTAGCAATGTTCAGCGCTCTATAGTGAAGTGAACTTTCAGTAACGCGGGTAACAAATCCTTGATGATTCTTTTATAACACCCTAATAGACTTGGACTCTATTAGTTGTTATCTATACTCTTTGACTCTAATGTTATTTTTAAATTAATGATAAGAAAATAAGGGTAAATTTTTTTTTATCTGAATTTATCATTTTAAAGACTAAGCCTATAGCGGAATGATACGTATGTCATAGTTATGGTCTCTAATATGAATTCTACAATTGAAATTAATTGAGTGGTAATAATATTGCGGAAATTTAGAATACTTAATATAACATAATTATACATAGTTCTCAACATGAGTATACATAGTAACACCTACATGGGTGAGTATAGTACTAGCTTTTGATACGACTATACAAACAGGTACATAGACAAATACAACATATGGATAAGGTTGGAAAGCGAAGATCTGTGGCATAGATCGCTACAAAGGCCGTGGCAGTTGTCCTCAACCTATTAGGCATCTAATCCGAGGCTCGGCTAGTGGCATCGCTATGTAACTCATAGTCAAAGAAGTGATCTCCACTGGTCCTCAGCAAGGTCCTCCTGAGGGACTTCTCCTCGTTTTCCATGAAATTATCCATGAAATAATCAAAGCCAAAAGGTACGAACAACTCAACATCATCATCCTCCATGGGCTCCATGTCTTCCTCAGGGTTCTCCTTGAGATCTTCCTGAGGGTCCTCTTCTTCTTCTGCCACATAACTATCATCTACTTGCCATGGAAATACTACGTCTAATGGTTCTATGTTGAATGGCTCTATGATCTCTCCCCGAGTCGGAGGATAGCTCGAGATCCGGTACTTGTCCCTTAAGTGGCGGTCTCCTAAACAGATGATATATCAATAACTAGAGGCGTTGTGCTTGGTCTTTCCTCTATGCTAGGACCATAATTTGTGAGGTGTCTAGCTGAGGAATAGTTATTCTCCCTGGCTCCCCAGCTCTATGTGCCCTAATTTAGGGAAGTGAGGCTACCCCCTTCTTGAATATTTGGGGTCCATCAGGATGTAGTAGTGACAACGGAAATATATGCACGAGTGAGAAATGCTGGATTTCTAGTAGGAGTTTCAACTTGGTATAGATCGTGTCATCGTTGTCACTCAGCCGCCTCGGGTTTATTACAAAGTTGTGGATAGGTAAAGGTTCATTTATTAAGATTTTCGCAAACGTGATTCTTCAAGGTAGAGTTACTTTTAGACAATTCTTATTAGCAAAGTCATACATATCTATCGTAATTCATCAATTGCAAGTTAACACATCACTTAATAATCTCGTGCATCCCTTTGTAATCATACAAGCATTTCCACTTGTAATGTTCATGCACGACACTTTATTTTCTTTCATTGACATGTCTCTTAATTACTCATGGGATGAATACATCAATGCCTTAGACCATCCTAAAAGGTAATGAGCTATACCGTGGCCATCGCCACAACCTTTTGGTTTACTTTCCGTTGCCGTGATCTGAACGGTTTAGGGGGTTAAGCCGTGAGCTTAGCTCAAGTCTACTTTTCTAGACTATCATTGCTACTTTTAGTCTTTACTTTTATTCTCATGAGTGAAATCACCAATACCTTAATCCCGTTTTGAAGATTAAGTAGTGAGTTTGATAATTTATTATTTCAATTGAAACATGAACGTATGCACATCATAATATAATCATTAATAAATCATGGCACAATCAATGTAACACCCTAACTTTCACCTAATGCGCTCGAGTCGCATTCGGCTAATTATTAGCGGTTACGTCTTCGTTTCAGAACTTGACTTATCTTTATTTAAAATACGGGTAATAAAATATGACTAAATTTTTCTTTTTGAATTTAAGATTTAAAATGCTAGCCGCGTGTGCGCATACATAACGATTAATACACACAAGATATAGCCAACATATACACATTATCATAGCATATAGAAACAAGTCATGGAATAGTCACAACATAATTTATATTAACACATCATAGTCACATCATAACGACGATGCCCTTTGAACATGAGGACATCTCAAGATACTAAACATAACAAAAGATGAACGTACACGAACCCAATGCTAGATATTGCTATAACTTTTCTAGACTAATCTTCACGCTTCGCCTCCGACCTCTAACCGGTACGTGGTTCCTAAACTTGCGCCTCACAAAGGATCACGAACGTCGAATCACTCGCCTCTGGAGACATCGGAAGAAAGGAAAAGGGATGAGAAATCTATATAAGATTCTAGGGCTTCCGACTCTAACACAAGTGTCATCGTCGCCCAAGCCGCTTCGGGTTTCGTTATAAAGGGGTGTTCATGCATAGGTTCAATTTTAATTTCTCAAAGCTTATTATCCGAAGTGGGTTTCTTTTAGCATGTGTCTTCATGTTATGAATGCAGCAGATATTGTATGTATGCATGGCAATATGACAGTACACATAGATAACACATTTTACTTAATCAAAGTATCAATGAAACTTCAACGAAACATATGCATGTGCATCTTTTACTTTATCATAATTGAACTTGTGAGTTCCTTTCATGACTTTTTCACTTTTTCATTTCTTATCATTTTCCATTTTCCACCCTCGTTATAGCCACCAAAATCCATCCAACATGCCGCCCC
Source organism: Dalbergia oliveri (assembly GCA_030441495.1). Lineage (NCBI taxonomy): Eukaryota > Viridiplantae > Streptophyta > Magnoliopsida > Fabales > Fabaceae > Dalbergia > Dalbergia oliveri. The sequence continues at coordinate 4,566,432 of JAMLFY010000005.1, read as the reverse complement.
GACGATTTTATCATAGCCACCAATCTCCTAATCACCTATCGCCTAGGAATGAGCTCATCCTAACTAGTCGTCGCTAGATTTATACGGGAAAAAAATAGAGGGGGAATCATATCTCTTTCTTGGATCACCCCGTACAACCCTTAACTCGGGAAGTCATAATGGGATCATTTCCTCATTAACATATCTCTTTTCTTTCTTCGAAACGCATCAACTGGCTAAGACTAGTGACTTTGTCCGCTTAGGATGGCTAAACGTCCATACCTCCCACGGGTTTACTTTCTCACCGTAAGGAGAAATGCGTTTCGGCATATAACTTTTACATTAACATACCATTTATGCAACATGAACATGGAATCATTTTAAAACATATCATATACTTTTCTCATATGCAACGTTATAACATTTCAAGTAACATTCATCTCGTCATATACATTTCAAGTAAATAATCAAGTAAGACTTTAATACACATAGGCATTCTCATCATAATTTCATTTCATCATATCATGTACATTCCCATTAAGTAATCATGTGAAAAGGCAACATCACATAAGCATCTATATCATAGGTTCATCCCATTAAAATCAAAACCTCATTTTCCATATTTAGGTCCTGGTAATCGATTCCAGGTCCTGGTAATCGATTACCAAAGACAAACCTCTTTCTGGAAAGAAGAACATCATGGTAATCAATTACATGAACTGGTAATCGATTACATGAGTCTGAACTGGTTCTGGGTAAGGAATACCCTTGGTAATCGATTACACCTCCTGGTAATCGATTACTAGAACCTAAATCTCATAAATTGCTTCCTGGTAATCGATTACATAGCCCAGGAATTGATTACCAGAATCCTTTTTTGAAAAACTAAACTTTCTAACACATTTTCAAGTATCCTTCCTTTGCAAAAACACTTTATCACACCTTTCTAAAAACTCTTTGAAATCATTATCATATTTCCACAATTAAAACCAACATTGTAACATAACTAAGAAATAAATCCCAACTCTCATAAAAACAAACATAAAGGAAACTACTTCATATTCTTTATTTTATTGCTCATAGGCTTCAATCTAGTGTGGATTCTAGAACGGCTGACCAACTTTAAGGTTGGCAAGGGTAAGCTTAGAGCTTTTGAAAACATGTGATTAAGTTCTTCAAACAACTTTTAGTGATCTACTTAACATTTATATCAAAGTCTTTATAACAAAAGGAAATGGAAACCGAAACCATTAAGGGGAAAAGGAAACAAGAACTGAAAACTTTGAACAAGGAAAGGAAAGGAAACTGAAATCATTTATGGTCCAAGACCAAGTTTTCAAGCTTTAGAGGTTTCATTGTGATGAACTCAAAGTCATCATCTAGAACTCTCATCATCAAGCTATCATGAAACATCATCAATGGCCTTGAAGGCCAAACATGTAAGGAAAAGGAAGAACTTGAAAGAAAACTCCCTACCTAATGGTGAAGAGGAAAGCTTGGTTCTTGAAGCAAGTTGAGAAGAACAACTCCTTCCTTGATACTTGATGATTTTCGGCCAAGGCAAGGAGGAAAAGAAGATGAGGTGTTTTCTTTGTGAGCTTGAAGAAGTGAAGAAAAGGAAAGGAACTCTTGAGTCTTGAGAGAAAAGAAAGAACTCAAGATTACTCTTTGAAGCTAATCTTGGCAAATGAACAAAATGCAGCCAGGCTCATCCAAGCATGGCATTTATAGAGGGAGTGAGACCTTGTGGCTGATTTGGGAGGAAGGCTTGGCCTCATGCTCCATGAGGTGAGAGAATTTGCTTCATGGAGGCATGGTGAGGTATGGTGGAAAGTATGGGCAAGGCATGGGCAAGGCATGGGCAAAGCATGGACAATTTTGTGTGTAAAAATAAATCAACATGTGAGGAATGGGGAAGGAATTTCGTAGATTTATGCAGCCAAGGGGGAGGGAAAATCTCTCATTTAATTGTGGTTTAATGATGTGTTTAGGTGTGTCTTTGATTAGGCTTTTGATTAGGCATTTGTAAGCAAGTGTTGAGGTGATAAAATGGCTAATTAAGGTGGTTCAAGACTTGATTAAGGAGTGGTCATACTAAATTAGAGAATCAAAACCATACTTTAGTCAAATCAAATCATAGACACAATTCCATAATTTAAGGAATTGGAGAGAGAAACACTATTCATGAAAATGTGACATAATGTCTTAAATTCAAGAATAGGATTTTGAGCTTCTCTAAGCAATCTTAGGTTCTAATCAACCTTGATTAATTATTTTGACTCTAGATTAGTAATTAGAATTTACTAATCTTTAATTAGAGCCTAATATTGCTTAGGTTTCGCTAATCGTGTCATTCGTTAGAAATGCACTTAGCTAGGGGTAAAACGGTAATTTTTACTAACTGCCCGGGCCACCCTGGCTTATCCCGACATAAAACATTACTTAAAAACATCATTTAAAACCTTTTGGTGAAGTTTGGGTTCAACACCTAAAACGAGGTTAAAGCACCAGGGGCATTTTGGTAATTTCGCGTCGAAACTAAAAATGAGATTCTTCTGCCTCTATTACACACAACATACACAATCCCCTATCATCACAAAAACATCCCCTCGAGGATGGCCCGATCCCCATCTCATTTAAAATGACCTCGGGGCATTTCGGTCATTTGTACACGGGAAAAATCCTGACGTTACAATCAATCATTTCATCCTTATTGTTTCATATCTCATCACTATATATTTGTATTATTATATTTCACTTCATGCCAAAATAGTAGACATGTCATGTAAATCTCATAGTAATTAGCAAATAATCTCATATAAGATCTCATATAGACTTCTCATAACGATTTGTATAAAGCAACCCAAGCTATCAAGTCGAGTCCCTAGTGTTCCTAGGGGGTCATGGATGTCTTGATTGGTATGTATACATTATGGATGTCTTTCTCAAAATATTATTAGATATTCTTTATATATTTTTAGGCTCCTCTATGTTTGAAGATTATTGTAACTTAGATCCTTAAAATCTCTTTACAAGACTTGAATATTCTATTTATAGTTCTAATGTTTTATAAGAAAATTTGTAACTTTCTGTATACTTATTATCTCAGCCTTTTAAATATAGTTCCAGATTCTTAACTCATCAAGCTTTCCATTGAGGGTAATTTCATTAAAAAAAACATTTATGGTTACGCTATAGTACCTTTGCAAGGTTTCTCCTTTTTCAGACTCTCAGCACACTATCCTGAAACTTTATTTCTTATTCGATATTTACGTGGTACAAAGCTTTATGCATAGCATACATGGGTGTGTTCCTATATGTGTTAACTTTCCAACAGAGTTGAAATCAGTCCATTTGCATTTTTCTAGAGTGAGTTACACCTATTTTACTACTACAAGGTCAGATTTAGAGTTTCAACCTTTGGCTTAACTTTGAAAATTCATATATTGAGCTAGAGAACTCCGTTTTGGGTTATTCTTTTTTAAGAGTGTTCTATAATGTGTCTAGTTTGTAGTAAAAATAGTTTTATTCCCAAAAGCTTCATATGTTGTGAGTTTCATCAGCACTTATCATTCTCATGTTTGATGTTACTCCTTCAACACAAGGACCATCTACCATATTTTTAAGCCATATATAAGCATGAAAACATCATAAAAACATTTATAATAGAGAAGTGCATGCAGTGATTTATAAAAATATATTTCACAAATAACCATTCAAAACTCTTGTCAATAACAGAAGCTTGAGGCATTCTAACCATGGACAAGGTTGGACACCAACAATGCTTGAACAAATAAAGAAGAAACTCCTACCTTTTACGTAGGGTCTAAAAAGAGTCCTTCTCTTTTTTCTTGAGCTTGATCAAGAGTTTTTGAGTGGATGGCCCTCCTTGAATCTTGGCTTTAGAACTTAAGTGCTTAAGAAAATATTTCTCACTTGAGTTAAAGATCGTAACTCTTGTGAGGAGTAGTGAAGATTTGGGCTTAGGATTTAAGTGTTTGGATAAAGTTTAGAGGGTGAAGAGAAGTCTTTGAAAAAGGGAATATATGGAAAAATGGTAGAGAGTTTGAAGAGTATTTATAGTGGAAGGATCAAGAAAGGAAAGAAAGGAAACACTTAGAGAAATAATACTTGGAGCATGATTTATGCAAGCATGTTGGCCAAATTTTAGGTTGAAAATGCTCCATGTTTTATGCAAACATGTTGGCCAAATTTGGGGATGAAAATGGTCCATGTCTTATGCAAAAATGTTGTTGTTGGGCATGCATGGTTAGTGGAAATTTTCTAACCTTTAATGCATGTATGCATCATAGATTTACTTTATGTGACCTTATGATTTAATAGGTGTTTTTAATTTTTAGTATGGAATTGTCTATGTGAATGTATGTGGTTAAGAATGTGCACGATGTATGTGATTGAATTATTGTGTTGTCATCTTAATCCACTGGCTTAGATTCATTCTTGTTTAAAGACAAGTCTAGGGATTTGTGCAAATGACATTATTGTAGTTGGCAACTAAGACAAGGATATTTTTGTAATTAGACACGGTGGTATACTTGTAATTCCAATTATAGAGTAAGGGTATCTTTGTCATTTACTAATAAGGTTAGGGTAGTTTGGTAATTTCCTTTACATAGTAAGGGTATTTTCGTAATTTCTACTAAGTGATGGCATTTTTGTAATTCTTTGCATCTTTCTCTATACACACTTGAATATTCTAATAATACTTATTATGTTTCATAATACTTGTCCAGATTCTATTGGTTTTGCTCTCTTTCATCTAATTAACTAATTAGGATTAATGGATATTTATCCTTAGTTGTGAATTGGGACGTTACATCTTTGATCTTCAGGACTTCAATCCAAGCTTTATTATGATGAAGGAATTGCGATTATGCTGATGAAGATAGTGTAACACCTGGTTCTTAGAGATTGCTTGATATCTTCATTGTAAACGCACTTTCTGATGTCCAGTGCTACTTTTTGAAATCTTAAAACTTAGTTTCCTATACTTGTCTTTGATATCCTTTTATCCGAAAGGCATATATGCATACTTTGCATGATATAATATTCATTTCTATTAAGTTCAATCTCTTTATATGAGATAAATCATGTTTGCACATGCAAAGTGAAATTATTCTCGCTCTAAGTTGCGTTATGCAATTCGGAAATAACCTGTATGCTTATAACAAGAAACTCAAGGAAGATATTAGTCGTTCTTCAAAATATTTTCTTTGAATTGGTTTTGTTGTCACTCAAAACATATTGCATTAAAGCTTTCTGAAGGATTCTAGAGGTAACAGGAAGGTCATTAGAAACAAAGTAAGATTGGTTGCATAAGGTTATAATCAACAAGAGCGAATTAATTATGATGAAACCTATGCACCAACGCTAAGGTTGAAGTCGTAAGAATGCTACTTGTTTTTGCTGCCAACAAGGGATTCACTCTCTACCAAATGGATGTAAGTCTCATTCCTAAACGGACTCCTCTCTGAGGAAGTATATGTGAAGCAACCTCTAGGTTTTGAGTTTGAAAACTTTCCCAACCATGTCTTCAAGTTAACAAAAGCACTTTATGGCCTAAAACAAGCTCCCAGACCCGGATGAAAGACTAAGTACCTTTTTTCTAAAGAATGGGTTCAAGAGAGGTAAAGTTGACACAACCCTTTTTACTCTTGAGCAAAATAATCACTTTCTGATAGTTCAAATACATGTTGATGACATTATATTTGGCGCCATAGATCATTCTCTCTATGAAAAGTTTTCAAAATTAATGAGAGTGAATTTGAGATGAGTATGATAGGTGAACTCAAGTTTTTCCTTAGTCTTCAAATAAAACAACCAAAGGAAGGAACCTTGATCCATCAAGAAAAGTATACAAAAGAGCTTTTTGGAAAAATTTAACATGTATTAAGCCAAACCTATGAATACCCCCATGCATCCATCTCAAATCATCGATGCTGATGAGAATGGTGAAAATGTATTAGAAAGTATGTATAGAGGAATGATTGGTTCACTTCTGTATCTTACAGCAAGTAGATTGAACATTCAGTTATGTATAGGGATTTGTGCTAGATTTTAATCTAACCCAAAGCAATCACACTTAAATGTTGTTAAGAGAATCTAAGACATTTATCCTGCTACTAATATTGGTCTATGGTATGAGAAAGGTACATCCTATCAGATTGTAAGGTACTGTGTAATCCTGACTTTGTGAGAGATAGAGTAAAGAGAAAAAATACCAGTGGATGTTGTTGTTTCTTTGGAAAGAGCCTCATCACTTGGTCGAACAAGAAGTAGAAGCTAAATATGTAGCTCCTTAACGTTGCACCCATATGCTATGGATAAGGAATCGGCTAGAAGATTATTACCAAGGTATTCCAAAATCCCTATCTTCTATGATAATACAAGTGCTATTAATTTTGCTAAGAATCCTATCCAGCAATCTAGATCCAAGCACATTGATGTTAAACATCATTTTATTAGAGATCATTTAAAAAGGAGATGTTGAGTTAATGTTTGTAAATACTAAAGACCAAGTGTTAGATATATTTACAAAACCATTAGCTGAAGATCATTTTTGCTACCTGAAAATGCTTTTGAACTTTTAAAGTTTTAATCTGCATAAGCATTCATGCAAAAACATCTCTGGACTTTGCCCATCATGGCTCTGAACTGAAGCCCAAATGAAGACATCATTTTGTAAGAACAAAGGATTAGTTTGGAAGACTGAAGATCATTGTAAGACTAGAGAATCAGTTTGCAAGATTAGAAATTTTGTTTTAGAGCTCTCAAAGAATCAGATGGTCAGAAACTAGAACCATATAGTCACAAAAGTTCATAATCTAAAGTTGTATCAGTAGTAAGGAAGGAGTGGAATTGTGAAAAGTTCATAATATGCCTTCGTTACTGAGAAAGTGGAGTAAAGCTCATAAAGTGGTTCCAAGCTTCAAAAAACACTTATTCAGGAAAAGTGAAAAAGGCAAGATAATTCCCTCTTTTTTAGTTTCTCTCTCCCATGTTGCCTTATCTTTAGTCTTTATGTCCCATCACTTAAATGTCACGACTCGATCTGGGAACGTAAGGCACGTGAGAAATCCTATTCTCACGTAAGCCTTGTGACCTGTTGACTATTTCTATATGCATGCTCTGTTCATAAAAATCCATTTAAAATAGAAATTCTCTTTTCTACATACAAATCACTTGTTCTTTAAAAATCCATAAGTAATCATCACTGGTGGCTCACAAGGCAAATTCAAAGTCCATATATCATAATACAACATATATACTATAAATTTGCTTTGTTACAAAAATAACCATAAAATTAATCCAGATAATTCATAGGAAACAAAATGCAAAATATGTTCTATGGTCAAGATCCTGTATTGTACCAGAGCACTCTAGGCAAAATAAGAATGTTTCACTCAAGTAAAGCTTACTAGCTAAACTTTACCGCACTGGAAAAAGGAGGATATAAGGAGGAAAAATGAGAGGGTGAATTTTTATTCAAAACTTGTAAGTCCTCACCTAAAACCCCTTTCATGGGACATCAAAGAACAATGCATAAAATCATAATAACATCAATAATACTCAAAAGTTAGACATAATCAAGTATACATATATATTATTGTATATATTTCGAATCATCATTTCATAGACTCAAAAACAACAATTTTCTCAATTTACTTTCATACCTAAAATCATACAAGCTCATAATGTAGCAGTTCCTAGAGAAATAGTAATGTCTGTCTGTGGGTGTCCAATTCCTCATGAACAAGAACCCCTAACTTAGATTTTAATGGTCCTCATGAACCACGTCCCTCATGTACTAATTTATTAAGTGGATAGATTGGCTCTCATGGGCCTTGGTACTAAGGTTAACGGTCATTTTTTTTTCAGCGTTAATTCGTTGGTTGTTTCTATAGCTAGCATCTAACCTAGCTAAATAAGTCCATGTAAATCTGAAAACCTTTAGAACTTTTGAGTTCTCTAAGAACTCTAATCTATTTGATTCTAACAATTTGATCTTAGCATGACTGGCTATGAAATCATACCCAAAGGATCATCCATTGAAGACATTTGTGATTTCAATCCACAGAGTATGTAGTTGTAAACGTTCTAAATTTCATGAAGATTCAAGCTCAAAAACCTTTTAATTAATTATCTAAATCATATTTCAAACTTCAAGATTTTCATAGACTAAGAAAACTCACTATCATATTCTGAAATTACAAGGTTTAGAACCATATTTCCAATCTTTTCCTCTAAACTTCATATCTGGTTATAAAACTATATCATATACATAAAACAGTTCCAAAATTCATTCAAACAATCATAAAAGTCTCTAACAGTTACATATTTCATCAATTCTACATAAAATCAATATAACAAACATGTTCCTATGAGCTTTATTAAAAACAAGTTTCATGCTCTCAAATCAACAATCAAAACCTAATCCTAAACACTAAATCTCAAACTTCTTTGCAGAAATCTCTAAAATAAAGCGTAAATAATATCTTTATTAAGATAATTCTAATGCATAACATAGAGATCATAGATGTGAACCCAATCACCTAAAGTGGTAGAATACACAGGAAGCACTCCTACAAAACCCTGGAAAGCAAGAATAACACCACTATCTTAGAGCTTGGAAGGTAGAAAAATCTAGGTTAAACTTGAAAGAAATGAAAGAAAATGGAGATTTGGGGGTAGAAGAAAGATGAAGTTTTCTTGTGTTGGGGAGGTGTGGGGTGTGTTTTGGATGTGTGAGTGTTTTGGACCCGAATGGGGTTTTTATTAGAATTTTGACCGCAACACTCAATCTCACCAGAGAGCACAAAATCTCCACTTGCATCGCCTCCTCCTAACTACGTGCTCATTGAGCATTGTAGCGCTTTCCAGAATGGTTTTCCTCAGTTTCTTGAGCAATAACTCAAGTGTTGGTGTCTAGGCTAAGTTGTCTCAATACTCAAGTTAATGTCCTCATTTATTTTACTCTCTATTAACTTTAAAACATAAATGTAAATAAGGGAATACTCCCCATTTGGATTCAAATAAAATATGATAAAAATTACAATCCCAACAAATCAAGATCCAAATTTTGGATTTTTGTTCAAATCTGGAATTTTCATGATTTTCTAAACTTGTTGGTTACACACGAAACGTTTAAAGGTTTTATAAAATTTATAAAAATCATTCTTTAACTTGTTTTCCTCTTGGGAACACTTACCGGGACTTTTGATCCAAGAATATGGTTCTATCATATGACCCTCCAAGGATGTGTAGGATCTAGATTTAGTGAAATTTAGGTCCCGAACAACAAATAAGGGTAACTTGGCACCCTTCCTAGTTCAAAAAATTTTCTACCCTTTTTATTTTAAAACTAGGGTATTACATTAAATAATCTACCACTCCTTACACATCATACCTTGCTCTCTCTTCAACCTTAAACACCCAAAGGAACCTCAATCGTTTCATATTCTCACTCACAAAACCTTTTTCTCTAACCTTCATCACCCTTTGTTCAAACCTCTCACACACAAACTTACTATGGCTGAAAGGAAGTTCTTTGATAAATGCCTCGCACACATGGGAACACTTCTCACGTATTAGGAACCACTTCTGCATTACGCTAAAATCTTTGCTCAATGGAAGATAGCTCCTGGAAAAAGGTTGACAGGAGACTGATGAATCTAGTTTCATTCTCTTAGAGGTATTTTCCTTTAAGGCTGAAGAGGTTCCTAGATCTCTCAACCAAGTCTTTACTAGGATGGTAACTACTTTCTACTCCTAATTGGAGCAAGTGTCTAAATCTATGTTGAGAACCTCTATCATAGGCATTGACATGGAGTGAGGTATAACTGACCTTTCCAACATCATTCAAGCTCCTTACATGGAATTAGATGCTCTTATAAAGGAGATTGGTTTATGACTCTTGGAGTCTTGGTTGAGGATATCTCTAGTTGTTTACTGACTTTCCAGATACTAACCTAGATAGATCATAACTGCGTTGCTAAACTCTAGGGCACAATAAGTTTTTATAGTTGTCCAGCTCTCTACTTCCAAGGCTTGGAAGCACCAACTTACTGGTTGGGATGGACTGCATGCTACTCTTATGTCTGGCAAAAACAAGGGTAAATTTGCCTAGACGATATTCAACTACATGCTAAATGCCATCTCCAAAGAAAAAAGGAGAACCGATATTGTTACTTACGGAGTCTTGCTAACCAAGATCTTCCAACACTTAAACTACCCTCTAGCCAATGAGTGGTATGAGTACATGGAAAGAACTAAGTATACCCCAAAATCATTCAAGCAATGTCATGAGAGAGTGTAGGTTAGATATGCTATTCTAGAAAAGGCTACTACAAATGTTGAGAGAAGGGATAGAAAAAGAAAGGTAATTGAGATTAATAGCAGTTAGAGGACACTCAAGATTAATTGAGAAGGGACAATCAAACTTAGACATAGCTGAGTTTGTACGACAATCAAAATCAAGCTAATGGAAGTGGAATCTTCCTCTTTCATCTGAGTCTTCCGATTCTAAGGTAGAATCCTCCAAGGGTGAGCAGCGAAATGAAGATTCATAACCAGCCCACCTCATGATGTTGTTCTTATCTCTACTTTTATTGAAGAGCCTCATATTCCTACTCCTACTGGACCTAAATCACCCTATGCTTAGAATGATAACCCTTATTCAAGCCAACCTCAACCTGGACTACCACCAAGCTTTTCTTAAGTTCAAATACTTTTGCATAATCAATGGAACATGACTGATTGGCTAACCGATTAGAAGCTCACTCACGAAGACAAGAAACGTTGCTTTTGGAGATCCTACAAGAAGTAAGGCGGAGAGGTTGATGATGGTGTCACCTGGGTTCCTGCTCACCTTTTTTTGTTGATGACAAAAGGGGAGAAGAAAAGAAGATTCAGAAAATCTTGTGCTGAGGAATTTAGGGGAGCAAGCTAATAGGAAGCTAGAGAAAATACTTTTTAGCATTTGCATTTTTTTTTTTTTTTGTTATTTGAACAATTGTTATGGTTTTTGTTCTAATACTATGATCCTTTTGGTACATACGTTTTATCATTTTTTTTCTTTCTCAAGTTTTTTTTTTTTGGCTATTCAAAACTTTGGCACATATTTATACTCTGACATATCTTACTTAGCTAATCACATATCTTGTTGAGATGCATGCTTTATAAGTCTTAGCATTCACTCTGATTTGCTCAAATTCTTAGCGCGCTCTGATTCTTAGCTACAACTGTGTCTTCTTTGTATGATTAGCTCTAGGACATATCTGTTGGGCTCTATTATATACTTTGCTCTATTACACATATTTATTAAGTGCTCTAATATGTATGCCTTGATAGTGTTCTAATATGTATGCCATGATACACAATCTTATACTTTTTGTTAAAAACATATATGCTTTGATACACAAGTATGAAGTGTTCTCATATATATCACAAGCTATGTTACACGCACTTTGTCACAGCTATGATCAATCCTTTTTTTAGCTTCAAAAACTTCTTTTGTGTGCAAAGTTTATATGTTGCATGCTTTCATGCACAAAAAATTACATTGTGTTTCAAAAATTCATTTGAATAAAGATACGTGAGTATGGATCCAAGATCAGGAAATATCACAAGTATTACTCTCTTTTTCAAACACGCGTATTTTCAAAAAAGTCAAAATGACTAAAAATCGAGTTGTGTTTATTCAAAAAGCTTAAATGATCATATCGTTTCTCAAAATTGCTCAGATACCTCTCAAAATACATTCTGATTAACTTCAGAAACCATAGTTGAAATAACAGGCTCTAATTTCAATCACTTAAGGTAATGGAACTTTTTTATTATATCTATATCATGCCTTAAGAAAAAAAACTTTGAAAATCATATCATGGGTATTTTGAAAGAAAATTGGCTTATCAAGCTATATATCATGTCATATATTTCTTTCAAAATCTCTTCAAAAGATTTTCTAAGAATTGGTTTGTTATCATAAAAAGGGGAGATTGTTAGCTCCAGAACCCTTCAAAAAGCTTAAGTGCCAAATATTTTGAGTGACAACATAATCAATTTCAAGAAAATATTTTGAAGAATAACTAATCTTTTCCTTGAGTTTGTTGAAGCAACAATAGGTCTTATCACGTTAGCATACATGATTCTTAAAATGAAAATATTTTCACATGACATGTGCAAACATGTTTAATCTCATTTGAAGATATTGGGACTAAACATGAGTGAAAAATATTTCATGGAATGAACGTTTATATACTCAACGGATTAAAGAAAACTCTCAAGTACAAGAAATCAAGGTTCAGATCTTCAGAAAGTAACATGTAACTTTAGAAAATGCAATTCAAGTGAAGATTTCAATCCAACTCTGAAGCAAGTGTATACTATCATCTTTAATTATCATGGTCGTAATCATTTCATCATCAACAAGTACTAATTGAGGACTAGAAGATCAAAGAAAAATCAAGATGTTGTTACTGCACTTCAAAAATTACGTTTCATAGTGAAAACGGTACTTTACAAGAAAATGAGGGAATTTTGAAATTCAAAATAAAAGTCATACCCAAGTCAAGGACTAACATGACATCTTTTCTTTAACTTAGTCAACTGCCCCAGCTTCTAGAAGGAAAAGTTCAGAAACCTTGTTCAGAGAGTAAAAAGTAGTTTCTAAAGGTAGCTTCAGAACCTTTTTTTCACAATGGCTTCTGACCTTCTCGATAACCCGAGCTACTCCTCAGACCGCGTTTCCAAGATACAAAGAAAGATCACCACGTGTTACATGGAAAACGGATCAAGGGCAACGGTCATAAATGAGACCAAGTATAAATGGAGATGTTGTACTTACAAAGAGGTGACTTTGTTGAAAAAAGTGTCGAAACATGAAGAAATTTCCCTTCATTCTTTATAGAGTTTATTACTGCTTGTAATCAGTTTCTTCTTGTAAAAATATTCTTTCTATATTCTCAGTAGATTATACATTATTCCTAGGAAGAATTAATAGAAAGAAGTCGTTCAAGTTTTCCAGGTCTATTATTGTTTATCTTACGAAAACTTGAGTGTTAGTTAGTTTGAGTGTTCAAACCCAAGCACAAACCTCCTCGAATCCAATGGTGATAATTGTGAGTTAGCTTGAAAAAGCTAAGCAATGACTACTTGTAACGTGTCAATATAGTGAGTTATAGGTCACGAAGTTAAATTGGAGAGACTAGTCAAAGACTACTCGATTGTGATAGTAGAATGAGCTATTGGTCACAGTGTTAGCTTGGAGACGCGGTCACAAACTACTCAGTTATGATAGTAGAGTAAGTACCGGTCACTAGTAAGAGCTTAGGAAGGCTACTATAAAGACTATCCAATTTTCTCAGGTTGAGAAGGATTTTAGTGTAACTCAATGATGGTTGAGAACTGGATATAGACAGGTTGGCTGAACTAGTATAAAAATCCCCGTAGGATCTTCTTCTCTTTTAACTCTCTTTTATTTTTCCTTGTGTTGTGTTCTCTAAAACTCTTTAATCATGTTTTTACATTAGTTTTATAGTTCAGAAAGTTACTTTCTAACATATTTTAACATTGTTTCTGCGCACTTCAAGTTTAATACTTGATCGTATTTGTCTAAGTTTTTCAGAACGAAAAGGAAAGAAAAGGTGTAGCATGATTCAATCCCCCTTCTCATGCACTTTTCTACCTACATAAAGAAGACTTGTTCGAAGAAGCACACATGAGTGCGTAGGATGATGATATCCCCACTTCAATAAGTTCAAGGAAGGAAGATGATTTATAAACTTGGATTGGAGAGTATCAAATGTCAATAAAATTAATTATAACTCTGTTACCTTTTTTAATGTGTTATTTACTCTTTTGGTTAAGTGATCTAATTCAAGATTCAAGCCCAAAATGCAAAACTCCAAATCTAATACTCTTCCAATGTAAAGGCCAAATTTGAAATCCAACTTCAATTGTAATTTACTTGCAATCCAAGTTGAAGTTGCATTGGAATTACTAGTGGTTCTTATGCAATGGATGCAATGGTGTTTGGAGTATAGGTCTTTATCTTGTCAGTTACACCATCTAGTGTAGAGGAGTCATGAATGTGCCAAGTACACTTTCAGTGACACACTTAGCCATCATCCTAGACTTTTCATTCTTAAGCCTTACAATTTCAAGCCCTTCTTGTATTATAAATTCCTTAAGAGCTTCTCGCAATTCATACACATCTACAAATAACAACCCACTTTTCAAATGAAATCTACCACCAACCGCTCTTTCAAATTGTTTCCCTCTCATTCCCCTATCAATGTAAACCTCTTTTATATCATCATCAAAATTCACATTCATAATTAGATCATATCTTTCATTATAATAACTTAATTCATAATCGTCACTTCCATTTTGCCCTTCTAGTTCAACAACATAATCAAAATCCAAGTCTAAACCACTACCATCCTCATGATTTTGGTGCCATTCACCATCAGATTCGCTAGTCACTACTTCCTTTTCACTAGGTATGCCCTCATCCTCACTACATACATTAAGACTAGGTTCATGACGGTTAATACTTGGAAGGCAATGAATAATTGCAAGGGTATTAACATTTACTATAGGGGGTTAACATTTATAGAATAAATAGTAAGTGTAGAGGATTAATATTTTCTTCAGGAGGCTCATCAGTTGGTGTAAGGAGATTTGGTGCATGGGGACTTGATTGTGGTATAACTTAACATCCTCCTAACTACTACATTACTCGAGTGTTAACACAGGAACTAGAAGAGTGTCACTTACCAAAGATATTTATACTAGTTGATAGAATGAAAAGAAAGTAAAATTAAACTCATATATAGCGAGCTAAAGTATTGAAACAGACCATACATAGTTCGCAAAAACTTATATATATGTATGTCATGTACAAGTCAACATACATATACATCCCACCAGAGGTTAAGTCAGTCTACTAGTAAGACCATCAGAGACTAAGTCCAAAACACATCAAGTGCCTAGCCTAACCTGCTCAATCCTAAG
The DNA here is from genome assembly GCA_030441495.1 of Dalbergia oliveri. Lineage (NCBI taxonomy): Eukaryota > Viridiplantae > Streptophyta > Magnoliopsida > Fabales > Fabaceae > Dalbergia > Dalbergia oliveri. The sequence goes on along the minus strand of JAMLFY010000005.1, from coordinate 4,551,417 downwards.
GCCCAACAGAATAACATATACACATAAACGAGCTTTAAAAACATCTAGTAATACTATCTGGAGGCTTGGAGGTCCTAAAACTAGGCTACAACTATGTACAGGTACTAGAGTTCCTAAATGTCTCCTACTCTTAGTGAAAGCCATTTGCCATCGGATGATGGCACCATCCCCAGGGGCATCAAAACCTAAATGGATCAGAATTTGAAAAGGCAAACAATGATAGAGCATCTCCTGAGAGGGTACTAGCGGTGCAGGGTACAAAGATAACAGGGTGTGTCATGTGGAGGCGCACACCATCATATGGGAACGCTGGATCAAAAACGGTGGTAAAAATGGAAGTGCTAAATAAACGACTGAAAAATACATATGCACGGTAGGAGTAGGCTACAACAAATAGAGAATCCAAGACATGATCGCAATGTCTCTCCCATGATGGCAAATCAATGTACACTATCACGGACGGCATTCACGGATCTAAATACAATACAAAATGCATACAAATATAGGGATGAGAATATTATATAATTCTCAGGAGGCCACTCTCTCAAACATAAACGTAACATAACCAGGAATTTTATTCATACAAGTATGCAAGAACACTAATAGTCATGTGTTTTCTCTTGTGACCATGGAACTCAATTAAGTACATTTTTCTCTTTTCATCAACATAAGGAAGACTTAGTTTACACCAACTAGTATAAGTGGTTGACACCACATTAGGAAATAAACGCTATTAGGATCTAAGCTTATTCCTATACGTGATCATTAGACTTCATTTTTTCCTTTTTCGAATCTCACACTTTATTCCTAGCCATTAGTCTATCGACTCATAATATCTCTAGGGAAGTTCCTTTATTTTACCTTCCTACAAATCAACATAAGTCTTGTTTCTATTTTGTCCATATGTTAGAACATGCACAATTACAATTATACATTCTCTTTTGTCACATATATGCATTGCATTAATCACATATAGACAATCAATCATAAGTGATTCTTATTTATTTCTCATAAACTAATTTTTAAATTATATAGCATGTATTCATACTCATCATACTTGAATCAAAAGTCATTATATTATCAATTCAAGACATTGGTTCATTTCCAGGACATTGGTAGATTTTACCCTTGTGTAGCAAAATTTAGTTTGCATATAAAACAACCAATTCCAAGTCTACAAAATTATCCATGACACTTCAATGTGTCTACAAGGTCTGGTAAAATTTCAGAGCAAAAATAGTTCTCTAGCTATGTTAACAAAATTCTTTAAATTTGGTGGTTAGAGACCACCTAATCCAAGCTTAAGCTAGAATCCTTAATTTTTTTTTACCAAAGTAAATGAATCCAGAAAATCAGAAAAAAAAATTCATAGTTAAACCTTAAGATGTTTACAACATTCTATAAAACTTTCAACGGAAAATTCGATCATGTGATATAGTAACAAAATTAGACAAATTTATAGCTTTAGATTTGACTGAGACCATAACCCTAACTATCTGTTTTGGATTTTTTGAAAATAGTAAAGTCTTCAAAATGACTCAAGAAAAATTATGGGTTGCCTTAGGATGTTATTTTCATCATATAAAATTTTTAGCTAAAAATTATGTCTACAAATACTGAAGAAAATTCATGGATTATATACTACTTGTGACAAATTCGAAAATCCAGGAACCTAGTCCTCAACTTATTTTGCCAAAAAGGGTTATCTAACATCATCCAAACACTCCACCAAATTAGACACTTGAATATCTATGTGTAACCATGCAATAGAACGAAAAATATCAAACTTAAACAATGAAAAAATCTACAAGAAACCCTACTTTTGGAGCTTTAGGGCTCTTGGCTCCAAAGGATGTTCTAAAAATGGTTTCTCCTCACTTGAAGTCCTTCCAAACAGCACCAAACCCTTCCTTAAACAGTGGGGGTATGAGATATCAAAGTGAGAAATGGTGAGAAAATGAAATTCCAATCAGCTAGTTTGGTAGATTTTGATTAGTAAAATAAGTTTAGTAAAGAGATCTTGAGATTTTTGCAAGTTTAGGCTAGGGTTTTGGAGGTTTGAAGCTTGTTAATGGTGGCTTGAGAGAAAGAAGATGAAGGCCGTAATTTAGGGGGTCTTGGCCAAAATGTTTATTCTTGGAGTGATAAGGTTTGGTAGCTTGGTTAAATATATTAATTATGTGGTCAAATGTGTATTTCTTCCATTCTAAAAAGAAATAATGAGATAGATGATTAAGATTTAATCTTGTTGGTCAAGATTAGATCTTAGCCATCCACTTGATTTAAATGGATAGACATTATCCAATTCTTAAAGATTAAGCCATCTTTCGATATAAAATCACACATTGAAATTTTACCAAACAGGTGGAACACCATATCTAGGAAATCAGAATATTGCCCGAAATTAATCTCGAGTATAATAGTCTATCCCAATCCTTATCCTATCTTCCTTAGTCCTGGGGTCTCCTCTTCCATATTCCAAGATTACAAATGCGCCTACCGGCCCGTAAAGTTACTATTCACTCGAGCCCGAAATTTTTTTTCTCACCGTCTGTCAGGTCGTCCTCATCATCACTACGTCTATTAGAATATTGAAACTCTTATTAATAAAGCGTCAATTAATTTCTAATAACCTTAGAGTGTTACATTACCACTCACCTTCAAAAAAATTTTGCCCTCAAAATTTCATACCTAGAGCTTTGGATGATCTTCCTTCATGTTTGATTCCAATTCGCATGTGTACTCTTCACTTCCCTCCATCCCAAGCCATTTTTACTAGTTGCATAGATTTATTTCTAAGTTGCTTGACTTCTCTATCAACGATCTAAATGAAGGTGCTTGAAATGTCAAGTCATCCCTTAACTATATAGATTCAGGGTCTATAACATGGTTTGAATCGGATGATACTTTCTGAGTAGGGATATATGGAAGACATTATGAAGGTTGGATAGATGCAGGGGTAAAGCTATCGGTAAGCAACTAACCCAATTGCGAAGATTTTGAATAAGACCTATAAATCTATGCTGGGCTCTACCTACACCTATAGTGGGGGTGACCTTCAAGAATACATGTTTTCCCTCTTAAAACTTTAAAGGTCTTCTTTGAGTATCAGCATAACTCTTATTGACAAAAATGATTTTGGAGATTTTGGGCAAATCCATTCTTCCCCACAAACATTAAACGCCTATTCCTCAAGGAATTAGCAATCTAGTATGGTAAAACGATGTATAACTGACAAGTGCTATACTCACATATACAAGTACATGTCTGTTTGTATGTAAGACTCATTGTATTTTCTTCTTGGAAAGAGTTTGTATCCAAAGTGATCGTTCTCTGGAGGTGCATTTTATTAGATGATTTTTTTTTGGGTCAATAGTAGATGAATTGTTAGTTTTATTATTTTCGTTCATGACACAATTATGTAGCATAAACTAAAGATTTCAAAGCAATAATACTTTGGTTTTGTTAAAATGCACATTGGTACAAAATGAAATAGAAACAAGCTCAAGAGGCAAAATATTCGGGTCTTGCTCAATATGCTGGAGAGGCTCCCGTCTTGAAGTAAGACATAATCTATCAACATTTACTCACCTTAAAGCTTGGGGGAAAAGGATTAGAGTGGATTTGAGTAAGAAGGGTGGGAGAGTGTTTGGAGATGGAGGGTTTGGGTTTTAGGTGAAGGAGTCCGAGAATGAGGGTTCGTAAAAGGTTTAGGCTCTCATTTAACAAAACTGTTGTTTTGGTACTACCGATATTGGGGTCCTCACTTCAGCGAACAAAGCTCGCTACACGAGCCTGTTGGAACCCTTACTTGTAACACCCTAATAATTAACTCAATACGCCTAGGTCGTATCTGATTAATTACTAGACTTTACTCTTTGCTTCAGTTCCTTAATCATGCTTTGAAAATACTTAGTGAAATTACGAGCCATTTTTTTTAAAAAAAAACATAATTGAAAACGTGAGCCACGCATAACGTGAACGATAATCGGATAAAGCAGGAACAAACAGACATATCATGAAGAACACATCATATTGGCTCCATCATATGACATCCATAATTACATTTCACATAGATATTTTGCCTACCAACAGAGTTAAGCTAGATGTAGGCAATCGAACAAAACATAAATAATATATGGATGGAAAAACATCTATTAACGGCACCTATTTATAACACTTTAGAGATAGGAATAGGTATCCAAGTTCACGCTCAAGGTCTAGCAATACATTCCTCAAGGATAATAAGCTGGTTCATAAGATCACGTGCATCTACTAGATGAAAGCATCAACGGAATCACGAACATTACCATCACTTTCTAAGATGAGATGGAAAGAAAGAAGAGGGAATGAGAAACGTATAAAAGAATCTCAGGAGGGTACTCACCTCATATGCATCGTGTCATCATCATCGTCCCCAGAACCTCGGGTTTCATTATGAAAATGTGAGCATGCTAAGATTCATTTAATTAGTTCGGAAATATACTTTACCGAGGTCCGTTCATTTTAATCATGCGTCTTATAATGCATCATAAACTTAGCATGTCATGTTTATAATGAACTTTTCCTTTCATATATAATAACATAATTATGCATAAGACCACATCATATTCCTCATCATCATATCATAAATACTATGCATAGAAGAATATCATATTTCTCATCATTATCTCATAAATACTATACATAGAAGAACATCATAATCACATAATACGTTACTTAGTTCCTTAGGTGACTTAAAGTTACTTTCATCATCATTTTCCTGGGCCACCCTATACTCCACCCTTTTGGGAGTAATCTAGGTTATGAGCTCATACCTTACTAGTCGTCACTAGCATATACTTATCCCTTTTGATAAGTAAAATCCCAACTCTACCCTTTTGAGAGAACGATTTAGGGGGCAAGGATCACCTTTTCACCACCTATAGTCTGATGGGTCCAAAGGATCATTTCCTCATAAGTTTAAGTCACCATTAAGTCTTTGCATGTTATATCATAATACAATTCTCAATTCATAATCATTCATAATATTTCTCGTTTATAGTCTTATTCTAAATAATATATATACCAACTGTAATCATGCATCTGGAGATTCCAGGAAAGAGAGGTGGGTCACAAATGGATATGCTTAAATACCAAGTCTTTCTTAGCCAGAACCTTTCCAAATTACACTTTTAGTAATATACTTTCTTCTAGCAACAAGGGTAAATTTTTAAATAACAAAGAATATTTCATTATTTTATGCATAAGCATTCTCATTGTTTGCAACAGCAACTATAACATGCAAGCCCGAAATCATTCAATGATATCAAATACTTAATAAGCATCAAATCACTACATAGACTTATCATTTCAAACTTCAAAGAACCATCATCATAAATTCTTACCGAAAAGTCTTAAACAAGAAACTTTAGAATCAGGTAACCTCAATTATCAAACTAATTAATTATGCATCTAAATGATTCATTATCATCATTACCATTAATTATAAGCCTTAAGAACATTATTAAACTATATGACAGCATAGGCAGCAAGTTATATTTAGGCTTCACGTGTGCTAAAAGTTGCATTTTTAACCCTTTCGTTACCCTTTCCTTATGATGCTAAATTAATTACTAAACCAATTATGAATCATTCTCCCTTATCTAAACATAATAGAACCTGGTTCTTAAGGCCACTAAAGGCTCTGAACAGAATGCATAAATTTCATTCTCTAAAGTTCTAGAAATCTTGCTTTTACGATTTTCTAGAAAGCTAGTTTTATCTCTAACATGCATAGAATCATTCCTTTAGCAATAAACCATAATTATCACAACTTCAAACATATTAAACCATCATCATACAGTAGTACTAAACTCATATTAGTGGCTGAATCATGAACCTCACATAATTGCTTAAAATTACATTTTAAGTACATGTAAGATACTAGTTTCCCATAAAATCTTTGCAAAGCCTTAAAACTCTTTTAGAAACTAATTCTTTTTGTTAATCTTGAAAGAAATTATAGAACTAAATCAGTAGCTATTTAAAATCACTTTGGGCCTACCTTAATTATGAGGCCAATTTATATATTGAAAGAATCTTCACGATTAAAATTCTCACTTAAGATAAAAGGAGCAAGTCTTGAGCTTTAGAGATTTAGGTGATAACTAGAATCATAAACATGCTATGCAACCTCATTTTAATCTTGTCTTTATAAGGTGATAACTTGGAATTATAAACATGATATGCAAGAAACGGGCGCGTAGTCCGCACTGGACCAGTGGAGGGAGAAGAGAATCTTAAGAAACCGGAGCGGGAGTCCGCACGGACCTGAAGGAAGAAGAGATTCTTATTACATCTTATTAAGCTCCAAACTCAAGACTTTTAAAGAATGAATTCTTTGACTCCATAATCTTAAGGAAGCTTTAGAGTTTTTATTACCATGGTTCCAACTTTGCTTGTGATACTTGGGCAAGTCTTTGAACTCTAGGATCTTTAGGTGATGACATAAAATAAACATGTCATGCGTTGATTCTTTTAGCCATTATAAAATAAAGTGAGAGCATAAAATAAATATGAGATGCATCCTCTTTATTATCTTTGAAGATTAAGTGACAACTTGAAACATAAACATGAAATGCAAGCTTGGAAATTTAAACATGAATATGCAAGTTCATTTATTCATTCTTGAGAATTTAGTGATGACATAGAAAGTAAACATGGTTATGCAAGGCATAAACTTAAACATGGATGCAAGTTCATTTTATTTCTTTACTAGAGCTCCTCCAAGACTTTAGAGAAATATAAATTCAACCCAATATATCTTAGCAAGACAAAGTGAAAAATACATCTTTCAAGTTCTAAACTCAAGATCTTTATTTTTACATCATAAAAACATCATTCTTTAAAGTTTTGCATCAAGTGGAATTTTCAAGCTTTAGAGGCCTAACTTGTGATGGATTTACAACCAACACTCAAGGTCCTCATCATCAAGCTATCATCATATTCCCATATAGGCCTTATGGCCGAAATGTTCAAAGGAAAAGAAAGAAGAAAACCGAATGGAAAGCTAGAGAAAGTCCATGAAATCATCATTTTGAACCAAGAACAACACTTAGCAAAGCATAGAAATAAGCTTAAAGACAACTCCCTACCTAATTTTATTTGAAGGAAAGGAAAAGAACTTGGTTTCCTTGAGTGAAATGAAAGAAAATCTTTTGAGAAATGGGAGAAGAAGTTTCAGCCAAGAGGAGGAAGAAAGAAAGCTTTTGGTGCTTCTAAAAACTAGAATTGTGTAAGTTATGAACTAAGGCCTCTAACACTCCTTCAAGCATGCCTATTTATAGAGATTTTGAGGCTCATAAATGGACAAAGGGAGGAGGAAAGTCTGACCAAATTTGAGGAGGAAACAAGGAAGAAAAATCATCTTGTTTGGTGGCTTAAAACATGGAATCATGTTTTCATGGTTCCTTGTTTTCATACCTTAGTTTTTGTGCATTCTTTGACAAATTTTCTGATGCATTATGGACCAAAATTTCGTGCATTACAGCCCAAGGAGGATAAAATTTGTGTGTTCCATGTATTATGTAGGTGTAGGTAGGTATCTTTACAAATTAGAGAATTTACAATTAAGGGCTTAGGTGAATTAGTAAGCAATTTGAGTGTTTTTAAGCAATTTTAAGTTCTAATCAATCTAAATAAATAATTTTGACTCTAGATTAATAATTAGAATCTAATAACCTTTAATTTGAGCCTAATATTGCTTAGGTTTTGCTATACAAATCAAAAATCTCAAAATTCGCAAACTGCACAAAGAGAGGGACAAAATGGTAATTTTACTTAAAAATTGTCCGAGACCACCCGAGCTTAACTAATGGTTAATCATAGCTTAAAAACATGTTTTAAAACATTTTAGTGAGGTTCAGGCTCTATCGGCATGCAAATCGAGTTAAAACAGCGCAGGGCGTTTTGGTCATTTCACGCGTCGAATATCAAAATTAGGATTCTTCTCCTCTATTAACACACATAACACAAACAATCCCTTATTAATATCAAAACATCCCCTTGAGGACGGGTGGGGCCCACGATCCTCATTTTCTGAGTAAAATAACCTCAAGGGCATTTTGGTCATTTTACACGTATAGAAAATCGGGTTTACAATTCTCACACGAATTGCTCCTATCCTTTCTTCTAATGTTATATTCCTTTATTGAGGATTGTTCGGTCTCAAATTACATGAAAAATTACCTAGGGTAATTCGGTAATTCTAAACGACAGTAAAATTGGGTGTTACATTACTCTCTGCAATAAGTATGTTCGCTAGTTCAGAGACTATTGACACAAAAGGGCAGATTTTGGCTCCCTGCTATTGCAGTGAATATTTCTCACTACAAGGAGACTATTGTGTATAATTCTGGAGAAGCTGTAATCATGGTTTCTACATCCAAGGCCTTCCCGGCAACATTAATGGGTCTAAGGACCCTAAGGTATGGAAACTGTCTAGAGACACGTGTACTCGATGTATTATAACTATTTCAAAATGCAGATTTGACAACGCGGTTCTTCCATATCCTGGACTTTGGGGTTCAAACATGCTTCTTCTTGAGGAATGATTTTCCCCATGGTCTTGGTTATGGGCATGGCGGCTTTCCTGGTGTAAACAAGAGAGAAAGAATGAAAAGCTATCGTGTCCTTGGCAATGGCGCCAATATTACGAAGTCGAATGGTAGGAAGTTACCTAGGAAAGCAACTCAAACACGAAGTAGCCTTAATCTTTCTCTTAACGCCTTCAATATTCCATTAGGATGGGGCAGGGTACCTGCAAGCACTCCACCTAGGGTATCAATATAAGTTTGAGGTTTTCTAGTATAATGAAATGAATAGGACACACACCTCTTTCAATTTTAAACCACCCCTTAAATAGAAAGTATAGTGGCCTGTTACCACTATTGCATTATTTTGGAGTATGGATAGGGGTTCAATGGACGTGGCCATGTCATTATGATTGTGGATACGTGTAGCTTTGTGCCAAGCGAGGTTGGAGCCTAGAGGGTCTGTCATGGGCCAAGTTTATGGCTGAAGGCTTATTCTTTTTAGCTTTGACATTGGGCCAAGCTTTGGGCCTTGATCAAATACAAAATTGGACCAATGTTTGGGCTTGTATACCCAGGTTGTACCCAGGTCATAACAATATCTAAAAGTGATTTTAATCAACATTATTCAAACAATATTCATTATTTCATAATTACTTTTTACATAAAAGTTTCTAAGTATAAATCATGTTAAGATTAACTCATTTTTTTATCAAAATCAATTTTATAATATCAAATTGACCCAAACCCCATTTGTAAACCCTAACACAAGCTAAGCCATTTTACTAAGAGACCAATGTGTGATTACTTTTAGAGTTCATTTGGCATGTCGAATTAGAATTGAAGTTTAGAATTTTAAAGTCAATTCTAATTCTTAGAATTGGAATCAACTCATAATCTTAAATTTTATGTTTGGCTCTTACAAAGAATTAGGATCAGAACTAGAATTCTAACTTCAATTCCATTTCTATTACTCGAATATGTGATCTATAACTTCAAAATATTTTCACTATATTAAGTTTCCAATAGGCGGCAACCGGCAATGGGCGTTAGGACACCAAAAGCTGATGCCGACAAGGGTAGTCGTGACGTGGTGGTGGGGAGTCGGCAATTAGTGGTAGGAGGCGATTAGCAATCAGGAGGTGTTGGGCCAAGCGAGCTGGCGGCCATGGTATTGGGAAGAGAGGGGTCATACTTAAAAAATGATAAAAATTATGAGTTGTGGAACTGACAATGTTTAAGATGTCAGTTAAGATTTGGAAAATGTTTGGACTAGTTATTTTTTAGAAATGATTATATTGAATTGTGATTCTAATTTTAAAAGTGCTACCAAACACAAAATTTGGAATTGGGCCATTGCAGTGAGGTTGTTGCCTATCTCCCAAATTAGAAATTTATTTTAATGCTAAATTGCAAAAAAAATGTAGTAAAGGGTACAACCTAGGTCGTCTCTCAAGGAAACTTTATCACTTAATTGGAAAATTGGGAGTTTTGAGAATGAAATTAAAGCAATTGATATTGAAAGATAATACCAATGATAAGAAGGGCACTAGTATAAGGTATTTCTAGGATTTGAACTAGTTATCATAGACCAAATATTGAATTCATTAGTGGCTATTAGTAATAAATTCCTGGCAATTATACTAGTGATCTATCAACCTCTAGAATTTGACCAATGCAAATAACTAATAAACGATATCTCAATTTGTTTAGAAATCACATTGACTTAATAAACCAATTGCTATAGCCTAACCACCAATTGGAAGGTTAATTTTAATGTTCACCTTTAAACATAAACCAATAGATCTATTAATTTATACCCAAAGGGTTTCCCTAAACGACGATCGCCAATATAGTTATCCTAATAATAATTGTAACAATCGCAACAATAATTATAAGAATAGAACTGCAAACATTGAGAAAACTAATGTATTCAATATAAACAAAGAGTCTCAAACATCATCCCAATTCATTCGGAAATCCTACACTAATAAGAAAATCTACTCCTCCATCTCTAGAGGATTACAACAAAGAAAATAAATAGAACCTGAAAATAATAGCAATAATTATTGCCACAATCTCCAAGACAAAGCACCTTCACTAATAGAATCTCAAAGAGAGAAGAATAGAGAAGAAGAAGAGAGATGTATAGAGAGATGTAGAGAGCTCTAAACTTAGCCTAAAGTGAGTCAAAAACTAGAGCAAACAATTGTGTCAATCCTTTACCTCTCTAAGATTGCCAAAAGTGGGGCCTAAAAAGACAAGTTATCTGATATCCTATCATCACACCAGCTCCAGTGCTCACCAAAGAGTGTTGCCTTGAGTTTCAGTTTGGTGTTTATGCCAAGCACTCCAGTGTTAAATGAGCGCTGCACTTGAGAGTAACCTTCCATGATTCTCTCCTTTTCAGCTTCAAGCTACTTTCCAAGAGTTTTCAGCCTTGTTCTTCGCATTTTACATTTGATCCAAAGCTCTTGTGCACAAAATCATATTCATAAAGACAAGTTAAATACAATAGGGTGTAAAATTCATCACAGTCAATAATTATTACACATAGAAACAAGCTACATGTTTACTCCAAACTCTTCATTTTATCAATCAAATTATTGTGAAGTTAATTGTATTGGAGCTAATTAATCTATATTAATTTTCATAAAGTCAAGTAAATTATTAATCATTACCAATCTTTTCCCCAAAAAACTCCTACTAACTCCTGTGTGTGTATGTGACCTAGAGCCCCAACTTATCAAAAGCTCCTAAGAACAACAAATTTGCAGAACTTCCATAATCCACTTCACCTCTATTTACTCGAACATTCCCCATGGTGGTTGCGAGTACCATGGGATCATTGTATCATGGAACGATATCTGGGTTGTCATTTTTTGAGAACATGAGATCTTTGGATACTTTTTTCCTTCTGATCTTTGGATCCTTTAAGATCTTTGGATACTTTAAAGCCCTTTTGTGGGCCGATTACGAAACTTCACTTCAAGAAAATTCACATGCAATAGTATTCATCGTCCTAGTGACGATCATGTTGTCATTAACGTTGATTGGTTTTCTATCGTTCGACCTCCTACTCCCAGGGTTCCTCTTGTCATCTTTGAATGGAGAGGTTCGCTTTTTCCTTGGGCTTCTTTGCAATGTCATGATTCTTGTTAGTTTACCTTCCCTTACATGCTACTCTATTGCATCTAGAAGATTGTAGCAATCCTTCATCTTGTGCCTGTAGTTTTTTTCGCTCTCAATGCAGGTTCTATTTGCATTTGCCCTCGGATGAAGAGGCTTGGGCTTCGAAAGCTGTTTAGTATTTTGAAACTTGTTGACACTTGACATGATCAAGGATACATTAAGGGGGTATATTTAGAAAATCTGCCCCTTAGGTATATGAGCTTCTCTCCTACCATGTTCTTTTTTTTAGGGCTTGACCTTTATCTTTGATGCATGTTAGACGCCTTTTCCCTCGTTGTTTCCTCCATATTGATATATTTCTTAGCTCTTTTTTGACATATTTTTTCATTTCTTAATGCCAAATATACAGTTAACAGCTATAAAGGCTTTATCAAGTATCAATTATTCGAAACAACTAATAATATATTTTTATAAAAAGCAAACTAAAATAAAACCAACATATTACATTTGTTCTCCCCTTAAATTTATGTCATTGCCACCAACTAAATTCAAATAAGAATTGACTGTTGTCTTCACGAACAAATTATGTTAAAAATCACTAAAGTTATTCCATATTTAAAACAACACCAAAGAAAACCATAAGACATGATATTGTTGGTAGAATTGTGTTATTTATCCAGTGATATATGGATATAATTCACATTTTACCCACTATTGAATGAAATGTAAACCTCATTCAAGTAATGTTATCTCATCTAACAAATAAAATACAAATTGACACAGTATATTATACCCTATGAGTATAATTCAATGGATGTGTCTGCATAAATCCAAAACTATACTAGTTAGTCTAATTTTCATGTTACGCATACACCAGTAGTGGCAAAGGACTTCTATTTCACGATTTTTTTTTTCCTCTTAATAATTAACATAATTTTATGCCGAGATAATCGGTAGACAATTTTTCCCTGATGTTCCGTAAAGTTTAAAACTTCCAACGTTATTAATAAAGTTCACTTAAAATCAATATTAATTAATTGGTGCGACTGACTACTTTTACTCTATTGAATAAATTCAAACTGTTTAAAGACAAAACGTTTGGTAAACAAAACTACAAATCTAAAGCTGAAAAAAGACCAAATATCTTGGGAATAATAAATGGAATTCAGAATCAAAATTCCACCGGACTGTAAGTTTTACTAATTAGTTTGTCAAAGGAACTGCACATGAAGAGAAGGAATTGTAACCCTAATAAGCCGTGGAGGCACGTGGAGGTCAGGCGTAAGGAGAATGAACGAATTGAAAGTATGAACTGGACTCCACAATTGTGGCAGGAGCTAAATCTATGCAGTGTGTGAGCCTATTAGATGCCACTCAGCATCCAAAGATTTCTAACGATCTCTGGTTCCCCTGGTGCCAGCCAACATGCATAATGGATTCCAAATTTCAACAAATAATTAAATCAGAAAGAGCTTCTAGCAACCTTTCAATAACCATCATAGTCATAACCATCATCGTCATAATCATATGCCTCGTCTACATTTTCATGATACAAAGTATCTCCATATCCTCCGGCCTCATCACCATCCTCAAATTCATCATTCTCTGATCCCACCGCATCATCCTTTATTTTGTCCTCCAACTTGGACTCAAAATTATCATGGGTAGCAGCTGGTTCCTCAAATCGTACCTTCTTGGGATTCTCTTGAGGCGCCTGTTTATCATACAAATTTAAACACAAGTGAGCACTTGAACACACGCACACACTGTTTAAAGAGTTACATGCCTTAATCTTTAAAAGAGAACTTTCAAAAACAATTTTAATTTGGGTATGCTAAAATATTGGCCTTTCAAATCTAGAAAGCTACAGCGCTATCAACTATACGACAAAAATGTCAAACTACAAGTAAGCGAAGATTGAGATACCGGAGCACATAAGCAACATCATGAAAAAGTAAATTAGAAATTGTATGCTATCTTTTACCCAACATAGGAAAACGCCTATAACCAAAATAAGTCACAGATAACACATTTAGGAAAAAAGAAAAGAAAAGAAAAGAAAAAACACATTGCTTTATCAAATAAATAAGAAATTAAAGAAGATGAAGCAATCAGACATGATAATGCAAAGCATAGTTTTTAGAATCGGACCGGTGATCAACTGAGCAAGACCGGACACATGGTTTAACTGGTTGAACCAGAAATATATTTAAATTAATATATAAAAATACAATTTAATGTAACTAAACATATTATAATATAAAAAAATGAAGAACAATGACATAATCACATGGTTGGCCTAGCAGTAAAGGGGATGCTCAACCATGCTGCAGGTCCGGGTTTCAAGCCCACACTAGGAGTTTTTGGAGACACAAGAAATGAAACAGCAACTAATAATTAGGAGAATTATAGATCTGAGCTTTAACTATCTTAAAAATGGATGTTAAGTAAAAATAATGACATGCAAATGACAGAACTTTTCTCATGTTTGGAGAACAATAACAGTCTTATGTAATGAAAACCAAAAACAGTTCAAGGAGAGAATTACAGGTTCATCAAACAACTTTTCCAAGCGATCATAATTGACTTTGGAGCTGAGCCTCTGCAAGTGAAGAATGTAAACAAATATCATTAGTAACATACAACATTTTCAGAAGACCCTCGGAAGAGATCAATATATATCATATTTAATGTTCTGGTTGATCAATACAGCTACAAATATGGGGAAAAAAAAAAGAAATGAAAATTAGACAACAAATATGGATGCAACCTCATCCAATAAATGTGTGTGAATCAGAAGTCAACTATTTCAGATAGTATATATACACTATTTAATGTTTTTTCCTCCTTTTTATTTTTGTAAGAGCCATAAGAAATCCTCCTTGAACAAAGGACAATAAAGTAGTAGCAAACTAATAGAAGCACACTCAGAACAACAAATGCACAGGTATGATATGTATATGAACTAAATGAAAGTAGAAGATAGAATAGAACAAACAAGAGAGAGAGGCTTGAGCATTGAGCAGCTCACAGCTCCAATCCCAAAAGTCTAACAGAAATTGCCTACCCAACTTTCCCTATTCCCTTTCCTTATATACTATTCCCATCAGCATGTGCATATGCTGTTACAACCCTTACCCCACACGTATTCTGTTACATTCCTCTCACAGCACACACACAAAGCGCACAAACATCACAGTCACACTTCTAACACTTGTTTTTTTCTCACTCATATTTCAGTAATTACAATTAGGGCCCATTGTGCTTGGCCAAATTCCATTAGTTTCTAACAATTCTCCCCCTTAAAGAATCACCTTGTCCTCAAGGTGATGCTTTGGAAAGTAAAGGGTTCCTCCTGGGTCTCAAATCTTGCAACAGAAGGAGTGAAATATGCTTGGGCGGTAGTGTTTTCCACCTGGGTCCCAATTTGTGAAGTAGCTGGAGGAATGCACACTTGCTGATAAGTAATGTCCTCCCGGGTCCCATGAATAGATTAGTCTCACTAATAGACTTTCTTGTACAAATGTCAGAAAATTATTCTTATCCTTCTGGAACACAGCATCAATAGGGACTTGTTTAGAGAAACTGAATGCATAGCCCCGCTTCTGTGCAACAACCCCATCCTTGGCATGAACATCAATGAGGTGCATCTTCTTCTGCTTCAACTCTTTCATTCTCATGACCAGATTGTGGGCCAAAAACCAAAAACACATCTCTCAGGTTGTGCCTCAACATTCTTCTTCCCTTTTTCCATATCAGTGACTTCATGCTCCCAACTAACTGGCCGAATGTGGGTTGCTTCAGTCATCCAAGAGAACAACTTCCAATCATCAATTAACAGATTCCATTCTTCCTCGGGTATGAACTTTCCAGCACCCTTCAGCAGCCAAGGCCACACAAAATCCAAGGGATAAGTAGAAATCAAACTTGAGAATTCAAAGCCCCGACAATGTAGTTCGAATTCCCATCCATTAACTCTAAATGGAAGAGATTTTGGAAGAGCTGTCTCTCCATTTAGCAACCCCATTCGGGGTGGCATCAGGTAATATCGATGTCAATTAGTCTCAAGGAGCATGTTTCCAAAGATCACATCCATGGCCGCCCTTTCCCCACTCTCCATGGGCGAATCCCCGCCTTCCCAGCCCCGTGAATTTCAGCAACACCTGTAAAAGGTTTTTTTGTTATCTTGATGGTCTCTGAGAATTTCTTTAAATACCCCTTTTCACGTGAATGAGCTAGTTTCAAAATCTGATTTTGTTTTTCTGAACCATTGTTCGCCTTGGCCTGGCCCATTAAGTCTGAAAACAGATCTGATTCCTGACTTGCCTTTCCCACTGCACCTCTTTCCCTCTCTCTCTTCGCATAGCGGCTGGAAGCACTCATCGATGGAGGACTGTTACTATTTCGTTTTCCGCGCTGCCTTGACTCACTCCATGAATTAGAAAATGGGCCATGCAACTCCAGCTCACCCCTCTTCCGTACTACCACCCTTGCATGTGCACCTCGAATACCATAGTGGAAGTGAGCAGCTTCAATTCTCCCACCGTCAGACTTCTTTGGAATTAAGTTGAATTGCATGCAGGACCTCCTTGCAATAAAGACTCCTAATAATTGGGCTGCATGTGGGGTCATGTTGGACCGACCTATTTTCCAAGAACTCTCCTCTCCCACTTTAAGTGATCAGGTCCAGCCCATTAAGTTTAAATCAATGTCCAGCAAGGTTTTCTTTGCTTCCAATGTTAAAAACCTTTTGTTTTCAGCATTTTGGGCTTGGTAAGTTAGCTTTGCAGCCCGGTTTTCATTTTCTGAAGTCCCATACTGCACCCAGCCCAAATGGTCCATGCCCATTTCACAAAATGTTTGACCTACCTTCTGGAGTGTTCTTGCAGCCGTTACTTCCTTCTCTGCCCGTTGAGTGTAGTTGCTGTTATTAGAAGCAATCGAAGCATCATCTTGGCTCGCCGTCGAAGGTGGTTCACCGGCCGCTGTATGCGGGTCTGGGTTGGGCGGATGTCGTGGTGGGATGAGAGCGCCTTCGCGCGGACCCGAATATCACTCAACTCTTCTGTCTCCGCTTTGCTCTCTCCGAGGGTGGCTCGCGATGAGGCTTCTGGATCGTAGCTCTGCAGCAACCGCGAGCTCTACTCCTTTATGCTGCTCCCAGTTCACACAAACCTCGAGGTCGCGTGACTCCTATAGCATTTCGGCTTTGATCTCCAGGCAATGGTCGCCCGTCACACGAGACTCTTCTAGAGGTGGTCGAGCTTGTGCAAGATTCATGCGGAGCTGGCGTGAATATCCCGATCGTAAGTATAAGACTCTCGCCGTCATCCTCCCCTCTATCCTTCTGCCATGCCTTCGTTCTTCCTCGCACTCGTCATGACGCCACTCATCGTACCGCTCATTGCACTGGCCACCTCTATGATCATCGTTGTGCTTTTGTCTTTCCCTGCGAAGTCAGGAGGTCGACTTCCCACGAGCTTACATCCTAGTGACGCGAAGAACCATCGTGTGAATGGGAGGAGTGGTACAACTCACTGTACCTAGACCGTGAATCATTCCTCTCTTTGCGAAGGGGAGAGTGGTGCCTCCTTGGACCCCATTCTTTCAAGACCGTGAGTTACGGTGCTCACGTCGAAGGGAAGGTGAATGGTGTCGACCTTGATCCCTCTAGAACCCTCAACCCATCGATCATCCAAGCCGACCCGGAACGACCTCCGATGAGGTAGGGTGATCGACCACGCGACCGATGGCGGTGGTGGTCGTCCTCCTCTCGAGCAACTGCACTACCCTCTCGATTCTCCTTCCAGCTCAGCAACTTGGTCTTCCATGGCACGCTTCCACGAAATGGGCACACCCCTCCCAGAGATTGAGAAGTCTGATACCAATTAATAGAAGCACACTCACAGAATAACAAATGCACAAGTATGATATGTATATGAACTGAATGAAGGTAGAAGATAAAATAGAACAAACAAGAGAGAGGCCTTGAGCATTCAGGCTCACAGCTCCAATCCCAAAAGTCTAAGAAATTGCCTACCCAACTTTCCCTATTCCCTTTCCTTATATACTATTCCCATCAGCATGTGCATATGCTGTTACAACCCTTACCCCACACGTATTCTGTTACATTCCTCTCACAGCACACTCACACTCCACGCACAAAGCGCACAAACATCACAGTCACACTTCTAACACTTTTTTTTCTCACTCATAGTTTAGTAATTACAATTAGGGCCCATTGTGCTTGGCCCAATTCCATTAGTTTCTAACACAAACCTATCCCATCCCCTACCATTTTTAAAAGGGAAAACCCTACAAAAACAAATCATGTGAGTTACAACATATCAAAGCCAAATGCCTATTCTTATCCAAAGCAGCGACTTATAAGTAGACAACATCAATCATCCTAGTGTTTTATGGTAAACTATATATGTAAGCAAGCCATTATATCCAAGTCTGTCTTAATGGCTTCATCTATGGGTGCCCCCGTTGTATTTGTGACGGCACAGCAATACAACTCGCGATTCCTGTGATTCATCATCGATATGTACAATGAAAGCACTGATTCAAGGCAAGATATGATTCTCCACGTGATCTATATCGCTGCATTGACAAACCGCATCGAATCATATCAATTTATTGTGAATCTTACAATTCTAACTGCACTAATCGCCAGTTTTATAAATGTGGTAAAATTTTCACTTAAGTTTGAGTGGCAATTTTCTATCACCAGTAACACCTAAACAGTAAACTTGCATTTAATTTTCCTAATTTGAATCCTACAATTTACATCAATTTCCCAGTCATTTTTTATAGGTTTAATAAATCTGAAATTCCCTATAGTTAAAAAACTTTTAATCAAGTCCCTAAATTGTAAAAGCCACTGTAATCAAGTTCCTAAACAATGTATTGTAACAAAAATTAAAACATCAAATGCTTTTTAGTAGGAAGAGGGCAAGTGCTAGTAATAGTTAGTTAGGCTTTCATGTTGTTGTCTTGGAATTTGGTAATGTTGGGTTGCTCTAGGGACTTGATTGAAAAAAATTTACAATGTAGGAACTTGATTAAAAAAATTTAAACTAGAAGGATCTAAATAAAATTTGAATGAAACTTAGGAACTTACAGATTAATTAAACTTTTTATGAATGTGAAATTTAAGTTAACTAGGAACAAAGTAATACAAGTATCAAACTCATAATGGACAAACTTTATAGGCCCAAGATGGTTTGTACTACATGTCACATGAACAATATAAAGTCAAGCTAGAAAGTTATAACTATTTTCCACAATCCAGGAACGCACATAAATGGCTTATAGCTGGAAAATTTTCTTAGTCTGTTGTAATCCATAGAGAATTTTGGGAGAATATCTTTAGATTGTGTTAGAATATTACTAGAATATGTTGCGGACTCAATTAGTAAAGGATAGCTAAGTTTCAAGGCAGAATGCATGGGCAACAAATTAGGATATTGTGAGCAATTAATTAGTTTCCTAGTCCTTTTTCTTTTAGCTGTCAAATCCCTATAATTATGCTTGAAATATCTCAACACTATGTATGCACAGGATTGGCTGCTAGATGAAGGGCTATGACATCTGCATCTCTTCTTCTCTTAATAAGAGTAACTGAACTAGCCCTGATCCACCCAAGACCTATCCAAATTATTAGAATAGATGCAGCTTGTTTCTCTGCTATAATACCTAAATCTTTTATTCAAGCCAAATGTTGAATTTCAACCATCAAACTGCTCCACTTTCATGCAAATGATGTGCTTATTAAATACTACACATATTCAACTCCCTAAAGGAGCATAACAATGTTATGCCTACAAGAGCTACAAAATTCATTCTAACACTTCCAGAGCTACACATATTCAACTTCCTAAAGGTTGATAACTAAGTTGTGCGTACCAGAACTACAAAATTCATTCTAACCTTAAGACAGAAGATAGTAAATAATATAAACTAGTCAAAAACGAAAGGTTAAAGGCATCATAATCGGTTCAACAAAATAAAATATATACAGATGCATGTGTGTTTTTGAATTATTACCTTTGTTCTCAACATTTGGCAAGCAGCCTCTACAGCAGATTGAGCAGGACCCGAATTTTTAGCCTCTTGAGCTCGTTTCTGTTTCATTTCCTACCAACGTGCATTTTAACAAAACCAAAGTATTATTGCTTTGAAATCTTTAGTTTATGCTGCATAATTGTCTCATGAACGAAAATAATAAAACTAACAATTCATCTACTATTAACCCAAAAAAAAAATCATCCAATAAAATGGACCTCCAGAGAACAGTCACTTTGGGATACAAACTCTTTCCAGAGAAGAAAATACAATGAGTCTTACATACAAAAGGACATGTACTTGTATATGTGAGGATAGCACCTGTCAGTTATACATCTGTTTTTACCACACCAGATTGCTAATTCCTTGAGGAATAGGCTGTTTAATGTTTGTGGGGAAGAGTGGGTTTGCCCAAAATCTCTAAAATCCTTTTTGTCAATAAGGTTTAAGGGGTTTGAAAGAACAGTACAGGTCAAGATACTGTTGAACTGTGCATTGTTTGCAATTGATTAGAGAAATACACGAAATTTTCGAAGTATTTAGGTGTCTTTAGCTTAGATTTGTTGTGGTATAGAAGAAGGCTCTTGACTTATCTTTGATGCTTAGCTAATGGCTTCTGATTCACACGCGGATTGTGCTACCCTTGTCCACTGTTATTCTTGAATTTTATTTTTGCTGGTTCCGTTTAATTTGTGTTGGTTATTTTATAAGTGCATTATCACATGTACCACACTATCAAGATAATGCATATCAAATTACAATAAATTTGTATTGATTACTAAAAAGTTTAATAGTAAATATCTATTTTATAAATGATAATTTACCGAATATATCTTTCTTATAATAGTAATGATCTTATTGACGAATCATATTCATATTGTTTGACAATGTTAAGTGTACTAATAGAGCACAGCTTAAAATCAAACTTTGATTTAATGCTCACATCGATGTCACACACAGAATCTCACAGGAAAAAAAATAACTCGTAAGTCACCTTTCTGGATTTTGCCACAGCTGCAGCAGATTCTGCAACAAGTTCTCTTGCTGCTAGGACATCCTCAGAACAGTTTTCGAAATTTGCCTCAAAAGCCTTCTTAGCAGCTGCTGCAGCTGCTTCCTTCGCTGCTTGTTCCTGAAAACCAAAAAAACACTAGAGGTTAGAGCTTGAGCAAAATCCAGTACATATTATTCTCCCACATAAGCCAATCTCTGAAAAGGTAAACAAGGGGCAAGTATAGCCAATAAGTATCCACTTCAGAGTTTTAGTTATGACAGAAAGTGGAAACACTACCAGAGAACTTTATCCAGCAATACCAAAACAGAAAAGATAAATGGAATTAAAATTTCAATACCTCAAGATACTCCCGGTTCATATTTTCCCAGATAATCTTCTTGTAATGCTTTTCCTCCTCATTGTGAAGGTAGCTGTCAACCTAGGCAGCACACAGCATTTTAGGAGGAGGGGGAATTATCAGCATACAAAACAGGTCAATGATATGAAATGAAACATACAAAAGCAACATCAAGATGGAAGATTATTAAGGGTATAACTACACGAAAAAATCCCAGGAATTCACATCTAGCTACAAGAACAGTAGAATCTCAAAATCTTGAAACAATATCTGAAAGCTTTAAGAAAATGAAAATAAAAAAAAAAATTTGTTGATCAAAAGAACTTACATAGTCTTCATTGATTTGGAAAAGGCACGTGATAGGGTGCCACGGGAAATTCTATGGAAAGCCCTAGAGAGAAAGGGAGTTCGGATAGCCTTTATCCAAGCAATCCAAAATATGTATGAGGTCACAACTAGCGTGAGGACTCAAGAATCAAGATAGAGTAGCAAAGGATTTTCCTATACGTATCGAACTACACCATGGGTCAACCTTGAGTCCATAGTTTTTCACAATGGTCTTGGATATGCTTACAAAACATATGCAAGACCCAGTGTCTTGGTGTATTTTTGTTTGCAAATGATATAATCCTGATAGCAAAATGGAGAGAAGAAACAAACAAAAAGCTGGAGTTGTGGAGGGAAGCTTTGAAGGTATGTGGATTTTGTACAAGTAGAACTAAGAAAGAGTATATGGTGTACAAATTTGCCAAGGGACACATATTCTACCTTCGAAGTGAAACTTGGGGATAATATCGTACCACAAGTCACAATTTAAATATTTAGTTCTATTATTTAAAGTGATGGAGAGAAAGAGGGAGGTGTTAATCAGGATCCAACGGGATGGTCAAAGTGGAGAGGCGCTTTCGGTTTTATTTGTGATTTAAAAGGGACCACTAAAACGTAAGAGTAAATTCTACCGCACAACAATAAGACCGGTTTTGTTATATGAGACTGAATGTTGGGTTGTAAAAAGTCAATATGAAAATAAGCCACGTGGTAGAAATAAGGATGTTATGATGGATGAGTGGTGACAAAAGATTATTATAGAATAAGGAATGAATGCATTAGAGAGAAATTGGAGTAGTGCCTATCATAGAAAAAATGGTAGAATCTCGCCTCAGGTAGTTTGGTCATGTTTGGAGGATAACTGTAAAGGCCCCAATAAGAAAAGTGGATCAAATGGAAAATAATACCATAAAAAGAGGTAGAGGAAGACCAAGGAAAACTATAGAGAAAATAATAAAAAAGGATTTAAATATCAATGGTTTTAACATGAATATGAGATATGATAGAGCTTTATGGTGCCACTTGATTCATATAGCTAACTCCACTTAGTGGGACAAGGCTTAGTAGTTGTTGTTGTTGTTGTTGATATTCCTTGAGATAGGCCCAATAGATTCTGTAATTAGATTAGGCAATAGAATCAGGACCACTACATGCCACCACATGCAGCATTGCCAATCCTGGTGCATGTAGCACACACCATCTTCCCAACCTCTAATCATCATGTCATCGCTTCACTGCTTCAGCAGCATCTCCTCTTCCTTTTCCAGTGAGGTCTAGCAATGAGTCTTGGTATTGGATTGTAGCTAAGAATTGCATGTTTCAGTAGCTACACTTGATATCCTTTGTGACAACCTCAGCACAACTGCTTTATCTCAATCCAGCCTTCATGCCAGAACCAAACATATTGAAATTGACTATTCTGTGTTCGAGAGAAGGTTCTTGCTAAAATAGACTGTCTCCCATGTTCCAGCCTCTGATCAAGTGGAGGTCAGCACCAAGGAGTTATCCACCTGCAAACTCCAGGTGTTCAACTATTTCTCCCTAGCCTCCCAACCCTGTGTTTGAGGAGGTGGGGGTATTAGAGCAGTTTGAAGTCAACTATTGCCGACTATAGCAGAGTTACATTCTACCCGTGTCATAGGATCAGAGAAGTATGGTACTGTCCTGTGAGGATAAGAACCTGTCTTGACCCAAGGGATAGTTACTGTCAGTTGGGCTTAAAATTGTAAACAACTGCCATTGTCATGTTACAGCTGTACCTGACACCTAGCCTAGTATAGAACCCACTCAGGTTGTGGCTTAGTTTGTACCAGAGAACCCGTTATAGAGAAATTTTGTAACATGATATGCATTTCTAGACACTCTTAGCTAACATGATATCGACAAAACAACTATTCTTAAGTTTGTTTTCTAAACACTTTCCCCTCTCATCAACTGTCAACACTCGTCTTTCTCTCCATTTCTCTCTCTCATTTGTTTTCCTTCACCTTCTTTCAACTTCTAAAAAACCAAACATTCATTATAGTACCTCCCAAGAATTGAGGTTGAATTTGGGTTTAAATAAACATGAAAAGCTAGGTACAGCGGGAGGATTGCCTGACGCATTCTAAAAGGTACACTAGCAGTATACATATCCAATGCTGGACTGAACAGTGAACACACACCTCTCACATTCACGACTAGACGTTGGAGCATGTTTGCAACACTGAACATGTGGATGGTCCAACATCAAGACATGGATAGGTTCTAATACCAATGCCATAAACTATTTCTCCCAAAAGTTTTAACTATTAACTAGATGAAGGCATATAAACAGATTTCATATCTCTTGCACTACCCATTCTAATGAAATCCATTATCTTATATATCCTATGCAAAATAAAAAAATAGGTTCCAAAAATAAGCACGTCAATCATTTACCCACTATATTTAGACATCAGATCCCCTAGGCATAAATCACCTTCCTACATAGACTAACAATAGTCTGTTAGTCTATTTCCCATACACTATTTTGAAAACATTTGATGTTTTGCATAGAATGAATTTTACAAACATTATGAGTTCTCTAGCAATTGTTTCTATAATGGCAAATGCCAAAAAAAGAGCCAATCGCAGCTCTGAAATCAGATTAGCATGTTAAAAATTGCACAACACCACTACTGCCAAGAAATAGCTGATAAAACAAAGAACCCATTAATCACCTCTTGATCATCAATATCAGAGAGACTTTCTGATTCATCCGGAGCTTTAGTATTCATATCATCTTCTCTATGTGATTCTCCAAGGTGGTCTTTAACAGCTGTGCGCTCATCATCAGGCCCTGAAAGCATTATAAATAAATTAGGTTTGAACAACCATATGCAGAGGACTATAGTAGCCTAAGAGAGAGAGAAATTAAAGCACCCACCAATACTTTCTGGCTCAGAGGCACGTAATTCTTCCTTTTGGCTTTCACATGCACCATTTGATGATGTTTTCACCATCTAAGCAAAAGAAAAAACAATAAAATACATAGGATTTGTAAGTTGATTACTCTTCGAAAATTATATATGGGCATTGTGTTGACTGGGAAGAGATGATGCATTTGACTGGATTGATTGCAGATGCTCATATATATGCATTTAGACAGCAAGACAGTATTTTTTTTTTTTCCATGTAAGGATGAGGACTATCAGGAAAAGAACAAGCTTCTGCTTGATCACATTTCGATGAAGACAGTTCCTCTCAGGAGTAATTTTGCAGCAGATGAGTTGACAAGGGGTAACATATTTACACGGTAGTAACAAGTCAGGGATAAACTGCATGGACAGTATAGCATTTCTACTTCCCTCATGTGTCCCAGAATATCCAACACATCTAGTACTCACTTTTTCACTGGAATATTCAGTTACAAATAGAATTCTTATCTCATCATTACTTGAAAAGGCATGGCATGTGCTCAGTTTTGAAATTTGGCATTGGCATGTACCTGAAGTTTGTGGTGCTTAAAGATTAAAAATGAAATGCATATAATGAAGCCATACTTACATCATCTGATTTATTGGCACTTTCCTCAGAAAGCGATTTTCTCTCCCTCTCAGCGCGCTGGTATGCAGGAGGATCCAAACCACCACCAAGTCCACCAGAGAGTTTATCAAACTGTAACAATCAGTAGAACATAGGCAGCAATCAGCAGAGGTTAATAAAAGCCAAAGTATCTGCACAAGGAAGAAATGACTCACATCCTTATAACACGTTTCACATAATCCAAGTGCAAAATGGGGCACACCACTATCCTTATGCTCACATAGAAGATCCTTTGAAGTATTCAGTTCACCATTTGGTACTTTAATTGGCTGTTTCTCATGTTCTTTTGCCATCGAATTCAAGTCCTCAATCTGTAACCTCAACAGATTAGCAGAAGTATGTTATGTATGTGCAACTTGTGAATTTCTCCTAACAGCTAATAAAGGTTCAGTTCAGTAAACTTAACATTTCATGACCCATGTATCAGAGGTTAGAGCCTTAATAATATCAACATGCCTCAACCAACAGAATGACTGGAAAATAATAGCACATAAGACACTTCCAAATAAAAGGAAGAGGGGGACAAAAACTTTAAGCATGCAATTGTAACAATAAATATATCTACAACATCAATTTACAGGTCTGTAATAAAAAAAATAGATGCAAAAGACAAAATATTATTGTTTAGGCATAAATCAAAAACTATCTAGATGCAATTTCGCATTCACAGGTATGAAAATTATCTCAACTTCAAGAAAATGCAAAAAGCAGTAATAAGAAAGTGCAAGGTTCTAATGCAAAGCACAAATTGGGAACTCCTAAACATTTAGTCCCTAAAACTGTACCAGAAAAATATGTAAGCCACCAAGGTCTCTTAGAGCCTGACAACCTCTTACTACTATAACAAACTAAATAAGAAAGATAATATGCAGAATAATACCGAGACTGAAGCTCTAACACAAGCTCAGTCTTGATGTGTTTGTACTTCTGGAAATATGAACAAGAAAACAGGAAATTCAGATAACAAAGAAAATAAAAATGTCCTGGGCAGGAGCCCTTCAGCCTCAAATCTCTCCCAAAATCAGTGAATGCCCTCACCAGCAGCCCCCTACGAAATATACCCCTGCTACAATGATTCCACATGATTCTCCACACATTCTCTCTCCTACACCTCAATACTGGCCTCATTCCTCACTTGGGCACACTGGCAGCCCATTTATTCCCTTGCTTTAGTTTTTCCTTCATACCTTACTATACCTAGTACCCGATGTGGGTTCTCTATCAGAGCCCATCGCACTGATGGATTTGGGACACCTAAAGCAGAAAAAGGTTATACAAGGTTAATCGAATATAACCACATGACTTCACATAATGGTAAACGAAACATGGGCACTTCGGAAATAGAAAAGCCTGATAATGTCAACACATACTGTTCTGCACTGGAGAGGGGCTCCATAACGAGGTGGCCTTAGGACCACAATCCACCAAATTGGTCCTGGATGCCAGAAATTCTTCCGAGAGTCTTCTGTTGTTGAAAATTCAAGTCAGGATTCTAAGTAGATATATGGGTAAAAGAATGAAGGAAGTGAGGACTTGATAGGTAAATGTACCCATATACCTACTGCCTTTACGTGTTGGGTTGAGATGTTGCCTCAATTTGTTTTCCTTTAAGCTTATTATTGCAGATCCCAGGTGTTTTATACCTTCTGACTTCTAACAAGACCTATATAGCAGCACTTCATATATACTGGAATAAAAGGATTAGGATCCCAAACTAACTACCCTCGAAACTCAGAAGACTCCATAACTATGTTTTCTCCTAATGGAAGGATTTACATCCTATCTAACTACACCAAGGCAGTAATCAACTTCTATAGATATCAAGATAAACTAGCCAAGTATGCATCCGAAGTCCTAACACCCAATAGTGACCGCCAGTGTTTTAAATTGCGGTTGCGGTTGTGAATGCGATTGCGGTTCCAAAATGTGGCCATCGCATGCACATTGCGGCTAATGCGATGTGAAATATTTTTATGTCTTCAAATTGAAAAAGAACCCATTGCAGCCCTGATGTTGTCCGTTGTGGACTGTTGCGGTTACGCTGTCAATTTATGTGAAAATGCATCACACCGCAATTGCGGTCCAATGCGGTTGCACTAGACCGCAACCACAATATTGAATTTAAAACCTTGGTGACCACCAATGACCACTGCATAGAAATTGCCCCATGTCTTAAGCCATTCTACATCCTGAAATAAGGTACCATCTACTCTTGATCTTGGAACCCAATGCATACTCAATTAACACAACACACCCCATTGTTGTCTTTCTTTCCTTTTTCAAGGGTGAAGTAAACTTTGATAGAGGTAACATGTTTTTTTCATTAAAAGTAAAGAAAAATTAAAATAAAATACACCATCATGACATCATGTTGATTCTCTGGTATTCACAGGTCAGAAGGCATGACCCAGCAGCATTGTGTGCATGCCACAAGTCATAAGACAGATTTCAATTCAAACTGCAATTATTTTCACAGTACTGTCATGATTACAATCTTAATGCATAATAAGGAACAAGAAACATACTGTCAAGCTAGCAGACTCTGTATTCTCAAACTCTACCAACCGCTTGGTCAATGTTGCTTCACATACATGGACAATTCTTAGCTGCATTGCAAATTAGTAAATCAAACAAAAGTACATAATAAGTACAGAATTAGTAAAAGTCAGCTAACAACCAGTCGACTATGTATCTTTGAAATTTTGAATTGTCACAGAATTTGAAGAAAGAAATCCAGTATGCAGAATACTCAAGGCCTTCGTTAAAGCTAAAGTGATCAACATCTTCAACATAAATGCTTATATGATAACAAAATGTATCGTCGAACCCACAAGAAAGAAAATTTATATTCCAAATGAAATTATGAAATTGGACCATAGCCCGTGGTACATAGACATCAAACCACCCCACAGGAAAAAAAAATTATTAATCATTTACATCCTGTTTGTGACATCTATAATTGAGCATGGAATTGGAATTGGACACCGAATTCCAATTCTATGTATAATTCCAATTTTCATGTTTGGAATAACACATAAAATTGAAATTATAGTCCCACAATCCAATTCTATAGAATTAAAAAAAATAACTAACATGAACCATTCTTAATTCCTAATCTATACCCCACGAAGCAATTCCAAAACTTATCAAATATCTCTCATTAAAATTTATATACTCTTTTTCTTTCTCATTCATTTTTCAATAACCATGTTACAATTCTTTAGGAAATCCAAACATAAAATTTAAAATTCTAAGCCAATTCCAATTCCACCATTGAAACGGACCCTTAATGGAAAGAAAAATGCTAGCTACAAAAAAATTTAAAGACAGTCAGAGATAATCCAGAAGAAACCCACAGCAGCAAAAGGTTTAAACATGCATGAATGAAGCTCTGCTCTAATAGGAATCAATGGTCAAGCATGCTCCACAACTTTATTAGGATAAAATTAAAAAAATTATTAGAGTAAAGAAAAAAAAGTACAACTAACCAGAGTTTAAACACCAGAGCATAAATAAGCACATAGAAGACAAGCCTTTCTACACATAATAAATGGTAACTCCCTTGAAATAGACATGAGCATAAGTTGCATAACACCAAAGAGAAACCATAAACACAATCCTCCATAGTAAGCTCTAGAGGGAAAACACCCTTAAAAATATGAATTCCAGTTCAACCAAATATACTAGAGGACAGCACAAAATCCACACTGCTAAGATTTTGAGTTACTAGAGGAAAGAAAGAGAGAAGTACAAGAACGGCCAGACATGAGGATAACAAATCATCTTCAATGAAAGAGGTTTGTTTTTGTGTGTGTTGTTGTGTTTTTTTTTTTTTTTTTTTTTTGGTGTGTTGTGTTGTGTGTGTGTGTGTGTGTGTGGGTAAAAAAATGAGAACAAAGTTGAAAAGACCCTTTCAGCAACATGTCATAACAACATTAACCACGAGGCAGAAAATGAAATCATAACTTACAATATCTGACTTAGAGCACTTAAAACCATGTGCAAGAGCAGACATGTATAATGCTGCACCACATAATCCGCTGGGCTTCCTCCCTGTCTGTCTTGCAAACATTAGCAAAGAACAATGCTTTCAATAAAAACATTAAAAAAAATTTTAAAAAAAACGAAGAAAAATGCCAGTTCAACATCAAGCTACCTGCATCCAGTCGCGTTTCATGCTGGCGATAATACTCAGTGCAGTTTCAGAGACAGGCACATTCCTTTCCTTTAACAAATCTACATGTGAATTAATCTACTTATATTTCCTTGCTCATTAGAGAAATTATAGTAGTACTTAAATCCAACCCATGTTTGTTATATCCACATATTCATAACAGAGTAATGTATCGTAATGCTAAGTTGCTAACAACATATACAAGTTTAAGAGAGCAAGTCTATGCAACTTAAGTAATTAACAAATTAACAACATTTTCAAATAAAATGGTTTATAACTCCCTTCTGTAAGTCTACATTTATTCATTGCAGTATCATATGAATTGAGTTTTATATCTTTTTATCTTTTTCTTTTTTGATAAAATAAGAAATTTCAATAACAAGAAGAAAAGAAGATTCCAAGGAATAAAGAGGGCAAGATATACTCAAAGCAAAAAAGAGTAAAGATTTTTATATCTTTTCTCCTCACACTACTACTTATACACCACTAACTAAGTTGACAATTACATCATTCAGCTTCAGCAAAAATACAAAGATTTATACTGGTTTAATCACAATGGCCAAATAAAAGTCTTTTGTGAATAATTTTAACTTTTAAGAGATTATTTTAGGCATAAAATTTTACTGCACAGCTATAAGACCGGCAAAGTTATAAGGGACTAAATTATCAAGCACTGAAAATCCAGCAAGAAAATAAGCTCAATGTTAAAAAGATTAGAATACTGCATTGGATAAGTGCACGCACTAGACGAAATAGCATTGGGATTGAACACAATAGAAAGAAAGTTGGGATAATACGCATCATAGAAAAGCAAATAGAATCTCATTGATCATGTGTGAAAAATACTTGTGAGAATCTTAACAAGGATAGTGGATGAGAGAGAGGTCCAATAGCAAAAGGTAGAGAGAGACCAAAAAAACACACAGAAAACATTGGAAAAGATTAAGATTTAAATGGATTAACTACGGACATGATTTATGATATGAGACTATAGCATTGTCTAATACACGTAGCTAGCCCCACCAAATGCAACAAAGGCTTAGTGTTATTGCTGTAAAAAGGGCATAAAACCCCTATCTTTTATGAATTACAGAAAACTAATAAGAACAGAGAAAATTTCTGTCTTTTCCCTTTCCCCACTTTTAGTTTACATGTCAACACTGAACAATCATCCTTAACAGATTGTTTGGATGTGAAGAGAAAATAAGAGGAAAGAAAAGAAAATGGAGAGAAAATAGTATTTTCTTTTCTTTTGTTTGGATGTAGAGAAAATAAGAGAAAAGAAAACTTACAAGTTGTATAAAATGACATGTATATCCTTAACAAATATAAATATATTTTTAAACAAAATAATATATACAATATATTATAGGTTTAATTATATTGCAGGTCCCTATAGTTTTACTCAATTTTCAATTGAGTCCCTACAATTTAAAAGTTTTTAACCAGGTCCTTGTCCTGTCTAAAATTTTTCAATCAAGTCCCTCAAGGTCATATCTGTTACAAAAAAATAGAATATTCTAATATTCTTAGAATATTCTATCTCCATTTCTCATCATTCTCCATCCTCCCTTCCCCTCCACCCCCGTGCACCCAGTCTCCAGTCGCCGCCTCCCGTCATCGTCCAGAACCTAGGCCTCGAGTATGACAAGAAGGTCCTTCCCTCCATCAGCAATGAGGTCCTCAAGGCCGTCGTCGCCCAATTCAATGCCGACCAGCTACTCAGAGCAGCCCCACATCTCCACCACGCCAAGGACTTCAACATCGTCCTCGACGACGTGCCATCACCCACCGTCATGAAACTCCAACCTCTGCCCAGTGCTGTCTCGGCCACGCAGCTCCTCCTCCACCATGAAGCCCAGCTGTCCGCCACCACGACGCACAGCAACGACGCCGCAAGCTCGCCGCAAAACCGTCGCGAACCGCAGCCCGCATCTCTACCACCGCCGCGACGTCGCCGGTTACCGCAGCCCCCTTAACGCCTTACTTTTGTTTCAATCTTTTATTTTTCCCCCTAAGAATGATCATTTGGGATGTGGTGATTGGGGGCAGGGATTTGGTAAGGAACTAAGGTGAGAGAAGGATGGAAGAGGATGACGATGTAGGTGTGTCTAGTGTGCATTGCATTAAAAGGGTATATTGATGTTCTGTATTATTTTTAGCCATGTATTTTTTATTTTATATATAATGAACGATTTAGATCAATAAGGTTTGTGGTGTACCTGACTATATCAAGTGCACCTCAATATTGACCAAAAACTTTTTGTAACGACTATGACCTAGAGAGACTTGATTGAAAAATTTTAGATAGTATAAGGACTTGGTTAAAAACTTTTAAACTATAGCGACCTAATGAAAAATTGAGTGAAACTATAGGGACCTACAGTATAATTGAACCTATATTATAAAATATAAGAATATTATTTTTATTTTATGTATCTCGTAATTAATCATATTTTTATATAAATTTTATTATATAAATAATAATATTTTATCATTAACAGTGTGTATCATCAATTTTTCCTTTCACGTTAAGTGACATGTAAAAGGTAAAATATATTGTGGACAAAATTGTAAATTCACCCACTCTCTCATGCCTTTCATTTTTCATCATGTTTGCAAAGAAAATTTATAAGTGGGCCCATCAATGAAGTTTTCTTTCTTTCCTTATTTTCTGTTGAACCAGATGTGATGAAATTTTGTTTGGTTTCAGTTTCCAATTTTCAATTTTCCAGATTTATGAAGAAAATACTGAAAATTATGAAAACTAAAAATTCTAGTTTTCAGTTTTCATTTACAGTTTTCAGTATTTCCTTCACAAAATCCTAAAATCTGAAAAATTAAAAACTGAAATCAAACAGGCCCCTTGTTTTCCCTCTTCCAACTTCTTTCCCATCACTTTTCTCCGAATCCAAACCATGTGAATTCCCTAGCACACAGCCGCATATATAAAGGATGTCTACCTTATTTCAGTAAGTTCAATAAGAAAAAAAGAGAAAGAAAATCCAAAGAGTGAACGATCACTATATTAATCAGCTACAGACAACCTACACCCTGCAATGTAATGACTAATGAGACAAAACTATGCACCACACGTATCATTGATCCCAATACACAAATTGAGCTAAATAGCAATACTTACTGTTTGTATATTTATAAATAAAAAGACTGGGATCAACAGGCTTTTGAACAATTGGGTGCTCTTCAAGCCTCAATACTTTACAAAGCTGCAAAAACACTGCACCCAACACATAACTGCATAAAAGCCATTGACAGGAAACAAACAACATTCAGATACACAAAATGAATTAAATCAAGATGAAAAATAAACCAAAATAAGGGGCGAAATGTATAAGCAATGTCAGACATCCAGTAACAAAAGAAAAGTATACTCACACATTTGTCCTTAAATGATTTGAGAAATCAATAAGAAGGTATGGCTTATTATTTTCCCTGAAAAAAAGAACATAATCTCAGCATAAATATAAAATTTTGCAAGAATTTAGATATGGTATTAGAGTCATCAATGCTATGAATGAAGGAACAAAAAACATCAAGCTGAACACGTTGCACCTGAACAATAGTCACAAAGCACTACTGACCATCATTCACAATTCATCAACCCATCAATTTACTAAACAAAATCCTTGGTGAAGTCCTAACTGCAACCACTGTAGCTTTACAACAGAGGCCTTAATAACGCACCTATGCAAAACTACAACAGTAAGGGACTGAGGGAGGGGCAGAGAAGAAATGAGAATAGAATATTATCGATAGAGAGTGGAAGTAAGCAGGGGCAGCAGCTTATATAAATATAATTGGCCCCACTTACAAAATTTTTTATATGTTAGGAGGACTTCTAGGATGACATATCATTACCAGAAGAAATTAGACAAGTCAAATATCTCAATGACCAAATTTTATCACGACTCTTGTTTTACTTTTTGATTGTTTGTTTCATTCTAAATAAGAAAAGGATTTAATTTCTATGCACTAATAGTGTAAAAGTCTTTTTACACACTCAACCGATCATCTATTGCCATATTAGTCATGATAGTTCACTTTCTCACCCACTTCTTGAAAAGTCATCTAAATGAAAGATCCAGTGTATCAAAATTAAACTCATTAGAAAATTCAATTCAAATATTTGAGGTTGGTTCTTATAAATCTTTTACTTAATTGGATGTTTAAATATTGTAACAGACAATATGTTATACATATATCTGTTTCTTGAGTTTTGATGGTGAAAAATGTATTTTCTTACAAAATAAACCCAAATTTGGTCCTTGACAAAAATAACACCAGACAAAAAGATTCCTTAGAAAATTATTTTGTAATCCCTCACAATTAAAAATATAGCATAAATAAGTCCGTACTTAGAATGTTTGAAGGATTTATATAACAAATTCATCTTGAATGATTTATTAAATAGTTCAAATTGATTGCTAATAAAATATATATAAGACAACTAAGTCCATCAAAATACTAAAAAGGGACTAATGTGCCCTTTATTTTTAATTGTGAGGAACCACAATGTTGAGAAAGAGAAAGAAAGAAAGACATATAAGAATCCGTGTCTCTAAACTACATAACGGATAATGAATTTATAGACTCTCTGTATCTGCTATATATAAAGGGGATTCCTCCCATTAACCACCTTTGGTGTACAAATTTCGTATTTCTCAAAATGCCCATAATGTAAAAGGGAGTTAATGGAAGTTAAAAAAAATTGAAGGAAGTTAAGAGAAGTTAAAAATACAAAATAAATTAAAAAACATATAATAAATAAATAAAATACAAGAATACATTTTAAAATTTATCTAAACATAAAAAATGTGGATTGACAAGCACTTGATTCACTAGTAAAAACAAAATTATTACAAATATATGATATGATTTTCCCTAATTATAGATATGATTATCCTAATTACAAATATTTATAGATTCTATCACTCCCCTCAAACTGAGATATATATATCATATGCACCTACCTTGTTACATAGGTAATTTATTCTAGGACCTCTCAATGATTTGCTTAGAACATTTGCCAATTGAGCATTTGAATTAACGAAACTTGTGGTGATGTCTCCGAATAGAATCTTCTCTTGATTAAGTGACAATCAACTTCAATGTATTTGGTCCTCTCTTGAAAAAATCGATTCAAGGCAATATATGAAGTGGATTGATTGTCCCAAACAAGTGTCATGTGTTTAATCCCAAATTCGAAGCTCTTTGAGGTGTTGCTTAAGTCAAATAAGCTCACACGTGGTCGAGGTCATGGCACGATACTCCTGTCTCAACACTAGACCTCGCAATGACATTTTGCTTCCTACTCTTCCAGGATATGAGATTGCCTCCAATGAATATACAACACCCGAAAGTGGAACTCCTTTCAAAAGGGGATCCTTCCTAATCTCATCAAAATACCCAACTATCTCCATATGCCCCTTATCCTCATAAATATGGCATTTTCCTAGTGCTCCTTTGACATACTTCAAGATTCATATCACAGCATCCCAATGGGCTTCACATGATGAGTTTAGGAATTGACTAACCACGCTCACAGCAAAAGAAATGTCCAACGAGTGATTGTGGAATATTTTAATTTTCCAACTAATCTTCTATATCTTCAACTTAGATAGTGGCTCCCCTTGACTTGGTAGGAGCTTGACATTAGGATCTATAGGAGTATCAAGATGTTTTGCAGAAAATAAACCCATTTCTTCCAAAATGTCCATAGCATATTTTCTTGATAGAAGGCTAAGCTGTCTTTGGACTATGCTACTTCAATGCACAAGAAATATCGGAGTATGCCAAGATCTTTGGTCTGGAAGTGATTGCATAGATGTCTTTTAATCTGTGCTATATCATGAGTATCACTCCCCATAATGACAACGTCACCAACGTACACAACTAGTTAGATACAACTCTTGGGAGTGAAGGTAGAACACAGAGTGGTAACCTTCACTCCAAATCATACCAAATCGCAAAACCACCTTTAGAACCTGCCAAACCAACCAGAAGAGACTACTTAAGACCATATAGTTTTTCCCAAGACGACAAAAAGACTAGAAGACTCCCCCTAAATAACAAACCCAGGAGGTTGCTCTATATAAACCTCTTCCTCAAGAACACCATGGAGGAAGTCATTCTTGATATCCAACTAATGAAGCAGCCAACAACGCATAGCAACCATAGAGAAAAGGCAAACAAAAGCCATCTTGGCAACAGGGAAGAAAGTATCACCATAATCAAAACCAAATATCTAAGTGTACCGTTTGGTAGTAAGACAGGCCTTAAGACGGTCAATGTGGCCATCAAGACCCACCTTAACAATAAAAATCCACCGACAACCAACTCCTGATTTACCGAACGAAGAGACACCAGCTCCTAGGTACCACTGTTCTCAAGTACACACATCTCATCAACCATAGCTTGTCTCCACCCAGGGTGGGATAAGGCCTCACTTGGTAAGGGATAGACATAGAAGACAAAGAAGATAGACAAGCATAATACATAGAAGATAAACAATGATAACTCAAGGAGTATAGTGAGGAAATGGGTTAGTGAACCATACCATGAAGGGCAATGAGAAGATAAGGCTAAAAAACCACAGGTGATGGAGAAGTGGGATGGCGATTCATGGCAAGAGACCAAAAATCTACCATTTAAGTCCGCCATGAGACCGACATGGTGCCGCCGTGGCCACCATAATGAACAAATCTTCTCATGGCGAGGGCGCCAAAATCTGCCCGCCATGGCGCCACCATGGCCGCTATTTGACAACTATGACCGGAGAAGAGTCCACATCGGAGAACTAGCTCAAAGGAAGGAACAATAGCTAGGGGTGGCTGGTGGGTACGGGCCAAGCAATGGAGGAGTAGGTTTAGCCAATGCATGGGGTCGATGACGATATACTTGAATGGGATGGGCTATAGGGTCGATTACAAGTGGTGGCAAAAGCATAGGGACAATAGGTAGCAGGAGTTCCTTAGAAACATGAGGAGTGGTAGGATAAGATGGGCTTGAAGAAGGGAACAGTGTCAAAAAAGATAACATCCACGTAGACAAGATAACGACAGAGTAGGAAAAAAAACACCGATAACCCTTGTCGCGCCCTCGCGATCCCTCATGACAACCCTTCTAAGATCAAGTGTAACCAAGAAAAACACATTTGAGTGAACATGTAGAAATTTTGTCAATACAGGAGCGAAGTCGTAAACAAAACAAGTTGATCCAAAAACGTGTATGGAGAGGGAAAGCAAGGACTCATGGGGAAATAAGATGAAGTGGGAACTTCGTTACCCAAAAGATAAGGGCATGCA
Source organism: Dalbergia oliveri (assembly GCA_030441495.1). Classification (NCBI taxonomy): domain Eukaryota; kingdom Viridiplantae; phylum Streptophyta; class Magnoliopsida; order Fabales; family Fabaceae; genus Dalbergia; species Dalbergia oliveri. Next base: position 4,514,897 of record JAMLFY010000005.1, on the reverse strand, counting down.
ATTAATTAAATAACATACAGATACAACAACATGCCCCCAAATACGAAAAGGTACATAACTATGAAGAAGAAGACTACATGTTTTTCAATAAGATAACGGTTCTTGCCCAACGAGGATGCTCAAGCCGAGGACGTCTTCAGCTTTCTTGAGATGGTCTACATAATCCTGTCCAATCGACAAGGTTTGATGTCCGATGCCCAAGAGTCATAATTGCCGCCATCAAGTTTGTCGTGGAGAGGCACACTAATGTAGCTGGCTAAGACTTCGAAACAGCCTTTGAAGAAAAGTCATTGTTGGCAGCCATGGGGTCACGAAAATGTAGGGAGAAGCGGTATTTTCAAAAACATCTTCACAATGCAAGGTTTGCAAAACCTAGGGCAAATCAGAAGAGCATGGTAGGGGAAGTGGCCAAAGATGTTACCAGCGCGCCATCCTGCGTGGCCGAAGCAATGGCTAATGAACAGGATCGCAAACACTCGTGAAGGGCGTTGATGTCAAAACGTGACTAGACCATCGCGATTGGGCCACACAAGGAGAGGCCATGGTGGGGGTGGTGTCTGGTTCGAACCGTCGTTGGAAAAACTCGCGATGCAGGAGCGAAGGATGGTGGGAGGCTGTTGGAAGTGATGGCAAAATAGAGAGAAAAGAAGTCGACAACCAGAAGGAGGAAATAGATGGTTGAAAAGTTTCATCGGAGGACAATGGGTCCTAATGACACGGATTAGGGTTGCCTTGCTGATACTATGTCATGAATGATCTATCCGAAAGCTTCTTTGAGTTGAGAGATATGAATAGTTTTATATCTAATATGTCATGAAATCATCTATCGCAAAAGCTTAAAACTTTTGAGTTGAGGCACATGAATGGTTTTATATCTAATAGGCCCCTCGCGAATGTCTCTTTTGGACTTGAAGCGTGGACAGTGCACAAGCCCACCTTTACCTTGTGTTGAAATTCAATTATTTTTTATTTAGAAGAATGGGGTAATAAGGATCGAACTCCAGACTACTTGGTCAGAGGCTCTAATACTATGTTGAGAAAGAAAAAGAGAAAGACATATGAGAATTTGTGTCTAAACTACACAACGGAGAACGAATATATAGACTTTGTGCACTAAATATAGAATAATTACAAATATATCATTTTCCCTACTTACAAATATGATTATCCTAATTAGATATTTAGATTCTATCACACGAAAATTTTATTTTCTCTTTAAGGACCAATTTGTCCTGCATTATTTTTGTTAGTTACTCTTTCTTTTATATATTGTGAATTTCTTTTAAATTTTTTAGGTTAAGTAAAAATTAGAAGACATATGTTACCATTCTCTATATGTATTTTATCTTTTAGGAATGGCCCACCCTAAAGAAAGGGTGTAGCTTCGCTACAGGAAGTGAGAGAAGACCAACTAAGAAATCACAAATGAAAAAACAATATTCAATGATAAGAAGGATAAAGAAAAATAAAAATAATAAATATCATCATAGTTGTAATACAATTTAACAATGTTAGAGAAAGCTAATAATTAAATATCATCATGAGCAACGAAAGACACAAGGTAAATGAAGACTTTTATTTTGATATCAAAATGAAATATTAGATGGGGGGCAATTGACAGGAGGAAAAGTTAATAAACAAACCACAAAAAAGAAAAGAATCCACAAAACAAAATATTCCAAGTAATCAGAAAAGGGGATCACCACAACTTCCCCAAAACCCTCCTCAGTAACAGCCCATAAGAAAAACAATTACAATAAAAGGGGAAAACTAAAATAAAATAAACACAAAACCCTCCCTTTCTCCTTCAAAACTTCAAAAGAAGAACCAAATTAAGCCTTCTCAAACCTTTTGGCTGTCCATAATTTATGCTGTAGCTAATGTCTGAAGTTTCTTTTTTCTACCTTATTCTTTCTACGAAAAGTATTTAGCAAGAAAAGGAAAAAAAATGTCTGCCTACAATTATGAAAAATTTTATCCTCCATTTTTTTATTCTGCTATAAAAATCAAGAAGTGATATAGTGAATGTCAATAAAGATAAATACAAAGGACATTAGCCTTTTTTAATAAAACTTATGCTTTACCGATACATAGAATGAACATTAGAGAATACTAAAAAAATAAAAAATTAAAAAACTAATGACCCCAAGAAACTATCTTGTTGCAAATCAATCTCTCTTAAAAAAAATAAAAACTTGAACTAGTGGGTTCTTTCATTGTACCCTAACCAAATGCATTCAACCCCCATATTCTTATGAAACTTGGCACAAACACAGCATCATGCCCCATATTCTTATAAACCATCTAAAACAGATTATAAATGTCCTTAAAAGAGAATGTAGAAGGCAATCTGCCTAACTGCCCAATTATTTGAGGGCAGTAGAAAACAAAATACATTTCAGCAGAAGATCAGGCAAAGGGGCACAAACAAAAACAATGGGGGCAGGTTTTGGTTCCCCTTGACCCAATCCATATCCCTCAAATTAATTACCTGCCCAACCTTATACAACCCACATGTCATATAAACAGGATCCCCACCAGCAGCTAGCAGCAGAAACTGAACTAGAACTTTAAAAAAATGATTAAAAACTATGTGAAGACAGAGACAAGTGGATATGGCTGATTGAACAAGAAAAACAATATAGGACGTTTGAGAGTTCTTGGCTCTCCCTCACCAAAATTAGGCTGAAATGCAAATCTCCCTCTAAAAGAGTCCTCATCTACCATTTATAAAACACTTTCTCATCATTACTTTCCAACTATGTTGCATGGATACAGGTCCAGGTGCTACCGATACAGGTATGAGGTATGAAAATTTTGAAAAAAGTGGAGACGGGTACGTCTATATATATATATACATACATATATATATATATATATATATATATATATAATGTTAAAATTTCATACGATGAAAACTAACATTTTAACATAAAACATGTCAAAATTATTCAATATTATATTATAATTCTTTTAAAAAATAAATTTAGGTAGGGGAAAGGTTAGGGCTCAATGGAATTAGAAAAAAAAAAAGGAAAAAAAGGACAAATAACCAAAAAAATATAAAAATTCACTAAACTGGCTTGGCGCGTCCCCGTATCCAACCGTACCCAAATTTTTTTTTTTTCCAAAAATAAAGTCATCGGTACGTACCCAAGCGTACCCATACCCAAAAATTACCCGGTATGGGTACTTTTGCAAAAATGGAGTACCATGCTTCATAGCTCTCCAATAACCAACTAGCTAATTCTGTTACAACCACCAAACTCCCCTCTCTCTTATTCCTTCTCATATACACTTACTTTATCAGAGGTCTAACAGAAGCATAGTATTTAAATGTGACTAATACAATCAAAGGTATATTATCTACTTCAAAATTGGAAATAAAAGGTTTAAGGCTTTAAACTGAGATTACCATCTAAAAAGGTTTAAACCAGGATCTTTCATGCAATTAATCATAACTAACAAAACAACAAATATGTGTACTGTGTAGAATATTAGACATATTGCTTAAGTGCAAACCTATAGCAGGATATAGATAACTTACCGGAATGCAATATACAGACAAGCAGCCTGCACTTGCTCTGATTTACGTCCCCTGGTGAAATTCCGCTCAAGTGCTATCTTCACTAGGCATATGCAAGGATTCAATAATTAAAAACAGAAGGAAAGAAAATTTCACGTGAATATAATATTAATAAAAAAAAAATAAGTCTAACATGAATGGAGTTCAAAATAGCAACATACTGTGTAAAAGGCCATAGCTTGGTCAGTCATAGTACCATCATTCACTCCAAGGCCGAAACTTAAGAATTCGATTTCCTCACGAGCTGCAAGCCAGAGAAAATAGGCACAAAAGATAGACATTAAACATTCAACAACAACAACTAAGCCTTGTCCTACTAAGTGGAGTCGGTTACATGGACCAAACGACACCATAGTACTCGATTATAGATCACATTTATGTTTAACCTACTAACATTTAAATCCCTTCTAATTGTTTCCTCTATAATTTTCCTAGGTCTTCCTTTACCTCTAATTATAGGACTATCCTCCATCTGATCAACTCTCCTTACTAGGACCTCTACCAATTTCCTTCATATATGTCTAAACCACCTAAGGTGAGATTCTATCATTGTCTCTAGAATAGGCGGTGGCACTATCCCAATGTTCTCTCTAATGCACTCATTCTTATCCCTACCATGTCTAATGTAACCACTCATCCATCGCAACATTAACTAGATAAAATTATTAAAGGTAATTATAATATTATCTTTACATATAATTACTAGGAACACAACAATCCAAACTTCTCTTCTTTAGGCATGTTTTTCCCTACCATGTTCATCACCCTTTCACACCATCAATGACATTGGCTGTTGTGAGAATGGTTAAAATATATTTTACTTTCTTTATCTCAGTATAAAATGTTAAACATCACAACTCATCAGTCCCCACAAACTTGAAGAGAAAACTTAGGTATATAAATAGCAGAACTTGGACGAACCAAGACTACCATAATAAAAAGTTCAATAATATTTTTCTTTTTTTTTTTGATAAAAGAAGAAATATTATTTTCATGAACATTAGAATATTACAAAGAGAATGGGAGGACAAGAGATCCTCATTACAGAGATAAGAACAAACAGAGGAAAACATCAAAAGAGCAAAGCCTTCCAATCTCTCAATGTATCTGAGAGGGAAACCCCTCTAAAAAATTCATATGCCTTGCACCATGAAGAAACCAGTCACCTAATCCTATCCCACAAGACTTGCTTGTCCAAATAGTTCAAATGTTCTTACAAAGGCATCATATCCCAAATGAGAATCAATTACTATTTATATGGGGACCAAAAACAATTGTAATCAGAAACTCAACTACATTCACAGTGAAAAAGCACTAATGATGCATGGCAAAGCATACCTCTATCTAAAGTCCTTTGACGTGAAGCAGAGTACTCGCTTTGAATCGTTCTAACATAATTGCCAGATAATTGGCTCTATATGAAACAAAAAATAAAGAAACCATATGAGGGAACAGTGAAATATATCAACAAAAACAATATTGTACCAGAAAAAAAACAGTATCTATAATCAGATCAAGCTCCTATCTTGCTACAACCAAAAAAAAAAGCAAGCTACTCTGGCTTTTTTGTTTCAATTAAAAGGGATGAAATAGAATAAAGATATCATTACTATTGTTCAAATATTTAATGATAGAAAACAACGAAGATAACCTTCCATATTGCCCTTATCTCAAATCCACTAAAGACTTAGGATTAAAGAACAAAATGCAGTTTCACAAGATATTCCATCCATGATACCCTTACTCCCCCCCCCCCTTTTTTTTCCCAAAACAAAATATAAAAAGAGAATGGAAGAGTATGGGTGAGGATGGAGTCTATCCCATTATGTGTTATATTTAAACACCCAAACAATGTGGTACATTTGAAACTCTTCCATTGCTTACCATATGCACAAACAGGGCCCTTCAAACTAAAGTCCTCCTTACCCAAAATCCCCACCCAGCAACCACTTAACAAGATTCCATTCCTTTACCTGACCGGAAGCGTTTTTCACAAAGGTGGGCTCTTGAGAAAAATGGTAGTCTTCCAGCACCTTACCACATTGGTTACAACATCTGATAACATTCCAAGAACAACACAACTTCACAATAACGAATATCACAAAAACAAAAACAAAAAAATGAGAATGAAAATTAAAAAAAAAAAAAAAAAAGCTCTACGCTGAATACAAAAGTCAATGATAATCATGCAAAGTATAAAGGATGTACTCACAAGGGACCATCATCGATCCGCAACCCGGAAACGTGTTTGACACAGTGATCACAGAACACCATTTTTCGATGATCACTTTTCAAGGTAAGCTAGAACTCTCTGCCACACTCCGGTACCAATAAAATAAAAAATATATATAAAAATATAAATCTGCACAATCAGTTACAGAGAGATTTTAATCAACAAAAGTAAAATTATAAAGCAATAAATAAAGAAACCATAGAACCACAGTACTCAATCCCGGATAGCGCAAAAAAAAACGCACTACATATATAAATGCTCAAAAATAAAAATAAATTAATCCACATTAAAGAGGGGCAAAAGAACAAATATGGCGAGACAGCACAGCAGACGAAGCGAGGAAGAGACATGGGAGGGAGAGAAGAGAGGGGCAGAGAACAGAACGAGAGAGAGAGAGAGAGAGAGAGAGTGAAACCTGGAATTAAAAGGGCTGGCAGAAATCCCAAGTGGGACACTGGAAAAGAAAACAGTAAGGGAAACAGTCGTCCAGTCCGAGGGAGGGAAAGCAGTCGGCGGATGTAGAAGCGGCAGCCGCTGGAGGGCGGAGCAGCAGCGGATGCCTGAAGATGAGCAGCGCTCGCCGGAGAAGCAGCAGTCCGGGCGTCCAAGCTGAGGGACTGAGAGGTTGGTTTTGCGATTTCTGGAGTGAAGGAATAGGTTGACAGAGGTACGGAGAGAAACCGTAAGAAAACAATAGAAGATAAAGGGCTCCAACTCGTGCGCCGTTATTTCGTGAAAAAAGATTTTTTATTAAAAAATAATTTTTTTATTTACACTAGTAAATGAATGAATCAAAGTAAATCTATTATTCCGATATTTCAAACTCGAAATTATTATACGTATCTTTTATATAGAAATTTAGGCTACATGGATCATTTATATAATGATTTAGACTTCATTTTTTTAATATTTATATTTAAGATTTTTTAACTTAATTTATAATTTAATTATTAATAAAATCAAATATTATTATTAAAGATTACATGAATCATTAAAATGAGAATCATTAAGATATATTCATGGGATTAAGAATTATTAAAATTACAATCTATAATTAAAATTAAGAATCATTAAGAATGGAGAAAATATATAAAATTAAGAATCATTAAAAAAATAGACTAGATATAAATGTATTGGGGTGATAAAAAAAAATGTTGCTCATTACAACAAAAACAGTGTGATATGAAAAACAAATAGAAATACCTTCATCATGATATGTCTTTCATTTTTCTTGCAGAGTAATTGTTCAACATCTTCTATTTGTTTAGATGACTAAAAATTTAATTATTGAAAATAATTAACAATAAAAGAAATAAAGGAAATTAAGAATCATAGCGAAATAAAAAAAAAACACACATGCACACACACATATAAACATATCTAGCAAATAATAGCAAATGCATTAATTTTTATAAATGATGATAATATTAGATATATATATATATATATATATAATATATAATATAATATAATATGTTGAATATAATTGACATATTATGATAGGAAATTTGACATAATATGTTGAATACATTTGACATGTGTGTGTGTGTGTGTATATAAGTAGGATAAGATATTGCTATCTTAATAATTAATTGCTATATAACAATTAATTTTAGGGTGATTGGACAAATAACTATTATCATGAAAAGGATTTTTTTCAAAAGAAAGAAGAGATAATTCTAATTACATGACTCATACATATTAATAATCCTAATTGAATAAATGATACTTTTATAACCAAAAGAAAAGATATTTTGCAACTATTATCGTTTTAAGAAAATAATTTCAACTATGACTTATACATTGTATTTTTTTAAATAATCGTAACCATAGGGATATAGATAGTTATAGATAGAAATATATATATAGACATTATAGATTATATGTGTAATATAAATAATATAATAATAATAATATATCTTTGCCTTTATTTTTTGTGATAATAATTTCTTTATTTAGTCTACAAAGTATATTTCTATGTTCAATGATAATAAAAAGTATATTTTCGGCTAATCAAATTAGAAAACTTTATCAATTAAAAAAAGTCTATGGGACAATATTTTATTATGTATTATATATTATAGATTATAGATTTAAGGTATCAATATACATCCTAATTATTTGACAGACACATAATAGTCAATCAATATAGATTATAGATTTCGGGTATCAATATACATTCTAATTGTTTTACCTATTTATATTCGATTAATGGATGTAGTATATGGCGTGGCCAAGCACATCTCATGAGCATTTTCTTTCACTCTCTTAAGCATTATTAGTTTCTACCAAAATGCAATCATTATGAACATCCTATATAATATTCATTTTATGATACGTTTTCCAAAAAACATGAATAATGGCAATTATTTTGAAAACATCCAACAAAAGCAAACAAGAACTTATTGCAATAATATTCTAAGGAGTAAAAAAGGTTTACATTATTCTAAAGGAGCAGGTATGTAGCAACTTTTAATATTTTTATACCTTTGTCAAAGGTGTTCTTCTTTATGTTTTACATAAATTCATAAAAATACTTCATTGACATCCTAAAACTATTGTTTTTCTTTTCAAATTAATTGGAAAACATTTATCCCCACCACAATGAAAACACTCCACCCACATTTGTTCTTTATTGCAGGTACATTACTCCTTTCCCTTCTCTTTTGCATTTATTCATACATTAACTATTTATGATATTCTCTCTTTACTTATGTTATGTTTGTAAACATTTCTTGCAGCATCTAGCTCTTCAAACAACAGCAATAATGCAGGTACCTTTATCAAATTTCAATCACCTTTTCAAGTTTTTTCCCTTGCCAAATCATTCTATTCATTTTTTTCTAATTTTTTAAATCATTAATTGTTTTTCAAATATATTTAATTTGATATCTTGAAAAATATAAAGTAGATTTTTTATTCTATATTTTCGTAGTGACCAATCATACTAATAATCCTTCAAAAAAAAGCTGATATTGATAATTTTAATAATTATTAAATAAAAGGAATACTATTTTCATAGGTGAAAATGAAAATCCGTATACTATGTCCATATTACAAGGTACGCAAGCAATATCTCTCCTTTTTACTTAGGATATTAGAGGTAACTCCAAAAATATGATATTATCTATTAATACATTTGATGTACCTACATGTTTTTATAGATAGTTTATTTATTCTCCTTTTGATGTCATTAGAATAACAATGTTGAATAATGAACTAATATGTAAATAAAACGGTTTGGCACCAAAATTGACACATTCCATGCAAATGGCATCATCAAATTCAAGAACTCTATTATCGGATTTAACAAAGGGTATTTCTTTTGAATTTGAATTTAACTTAAAGTATTCTTATGTAAAAGCTTATTTTTAATTAACTAACCCAAATAATTATCTATCCTGACAAAAATATCATTTTACAAATGTCTATGGAGTTGCAAGTTCTTCAAAAGACCAAACTTTGACTCCATTTTAGGTTCAATGAACTTTGAAAAGCACAAAATCCAAAAAAGATCTATTATTTCATCTATTGTATCACATGTCACGTTTAAACTTGAAGGTAAGAACACAATTTTTTTTGCATATGCTTTCCCTTACAATAGCATATTGAAAAGTAATGAATGTTACGTACTTCTTTGAAGCCTATTTTATTAGTTGTTTCCTCTTCGACATAAATAAATGATACTTCATCCAACCCATCCACTGGTAAAAACATGACAGAATTGTCATTTGATAATCCCCTATTTGAACAATCTAAGAATGAAGGTAACTTCATATAACATTTATAATTTTTATACTATGTCAAATAATTATATTGGAACTATTAATTGTAAAAATTTTCTTTTTTGATAGAATATTTGCATTTTGGAGACTTTTCATTACAGTGTGAATTTTGTTATGCTTCTGTATGGTATGAAGAAAAATCAGAAAAACATTGAAGCTCTACAAATCCACATTTTTCCATTTGATGAAAGGAAATATTGAACTCCCACTATTGAAAAGACCCCTTGATTTACTATATAATTTGCTAAATGGCATCGATGGGAGAAGTGTTCATTTTTTTTTGAAAATATTTAGACAATATAATAACATGTTTTTTTCACTTCTATTGGAGGAAAAGTTGAAACCTCTTTGAACAATGGCCGAGCACCTCCACAATTTATTTTACATGGATAGAATTTTCATAAAATAGGCTCTTTACTTCCAGTTGAAGGTCGTCCTGAAATTTTTTTAGCTTTATATATATGACACTCAAAATGAAATATCAAATAGAATGACTCATTTCATGTACAAATTTATTTATACTTATGATTAATTATTTCTTTAACTATTAACTTCTCTTCGAAATAAATTCATACATTAGATCTTGTACAAAGCATATTCCAACAAATTGTCATTTATTTTCGTAATGGACAACAAACTTCAAATTTGGACACAACTTTAATAGAGGATTTGAAGGACATGATTGATCAAAACAACGTTTTGGCACAAACTTTTAGAAGGGTCAGATTTTATAAATCAAGAACCATATGCTAATATTTGTTTGAGGTTGTTTTAGAGTATATCTGAGATGCAAGAATTTATAATATTTCATTTGCCGATGAAGTTGCTGCTCTAATAGTTTGGGATTTTAATGCTTTTGCTTAAGGGAAAGATATGATTGTAAAAAAATGATGGCTATTTACAAAGAATTCATGAGACTCACACTATTTTCATCGCTCTTCAATACCCACTGCTATTTTCATTTGGAGAAGACAAATACCAAGAAAACATACCTATAAGGGATTCTATCATGACCAACAAGAGTTTTAAGAGAGTTAGAGTAACATTGAGGGAGTTTATTGCATTTAGGATACAAAAGAGACAATTAGAGTATGGAAACATCTTATGCTCTTGAAGATTGTTCCAACAATTCTTGGTTGACGCTTGCACGATGATTGAAGCTCAGAGAATCAGTGGGTGAGATTAAATCAAAATATGATCAAGTTCTAACATTTTGAGTGGCTCAAAGGAAGCTGTCATAAAAGGTGAAACGTCTCCGCGTGTAACCCCATAATCAAAGTATTCCTTCTGGGCTATAACACCATAACTAAGAGTGTGGTATTACGTATCATATTCATATGTCATATGATAATAGACTCGTTTAGTTATAAGCTCTTATCCAAGTAAATTATTTCTTGTTCATATTCACTTAGTATGAAGTATTAGTGCTTAGTAACATATAGTTGAAACCTTATAAATAAAGAGAAAATAATGTATAAACGAGTCTTATTAGATTTTCTCAAAGTACGAATATCATTAGTATATTCATTCATACACAACTAGAAGAATATGCCCTTCAGTACATGTATAATATACAGTCATCCAGATACTATAACACATAGATCAAAAAGTTGTAGGATTACAAAGTTCATCAAAATACAACATATAAACCTACTCTAAGGTATGGCCCATCAAAGAACATATACACAACGGGTTATATCCAATTCAGGTATACTAGTTGATGGTATCCCTGGTACAAGTGAGGTCAGATAAGGCTTTGGCACGAATACTTTAGTGAATGTCATTATTCTAAATCTGAGGTAGACATAGAATACACATAGGAATGAGAATTCTAAAATTCTTAGTAGGTATTCCCATACATGATAGATATCATTATTATCTACTCTAATTGCTTTGGTTTATTTATAAAATATTGCATGCAAATAGAATGAACAATAATAATTGGCTTCACTTTTAAGAAAATCTTTATCCAAAGCATGCTCATTTTATTCAATCATTATCATTTACAATATATAATGTTTAGCTGAAACATAACCATCTTGATCTTAATAAAATAATAGACTTACTTACTTAGCACATAGCATAAGGGACTACTTAGGACAATTGTTACTTTAACTGCTTGGCCCTTGACTTTGGTGGCTTATTCTACTCCTGGATAATAGACTATTTTCCAAAATTGAGTTCATTCCTATACATGATTATTGGATTACCTTCTCCAATTCTCACATAGACCTATTTCGAGTTAGGTTTACTTTCCCAATTGATTTCAAGGGTAGGCAGATTTACTTTCCCCGACTAATGGATTCACTTTTTTCCGCCAAGAAACATAATCTCATGCTTTCTTTTACATGTAAACAATTGTTATAAGTATTCACATTTACATGTGCCTAACATCATCCATAGATTCACATAATATAAATGAGATCAAATCATAATCATTATATCATATTTTCAGCTAGTTTAGTATGTTGTCTTGATTTTCAGTCTCAAAAAAAATTATGGGTCAAGCTAAACCTCATCAAAACAAAGCCAAACTATTTTTCAAAGTTAGTTCAATATGTCTATGAGACCTTGTAAAAATTTCAAAGCAAAATAAAGTCTCTAGTTATATTAATAAGATTCCATAAATTTGGAGGTAGAAACCCCTTCCTTTTAGTCAATAGTTAGAAACTCTAATTTTATTACCATATTAAATGAACATATAAAATCTGACAAAAATTCAACGTTGGACTTCAACATGTTCTCAACAACCTGTGAAAATTTTAGCTCAAAATTCGACCATTTGTTATAGTAAAAAAAATTAGACAAATTTAATACTCCAAAATTGACCATGCAGGTAGAAACCTGACTAGCTTAGTTCTTGAATTTTTAAAAATAGTAAAATGTTCAAAATGACTCAAGAAAAATACAAGAGATACCTTAACATGTTAGCTTCATACATAAAAATTTCAGCTCAAAATAAAGCCTTTAACTAAGTCATAAAAATCGAATAATTTCACCTGCTTGCTTAAAACTAAGAATTTCAACAACATAGTTTATAACTTATTTTAACAAAGCAGATTTTCCAACATCATCCAATCACTCCACCAAATTACACACATCAATATCTATGTACTATCAACCAATATAATAAAAATTTTCAGATCAAAACAATCAAAAAATTTCAAAGCAAATTTTGAAAGAAAAGAAGCCAAAGAAAGCCCTACTTGTCACTATAATTCCTTGCACTTGTCTTATCTTTTGTTTGTTCCTTTACCCCTAATTTGCACTCTATTTCATCCAAGCTTTCCTCCTAGGACAATAACACAATAGCTACCTTTGATGGTAAGGTGAAATAAGGAGCATTGGAAGAATGTGGATTCAAAGATTTCAAGTGTTAGCCTTGTATTTGTGCTAAATCTATTGATACTTGATGTTGTAGCTTAAGGATTTTGTAAGTTTATAATGGTTTGAGGAAGAAGAGAATGGAAAGAAGGCTATAGGAATTGTTGGCCTAACTTGTGAGAAGAAAATGGTAAGATTTTTTATTTCATTCATTTTAAGATAATACACATATTAATTCCTATTATAAAATGTTTTCCTTAAAGATAAATGGTGAAATTTTGTAAGCCTTCTATTGGTTCTTAGAAAAGGCAATGGTGTGGCTTTTCCTAAGCCATAGATTTGTCACATTAGGTGTCCCTCTTACACTGCAAGTTTCATAAGGTATAAGAAACTACACATCGTAATTAATCGAATAGATAAAATACCATACCAGTAAAATAAATATTATTCGAAATTTAATTCTGGATCTAAAATTTTCATTTCTAACATTTCCTAACTTTAATCCTATATTTTCTCAGTCTTGGGCATCTTTGGTCCTAATTCTAGGATTTTGGTGGTCCCAATGGTCACTATTCATGCCTTTTTTAACAATTCTCATTATGACTAGTTCTTTTGGATTCGTGAAAATTCCACTTAATAAAGGCCAAATAAAATTTTTTAAATAAATTTCGGGGTGTGAATGGAGATTGTCGCCTATCTCCTCAAATTAGAATTTATTTTAATGCTAAGCTGCACAAAAATGTAGTAAAGGACACAACCTAAATCGTCTCTCAAGGAGGCTTCAATACTTAGTTGGGAAATTGGGGGTTTAGAGAATTAAAATTTAAAACAATTAGAATTTAAAAGATAATAACAATGAGATAATAGCAACAGTGAAGAAGGCATTAGTGCAAAGTATTCCTAGGATTGGAATTAATTATCATTGACTAAATATTGAATCCATTAGTGCTATTAGTAATTAATTACTGACAATTCCACTAGTGATCAATTGACCTCTAGATTTTGATTAATGCAAATAATTAATAAATGATATCTCAATTTATTTAGAAATCACATTGATTTAATGAACCAATTGGTATAGCCTAACCGTCAATTGGAAAGCTAATTCTAATGTTCTCCCTCAAACATAAACTAATAGATCTATCAATTTATGCGCAAAGGATTTCCTTAAATGACAATCGCAATTTAGTTATTCCAAAAAAGATTATAGCAATCACCACAATAATTATAAAAATAGAAACTATAGAACATTGATAAAACTAATGCATTCAATATAAACAAAGGGTCTCAAATGTTATGCTAATCCATCCATAAATTGCTACACTAGTAAGAGAAATCTACTCCTCCATCTTTGGAGGATTACAATCAATAAATTTAAAAGATACCTGAAATAATAGCAACAATCTTTACTACCATCCACAAGAATAAAGGAATCCACCTATGGAATCCCTAACAGAGAGTAGAGAAGAAGAAGATAGAGACAGATGTAGAGAAGATAATAACAACTAAAAGTGGTAGCCTAAAAGTGAGTCTAAAACTAGGGTAAACGTCTATTATTCTATATATATATTGCTACTAAAAAAATAGGCCAAAGCCGCAAAAAGCTTCCAGATCACTCCTGTCATTTAAATTAAATTACTAGGTAATTCTTATATAAGCAATCCTCAATAAAGGAATATAACATTAGAAAAGAAGTTATGAGCAATTCCTGCAGTACAAGCCCGAATTTCTGTACGTGTAAAATGACCAAAATGCCCTGAGGTTATTTTACTCAATGAGGATCGTTCCTCAAGGGGATGTTTTTGATAAGGGATTGTTTGTGTTATGTGTGTTAATAGAGGAGAAGAATCTCAATTTTGAGTTTCGCGCGAAATGACCAAAACGCCCCCGTTTTAAATTTGCGTGCCACTGAACCTCACTAAAATGTTTTAAAAGGTGTTTTTAAGCTATGATTAACCATTGGTTAAGCTCGGATGGCCATTTTTAAGTAAAATGACCATTTTGCCCTCTCAGTTTTGCAAATTTTGAGATTTTTGATTCGTCTAAAAACCTAAGCAATATTAGGCTCAAATTAAAGCTTATTAAATTCTAATTATTAATCTAGAGTCAAAATTATTTATTTAAATTGATTAGAACCTAAAATTGCTTAAAAACACCCAAATTGCTTACTAATTCACCTAAGCCCTTAATTGTAAATTCTCTAATTTGCAAAAATACTTACCTACACCTAAATAATACATGGAACACACAAATTTCTCTTCCTTGGGCTGTAATGCACGAAATTATATGGCCTAATATGCATCAGAAAATTTGTCAAACTTGCACAAAACTCAAGGTATGAAAACAAGGAATCATGTTTCATGATTCCATGTTTTAAGCCACCAAACAAGATGATTTTTCCTTCCTTGTTTCCTCCTCAAATTTAGTCAGATTTTCCTCCTCCTCTTGTCCATACATGAGCTTGCTATAAATAACTTATCAATAATATTTTCTTCCATTTCACTCAAAGAAACCAAGTTCTCTTCCTTTCCTTCAAATCAGATTAGGTAGGGAGTTGTTTCTAAGTTTATTTTATGCTATGACAAGTTATGTTTCTAGCTCAAAAATGATGATTTCATGGACTTTCTTCTAGCTCTCAATTTCATTTTGTTTTCTTTTCTTTTAAAAACATTTCAGCCTTATGGCCTAGATTATGATGAGACCATGGTTTGATGATGAGGTTCTTGAGTGTTGGTTGCAAAGCCTTCACAAGTTAGACCTCTAAAACTTGAAGGTTTCACTAGTTTTTAAAGCTTTACAATTTGTTTTTCTTTCCTTATTTTTCTTTAATGATTTCGGCCAAATGGCCTAAGAAGGAATATGATGATAGCTTGATGATGAGGACCTTGAGTGTTGGTTGTAAATCCATCACAAGTTAGGCCTCTAAAGCTTGAAAATTCCACTTGATGCAAAACTTTAAAGAATGATGTTTTTATGATGTAAAAATAAAGATCTTGAGTTTAGAACTTGAAAGATGTATTTTTCACTTTGTCTTGCTAAGATATATTGGGTTGAATTTATATTTCTCTAAAGTCTTGGAAGAGCTCTAGTAAAGAAATAAAATGAACTTGCATCCATGTTTAAGTTTATGCCTTGCATAACCATGTTTACTTTTATGTCATCACTAAATTCTCAAGAATGAATAAATGAACTTGCATATCTCATGTTTAAATTTCCAAGCTTGCATTTCATGTTTATATTTCAAGTTGTCACTTAATCTCTAAAGATAATAAAGAAGTTGCATCTCATATTTATTTTATGCTCTCACTTTATTTTATAATGGCTAAAAGAATCAACGCATGACATGTTTATTTTATGTCATCACCTAAAGATCCTAGAGCTCAAAGACTTGCCCAAGTATCACAAGCAAAGAAAATAAGTATCACTTTCAATTTCCTTAAGATTATTGGAGTTAAAGAATTCATTCTTTAAGAAGTCTTGAGATTGGAGCTTAATAAGATGTAATAAGAATTCTCTTCTCCCTTCACCGGTTGCGTACCACTAAGATTCTTCTCCAGTCCAGTGCGGACTAAGTTCTTGCATCATGTTTATATTTCAAGTTCTTGCATCATGTTTAATTTTCAAGTCATCACCTTAAATCTTAAAGATAAAGAAATGGATTTGCATATCATGTTTATAATTCCAAGTTATCACCTTATAATGACAAGATTAAAATGAGGTTGCATAGCATGTTTATGATTCTAAGATATCACATAAATCTCTTAAGCTCAAGACTTGCTCCTTTTATCTTAAGTGAGAATTTTAATTATGAAGATTCTTTCAAGTTTAGCAAAAAGAATTAGTTTCTAAAAGAGTTTTAAGGTTTTGCAAAGATTTTATGGGAAACTAGTATCTTACATGTACTTAAAATGTAATTTTAAGCAATTATGTGAGGTTCATAATTCAGCCACTAATATGAGTTTAGTACTACTGTATGATGATGGTTTAATATGTTTAAAGTTGTGATAATCATGGTTTATTGCTAAAGGAATGATTCTATGCATGTTAGAAATAAAACCATTTCAAGATTTCTAGAACTCTAGAAATGAAATTTATGCATTCTTCAGAACCTTTAGTAGCCCTGGAACCAGGTTCTATTATGTTTAGATAAGAGAGAATGATTCATAATTGATTTAGTAATTAATTTTAGCACATAAGGAAAGCTGGTAACGAGAAGGGTTAAAAATGCAACTTCTAGCACACGTGAAGCCTTAAATATAACTTGCTCCTATGCTGTCCCATATAGTTTAATAATATTCTTAAGGCTTATAATTAATGGTAATGATGATAATGATCCTTTAGATGCATGATTAATTAGTTTGATAATTGAGATTACTCCGATTCTAAAGTTTCTGTTTAAGACCGGTAAGAATTTATGATGATGGTTCTTTGAAGTTTGAAATGATAAGTCTATGTAGTGATTTGATGCTTATTAAGTATTTGATATCATTGAATGACTTCATAGTTTGCATGATATAGTTGCTGTTGCAAACAATGAGAATGTTTATGCATCCTGATGATTATGAATTCAGAGTTGTATATGATATAACATGCAAAGACTTAAAGGTGACTCAAAATATATGAGGAAATGACCTTTGGACCCATCAGACTATAGGTGGTGAAAAGGTGATCCTGAAAATGATCCTTTGGACCCTCAAACTATAGGCGGTGAAAAAGTGATTCTTGCCCCTAGGTTCTCTCAAAAGGGTAGAGTGGGAATTTTTACTTATCAAAAGGGATAAGTATATGCTAGTGACGACTAGTAAGGTATGAGCTCATAACCTAGATTACTCCCAAAAGGGTGGAGTATAGGGTGGCCCAGGAAAATGATGATGAAAGTAACTTTAAGTCACCTAAGAAACTAAGTAAATGCATTATGTGAATATGATGTTCTGCTATGCATAGTATTTATGAGATGATGATGAGAAATATGATGTTCTGCTATGCATAGTATTATGAAATGATGATGAGGAATATGATGTGATTTTATGCATAACTATGTTATTATATATGAAAGGAAAAGTTCATTATAAACATGACATGTTAAGTTTATGATGCATTATAAGACGCATGATTAAAACCAACCTCTAAAGTATATTTTCAAACTTAATAAATCAATCTTAGCATGCTCACTATTTCATAATAAAGGTTCCTGAGGACGATGATGATGACACATGCATATGAGGTGAGTACTCCTGAGATTCTTATAAAAGTTTCTCACTCCCTTTCTTTTCTTTCCATCTCGTCTTCAGAAAGTGATGGTGATGTTCGTGATTTCATGTCTCACCTGTAGATGTACTTGATCGGTGAACTATTATCCTTGAGGAACGAATCTAAACTTTCGCATGAACTTGGATATCTATCCCTATCCTTGAGTGTTATTACTAGGGCCATTAATGGATGTCCTTCCATCCATATATTATTTATATTTTGTTAGATTACCTACACTTAGTCTTATTCTGTTGGTAGGCAAACTATCTATGTGTTATGTAATTATGGATGTTATATGATGGAGCCAATATGATGTGTTTTTCATGCTATAATTATTCGCTTTATTTCGATTATTGTTCACGTTATGTGCTCACGTTTTCAATTATGTTTAAAAAATGGCTCGTAATTTCACTAAGTATTTTCAAAGTATGATGAAAGAACTGAAGCAAAGAGTAAAGTCTAGTAATTAATCAGATACAACCTAGGTGTATTCGTTAATTATTAGGGTGTTATAGTTTCCAACCTTGTTCTTGACATTTTGCACTTGATTCAAAGCTTGCAAAACCATAATAAGAAACAAGTCAAATGCAACAAGGTGTAATTACAAATTATTCCCACAAAAGTCAATAATTCTATTAAAATCACACAATGAGGAATAAATCACCATCCTTATTAATCACATTAATAACTTAGTAAAACTCATGCAAAAAACTAAGATTTTGTAGCAAAATTAGTGGCATAAATAATCAAACTCCCACACTTAAGCTTTCACATATCCTTATGTGAAACTAAGAAGGTTAACAAGAAGCGAAATAATATACAAGGACTAAACTTTAACCTAAAAATGCATGATGCATAAAATTAAATAACAATACACCAATCTAATGAACCTAGTGGTATAACAATAAGCTTTTACACCAACAATCAAGAGAATTGTAGCAAGCAAGGTATGAACAAGAATATATCACATATAGAATCCACATATGATGCATGGACCAAGTACAAAAATCCTCCCAAGATTTGTTTGCCATTCATTCACTTAAGTGTTTGGGGTTGTAATGCACACTCTATCACCTCAAATGAAAATGCATTACCATAGGCTTGCTAGATCTCATTCTCCATCTTGTCATACACAAATGCATATTGAATCAAGAGGACTTACCTTTGGTTGTAGGGCTTAGGTGAAGGTGGGTAATTATATAGGCCATGACCTAAACCTAGTCAAAGGAGAACAAATGCATACACAAAGAGCATAAGTGCCTAAGGGTACACTTTGTCTAACTTAACAGGTCTTTCTTTTGCAATATGGCACACCTTTAACCTAAACTTTTCTAGAATTTTTCTTTTTTTTTTTTTATCAACCTTTCATCCTCATTTCTTTATTTTTTTTTCTTCTTGGTGTGCCACTTGCTGAATTTATTTTTGTACACATTGTTCCTCATCTACACTTAAATTGAGGCATGTTCTCATACTCTCTGCCACACTTATGCTCAAGTACATATAAGCAAATCACAAATGCTCTCATAAGCTTAAAAGGTTGGGATATTACATGGTTTTTCACTTTTGGCTAAGGATGTGCTAAAACAAAAGAATGGGCAATAAGGCTCAAAGGGGCAAAACAATGGTAACATGCAAAGGTTGGCTATATAGGCAAGTGGCTAAAAACAGGAAAAATGGCTCAATCATATTCAAACATGAACATAAAAAACATATTTTCAAACAAGATTCCAACCAAGTTCTAGAATGCAAATCCAAAGATGGAAACATACATGAACAAATAAGTATGACACAATAGTCCAATCAAAAGGCTTAAAATCTCTCAGGTGAAAATACATGCACTCAATCCAAACTATAACACCCCAAAATTTATTTTAAAAAATTTTATCTAGACTTTATTAATCCAAATTTCATGATTCTGATAGGGTTAATCAAGATAAGATCGGGTTGCCTGGAAACGAAAGTGAATAGTAATTGTACGGGCCCCAACCTGTTGGGACTATCAAAACTCTAAAGTTGGACAAGATGCCGAAATTGAAAAAATATAGGATTAAGGTTAGAAATGGTTAGGAATGAAGATTTTAGACCCATAATTTAATTTCGTGCAATATCTATTTTACAGGTATGATATTTTACCTATTCGGTAAAATTACAGTGTAGTTCTTACACGTATGAAATTTCAGTGTAAGCTTGTCACCTAACTAGACTAGTGTATGGCTTAGGAGTAGTCACACCATTGTCTTTTTTCTAAGAACTAATAGAAAGCTTACAAAATTTACACAATTATCTTTAAGAAAACTATTTTATAATGAAAATTAAGGTATATGTTACCCATAAATACACAAAATAACACATCTTATCATTTCCTCCATGAAAATTTTGGCTAAGTCCCTCATACAACCATATTCATCTTCTTCCTCTAGTAACACAAGAACCCTAGCTAGAAATTCAAATTCACTAAAAAAACTCCATAATCAAATGCTCAAATCACATGCTATCTCCTATAAACTCCAAATCAACCATTTATGACAAACCCTTACCTTATCATATCATCAACTTAGCTACTCTTCTTACTGTGTTATAAGAGGTTTTGAGTGGGTTGGATTAAAGATTGGGGGTAGGAACTCTTGAAGAAACTCAAGAACAAGAATTAAAGCTTGCAAGAGCCAAGTAAGACTTTCCTTAACCTCTTTTTCTCAAAACTGATTGTGAAATTTATGTGAATGATTTTGCTTGCAATTTTTAGTTTTATTAGTTGATGATATATAGATATTGATGTGTTTAATTTGGTGGAGTGTTTGGGTATTGTTAGAAAACTCTTTTTCTCAAAAGAAGTTATGTGTTGTGTTGCTAAAACTTGAATTTTAAGCAAGCAGGTGAATTATTTTGATTTTTCTCAATGATTTAGAGACATGATCATGAGTTGATGAAGCTAACATATGGACGTGTTTCCAGAAATTTTCTTGTGGCATCTTAAGCCTTTTTGTTAATTTTAAAATTGAAAACCGAGAGAGTCAAGGTTTCTGTTAGCCAGTTCCAGTTGGTAGTGCTGAATTTGTATAATTTTTTTACCATATCAAATGATCAAATTTTGAGCTGAAATTTGCAAGATGTTAAGCATATCTCAAGATTCAACCCTGAATTTTTGTATGATTTTATCTGTTCATTTGATAGGGTAGAAGAATTGAGACTTCTGCTGTTGATTGAAACTAGAGTTCTAACCTCGAAATTGATTAATATAGCTAGAAACCTTTTTATGCTTTGAAATTTTTATAGGACCTCATTAATACATTGAATTACTTATGAAAAATAGTTTTGCTTTATCCTAATCATTTTTAGTAATTTAGCCATAATTTTCTTTTGAATTGAAAATTCTGCAGGCACTGAGACTAGTTGAAAGGATGATAAAATGTTTATGATTGAATCTCATTTATGTTATGTGAAATGGTTGATGAGCTAGGCATATATAGATGTGAATACTTATCATAATTGCTTATATGCGAAAGAAAAGTATAAAATTATATTTCTTAGGCTTGGAGAATGTAAATGCAGGAAAGTAAACCTGACTACCGTTGAATTGAGTCAGGAAAATAAACCTGACTAGGAATAGGTAATTGGAAAAAGTAAATCCAATGATCATGTATAGGAATGAGCTTAGTCCTGAAAAGTATTCTATTTTCCTAGAGTGGTCAAAGCCATAGTGGTCAAAGCCACAATGATCAAGCGCCAAGACAAGTTAAAGTAGTAATTGTCCTAAGTAGTCCTTTATCTCATGTGCTAAGTGAATGATTTTAGCATCGATATAGAGGCCAGTATGTTTAATTTGAAATTTAACAATATATGCTTTATATGATGATGATGTGTGTGTGTGTGTATATATATATATATATATATATATTAAAGGATTGAATATTAAAAGGAACCCACTTTGATATAATGATTTTGAACTTTAAAATGAACCTTTAATATGTATTATATGATCACATTTTCTTAATAAACCAAAATGGCTGAAACAATGACAATGATATAGATTTTAGTATATATGTTGGGATGACCTACTAAGAATTTTAGGATTCTCACCCTATGTTTTTTGTTCTTGTGTCATTTCTAGATTTCTCAGGGAATACAAAGCTACTGCCATTGAAGAATCTAATGTGTAGTAGCCTAATAGTTGAAGTCCCTTTTCGACTTTTGTTATATATATATGTGTGTGTGTGTGTGTGTGTGTGTGTGTTTGTAATTACATAAATAGACATATGTATATTAAATTTTATAGCAGAGGTTTTTTTGTATTTGGATTTATATTTAATGCATACTTTGTTTCCTTTTTCGTATGTTTTTGTATAATTACGAATTAGCTACAATGTGAATCAATTGAAAATTGGTATAGATACTTAAGTAAGGTCCACTAAATTATAAGTAACAATTTCTAAGTCTAATGTCATGACTTAAGGATGATGTTATACTTGGAAGGATATTACACAAACAACACAATGAATCCACCAAGTATGCAACACAAAATAGTCAATGTCAAACAAGTCAATAAGGTGCATGTGGTGTGAGTATAGTTTTCAGACTCGGCAGGTACTTGACTTGATTAAGGCATCGGGTTATCGGGTTATTAGTTCAACCGTGAGTCATTGATGAACTGGATATAATTAAATAAATATATAAAAATTTAAAAAACATAAATATGTATACTATAATTATATACTTTAAAATAAATAAAAATATTAAATAATATAAATAAAATGCAAAATAAAATTTTGACTTTTAAAAATTATTATTGAATGTGAATGAATGAATTATTAGAAGATAATGATTTTGTCAATGTGTTCTAGCTGAACCTTGATACCATGCTCTCTTGTTAGCTATCACCCATTCATGATTTTGTCTCATAGATTCATCAATTTTCAATATAATTATCACGATTTTAAAACTTTCTTCTACACCATTTAGATCCAATATCAATCTAAGCTATTCTTTAATACTTTAGATTATAAATATATGCCAAGACAATAGGAACCATTGAAAGTGAAGAGAAATATCAATCCAAGTTTATAGTACTATGCCACACCAATGTTGACCATAAGTCCCACATCGATGGAATTACCCAGGAGGATGAGCGGCTTAGTATAAAAGGAAAGGCGTCAAATCTTTTAAAGCATAAAGAAAAGCTTTAAAGCTTGAGAAATAGGCTACAAAGAGTTCATTGATTGGGCCTAAAGAAATTGTGGCCCGTTTTTAAGTTATTAAGTGAAATTTATGAAAACTGGAATGATAAAATTTGGCCGTTACTATTTTTTTGAAAAACTAGCCAGGTTAAAGCGGTTTTTTCCGTTTAAATACTTGTTCGATCCAATGTTTGACTCGGACCAACTCACTAGCCGATTTACCAATTCATAGGTTCACGGAGCCGGTTTTTAAAACTATGGGTGTGAGCCTATGCATGTAACCTCTAAGGAGTCAAAGGCATGGTGTTAAATGCAAACAAAAATAAACATGATACAAGAATCAAAACTAAAATTAAAATAAATAAAGTGCAGAAAAATAAAAGGGAAAAGTAAAGATAAACCTCCAGTGGGTTATCTCCCACCTAACACTTTGCTTTAACGTCCCAAGTTGGACGTAGACCCACATGGAGGGTGTGCATCTTCAATCCCAGATAGGCCATTTGAGCTCCCAAATCCTTGGGGACTTCATAGAGGTACTTCAACTTGTGCCTATCAATGTCACATGGATTTTGGTCTTGGGGTTTTCTAACTCAATTGCACCCCAGGGTGCACACAAGTGACCAAGAATAGTCCCTTCCATCTAGATCTTGACTTTCCAGTTCTGGTTACCCGAGGCTTATGTAGCAAAATTCTCCACCCTTTGCAAGGCCTCTTTCCCAACATGGTCTGGTCTTGGAGCACCTAGCAAACTGATGACGCTGCTTGGGTGGTGTACCTGTATCTTAAAACTTAGGACATTATAAAACAACAGGTGTATCATATCCCATTAAAGAAGAAAAAGTAAAGAAAAGGGATCTGGATCCTTATAAAGCAGATTACCACAAGTATCATCAACTAAAGAATCAATGACATTAATGCCAAACATGGAGTATTCCTTATGGGGATGTTTCATAGCATTAGATAAGTTAAATTAGACTTTCATGTTCCCACACTCCAGAGATAATGTGCCAGGTATAAACATCAATCATGGTTCTAGCAGTTTTAAAAAATGGTCCACCCAAAACTAATGTATGTTGGCTAGCATTAGTGTCATTTTGCATTTTAAGCACATAGAAATCAGCAAGGAATATTAAATCATTTACCTCTACAGAACATTTTCCAATGCTCCCTCTCGTTTCGTGATGCTATGGTTGGCCAGTTGAATTTATAACCTGGTAGGCTTAAGCTCTTCAAAATGCAAGGACTGGTAGAAATTTAGACATAACATTAATGCCATATTCAAGGTCAGCTAGGGCTTTCATGATGTGTAGGTTCCCAAAAGTGTAAGGGACAGTGAATGTGTTTGGATCCTTGCACTTGGGTGGTAGATTGCCCAACTTGATAATGGAGGAGGCATTTATCCCATGGTCACTTTTTCTTCCCCATTGTCCTTGATCTTCCTCCTATTAGTGCACAGATCTTTCAAGAATTTTGCATATTTGGAAATTTGCTTGATTACATCCAATAGACGTATGTTTACTTGTACTTTCTGGAAGGTTTTCAGTGTGTCCGGATCCAAATTGGTAGCAGCCTTCTTGGGTTGCATCCTTTATAGGAGAGTGAAAGCTGGATCTCTGTAGGCCTCTGTTGAGCGCTAGTGCTATTTGAGTGCTCCATACTCCGAGAATCTTTCGGTTGCATGATGAGTCTTGGCTAATACGGCGCTCACCAAGGGTGCTCTTGTGCTACTCTTCCATCTTGATGGTTCTATGGAGCATTGCGACGCTCTCCAAGAATGCTCTTAAAGCTCATATTCAACTTTCCCTTTTCTTGTGGGGTCTAGTCACCTCTGAAATTTTTGTCCCAGACCTTAGAGTGATAGCACAGACATTTGCCCTTGGATTGGGCACGGTCTAAGAAGGTAACTAGCAGTTTGGGTCTCCTGACTCTTGATTTTGTTTCAATTGAGTCATCTCTTATCTCAACTGGTATTCTCTTTTCTTATTTCTTGCATTTGCTCCATCATCATCTTCATCATTTTAGTCGTAGTGGGGTCTAAAGATAAAGGTGTAGGGAGGCTGGTTGCCTATGATGAGGTGCCAAGTATTCTCCTGTGAAGGTTGACCTTTTAGCTAAGAATTATTTCCTCACTTCAAATTAGGGTGATTCTTCCAGTTGGAGTTACATGTGTTCCTAAATGGAACTGACCTTCTAGATTCTAAGGTGGATTCTGGAAGGGGTTTGTTGCGCTCCCAAGTGATTGAATCATCTTGCAAAGCTGGGCACATATCAGTGTAATGGTCATTTAAAGTACATATGCCACAGATCTTGGGAACCACTAGAGTTATTACCTGGCCCACCATCAATTGCTATATAAGCCCAGAAAGTTATTGTAAAGTCTAGCTCAACACTAGATTCTTTGGCTGGCTCACCACATGAAGGCCTTAGAAATTATGGCTGCTTTGGATCCAAACTACTCAAAGTTGGCAACCATATTCTCAATCAAAGCATGGGCTTCTTCCAATGTCTTGTTTAGGAGTGCCCCTCCACTAGCAGCATCTATCATACATCTATTAGTAGGTACCAAGCCCTCATAAAAGTACTCAAGGAGAAGTTGCTTGAAATCTGATGATTGGGCAGTTGCACAAAGGAGCTCGAAGCGCTTCCATTATTCATGTAAAGTCTCATCAGTCTGGTGGATTCCAGAGATCTCTTTTCTAATAGAAGCTACTCTGGAGGAAAATACCTCTACAAAAAAACCTCTTCATCCCGTCTAGCTGTTTACAATCCCATCTGGCAAATTAAAGAACCAATTTTCTATAGCACCCTCTAAGGAGAAAGGAAATGCTCTTACTTTGACATCATCCACCTCCACCCTATTAGGTCTCATGCAGAGCATACCATGTGAAGCTTCTTCAAGTGTTGGTGGATCTTCTCTAATACCACAGAACTTGGGCGAAACATGAACCATATACCCCTTAAGCTCAAAATCATTGTCAAGCTTGGGGTATGTAATTCTAGGGGCTGGGAAAATCACGAGCAGTGAGCTCCCTAAGTGTCATGTTCTTATCTCCTATGTCACCTGTATTTCCTGAAACACTAAATAGAGTATTAGAATGCTCAGATAGTTCCACTTGGGGACGCTTTGCCTGTCTATTTTTCTGAAAGTTTTCGCAATCTTAGAATCAAAAAGTGTCAAATTTCCAATAAACAGGAGCGCCTTATACAAGGGAGCATAATTTTTTTTTTGTAGAATAAAACAAATAACAGAAAATAAAAATAATAAATAAATAAAAATAAAATAAAATAAAATAAAAACTAGAATAAAATAAAAATAGAAAAAACAAAAAACTAAGTTTTAATACCTCCTCGGCAACGGTGCCAAAATTTGAACGCAAGCTGTTGTCTACCTCCTTAAATTAGAATTTATTTTAATGATAAGTTGCACAAAAAATATAGTAAAAGGCACAACCTAGGTCGTCTCTCAAGGAGGCTTCAATACTGAGTTAGGAAATTAGGGGTTTTAGAGAATTAAAATTTAAAACAATTAGAATTTAAAAGATAATAGCAATAATGAAGAAGACACTAGTGCAAGGTATTCCTGAATTGGAATTAATTATCATTGACCAAATATTGAATCCATTAGTGGTTATTAGTAATTAATTATTGACAATTCTATTAGTGATCGATTGCCCTCTAGAATTTGATCAATGCAAATAACTAATAAACGATATCTCAATTTATTTAGAAATCACATTAATTTAATAAACCAATTGCTATAGCCTAACTGCTAATTGGAAAGTTAATTCTAATATTCTCCTTCAAATATAAACTAATAGATCTATCAATTTATGCCCAAAGGGTTTCCTTAAATGACGATCGCCAATATTAGTTATTCCAATAAAGATGATAGCAATTACCACAATAATTATAAGAATAGAAACTATAGAACATTGAGAAAACTAATGCATTCAATATAAAATAAAGGGTCTCAAATGTCATCCAATCCATCTAGAAATCCTTATTGTTGCAATTACACAACCAATAGTTGATC
Organism: Dalbergia oliveri; assembly: GCA_030441495.1. NCBI lineage: Eukaryota > Viridiplantae > Streptophyta > Magnoliopsida > Fabales > Fabaceae > Dalbergia > Dalbergia oliveri. Next base: position 4,487,515 of record JAMLFY010000005.1, on the reverse strand, counting down.
CGTTAAAAGAGGTATGATAGCTGAGATAAAAAACTACTATGATTGTCGTTATCTTTCTTCATGGGAAGTTGTTTGGAGAACTCTCGCATTTGATATACATCATAGGAGACCTCCTATTCAAAGATTAAGAAAACCAATGCATTTAATATCAAAAGGGGTCTCAAATATCATCCAAATCCATCTGGAAACCCTTAAAGAAATATACTCCTCCATCTCTGATGATTACAATAATGAAGATAAAAGAGAACCTGAAAATAATAACAATAATCCTTGCCATAATCTCCAAGACAAAGCACATTCGCTAATAGAATCCCTAAGAGAAAGAGAAGAATAAAGAAGAAGATGATGTAGAGAGAAAATGGAGAGAGATGTAGAGAGAGAATAATAACAACCTAAAGTGTGTAGCCTAAAGTGAATAAAAAACTAGGGTAAACATCTCTATCAATCCTTTATATACCGCTCTCTAAAATAGGTCAAAGTAGGGCCCAAAAATAGATTAATTAGTTGTTAAAATGCTATCACATGAGCGTTGCAACACTCATTGCAGTGAGCTACGTTGATTAAAATCATTTTTAGGTTCTATTGAGCGCTACAATGCTCATTTAGCATTGGCAAGCAGAACCATATCTTCACATATTTGGTCAATGTTTACCCCTTAAACATCTGACTTTTTCCTTAGCACTTGAAATAGAGATTGTAGCCCTTTGAATAAGCTTTCCAATGCAACTAAAATCACCTTAATCAGACATCTATAGCCCCATATATTACGAAAATACAAATTGGAGATCAAGTTGGACAGCATTAGGACATCAGTAACATTTAATCTTACAACTCGATTTTCATCAAGATGCTCTTAGAATTGGGTTTTGAGCTGAACATGAAAGTTTTAGAGGATTTCTTGAGCTTTCTAAAACATCTTTATTTGTCTTAATTGGATCCCTAGAGAGAGATATAGATTTTTCATTACAATACTTTTTGTAAATGTGCTCAAATGAGCTCAATAACTCTTCTATTTTGCTCTCAAATTCTCCCAAACTGATTGTAGCTACAAGTTCCATGAAAAGAATTTCCAGTCTTATTCTTAATATTTTGCGCTCAATTCAAAGCTTCTGTATACAAAAACTATACTCAAAGAGACAGGTTAAATGCAATAGGCTCTAATCCAATATTTATTCTAAAAATCAGTGCAATAGTCAATGATTCTATCAAATTCACGCAATGAAGAACAAGTCAAAATCCTTATCAATTACATCAATAAATCAATTAAACTCATGCAAAAAACTAAGAAATAGAAGCAAGTTAAGTGGCATAAATGCCTATTATCAACCCTCATCAGCTAAGCTTATGAAGTAAGGATAGAGTTTGTGTGCGACATCTATTGAATATATACTAAAAAATATCAATGCTTAGGTGAAATGGACATTCTTTTCATTTAATAAGAAACCAGTGGCTTTTTGTCCAAACTGGCGTATGGGTTCAAGAACTCATTAAAACCTTCTCGGAAAACCAAGTGGGACAAAACTGAGGATAAGGAAAAGGGTACCTTAACAAACCATAGTTTGTTGCATAGCTCGAATTACACATAGTACTTTCTTAGATTGGTCGCATTCCACGCTCGAGGACTTCTGTCCTTTCTAAAGTGATAAGCTTGTATGCTCTCTTCCCAAAACTTCAGTGACATTATATGGTCCTTCCTAATTTAGGGCTAGCTTCCCTTGGCTGAGTGGAGAGGGTCCAATGTCGGCTCTTTAGAGGACTAGGTCCCCCAGATAAAAGACCTCGAGATTACCCCATTGTTGTATCATTGTGCTATTCTTATTTCAGCTCTTATTCAGGATGTATGCTTGCTTTCGAGCCTCAAGTAGTAAATCCATCTCTTCTTTTCACTGGCATAGGTTGTCTCGTTCAGAGTAGGAAATCATTCTAAGGGTAGCTTCCCCGATCTGAACGGTATCATAGCTTCAGATCCATATACTAGCTGGAAGAGAGTTTCCTTGGTCACGAGTGTGGTGTAGTGTGGCATACCCAAAGTACATATTGTAGTTCATTTGCCGATGCTCATTTTGCTTGCTCAAGCCTTTTCTTCAATCCATGAAGGATGATCTTGTTAGGCTTCCGCTTATTGTTGGCCTGTGGGTGTTCCATCGAAGTGAAGTGATGGCTTATACCAAAATTTTTTAGTAGTTGTTTGAACTTTTGATCAATGAATTGGGTCGTTGTCGGTAATGATCTTCAGGATGTTGAAGTAGGTGAAGATGTTCTTCAGATGAACTTTCAACATTGAGCCGAGGTGATGATGGCCAAAGTTTTAGCTTCTACCAATTTGGTGAAGTAGTCGATTCCACAATCAAGTACTTAACTTGCCCAGGAGCAATTGGGAAGGGCTAGAGGAGGTCAAGTCCCCACTGGTCAAACGCAGAATGTATGACGATAGTCATCTTTTGCTGGGGTTATGTGGAACCTAGTGTTTTTTTGGCTATTTTTCACATTTCCTTGTGAACTCAGCTGCATCCTTTTTCATTATAGGCCAGTAGTACCCAACTCGGAAGTCCTTCAAGGCTAGAGCTTGGCCACCGAGGTGTTGGCTCTCTATATTTTCATGGATTTCCTCCAAAACGTATCTGCCTTGTTAGGGACCCAAGTATTTTAGCATTAGCTGGGAGGAGCTTTTCCTATAAGGGATTCTGTCCATGAGAGTGAAGTAAAGGGCTTTTTTTTGAATCTTTCTAGCCTTGGTTGGATCTTTCGAAGTTTCGTGCTACAAGAAACATTTGAATTCTGAAGTCCAGTCAGGCCCACTTTGGTTGTTGTGACTTGCTTTTCTATTATTATGGTTGGCTGTCTCAATGTCTCCATGATCGGACTTCGGTTGTTGCCTCTTAGCTTTGTGTTAGCCAGCTTGGACAACACATTTGCTCGGGAATTTCCTTCTCGTGGAATATGTTGCACCGAATTTCACTTGATGTCTAACATTAGGCTCAGGATGTACTCCAAGTATTTTCAAAGTTAAGGCTCTTTGCTGCATATTCCCCAAGACATGAGATGCCACGATTTGCGAGTCGATGAGGACTTCCAACTTCGTGCTTCATACTTGAGAATTTGAAGCTGATTAACGGCTCCACCTTCATGTCATCACCCCTTTTGAGCATAATTTCGGCCTCGTTACCCTTTGGAGTTGGAGGATTTGTGTACATAGAGCTTCCACTTCCACTTTTCTACTAATGCTTGGGCTTTGATTGCAATCCTTGGTTCGTAGTGGATGTCATTCTTCCAGCTAGGTTTGGTTTTATAGGACTTGTCAGATTGGTTGGTTGGTTCAAACCTAGATAGGTGTGCCTGAAAATACGTCTAAGTCTTCTTGCCTTAGGATAAAGGAAAACGTTGTTTATTCCAGCTTTGGTATTGAAGCTCGGACCTAGGGAATACCTTACTTTTGAAGTGTACGGGTTCCTGGGTTTCTTCCTCTTCCTTGACTAATGTCGCTCCCACTGCATTTCTCCAATTGAGGTAGAGTACCAGGGTTTCTCCATTTTTGGCTTGCTCAAGAGTTAATGGCGAGGCTGGGTAGTCTTTGAAGTGTTTGAATGCTTTCTCGCATTGCTTTATCCATTTGAATTTCTTGTCTTTCTTCAGTAATTCGAAGAGATAGAGACTTTCTAGCTGACAAAGATAAAAACTGGACAGAGATGCTACGTGCCCCGTCAACCTTTGTACTTTCTTCGTGTTTGTTGGGCTTTTCATCTCCAAGATTGCTCAGCACTTGTTCGGTGGGCTTTATTCCTCAGTGCATAAGCATGAATCCAGAAATCTTCCCAGCGCTAACTATGAATGTAAATTTGGCTAGGTTGAGATGTATCTTATGCTCATGTAGGCGTGCGAAGACGGCTTCGAGGTCGAGATGAGGTTCTCGGTTTGGCAGTTTTGACTAGCATATCGTTAATATATACTTCCAAAGTTTTCCTCAGGTGGTCTCTTGAAAACTCTATTCATGAGGCGTTGGTGCATGGAGCCTGTGCTTTTAACCCAAAGGGCATCACCTCGCAGCAATAATTGTTCGGGGATTATGAATGCTATTTTTTCCTCATCATTAGGGTTTATGAAGATTTGTTTGTATCTTGAATAAGCGCCTATGAAAGACAGGAACTAAAAATCGGAAGCTGCATCTACTAATCCATCTATGCTGGAAGAGGGCAAGGGTCTTTTGGCATGCTTTGTTAAGGTTGGTGTAATCAACGCACATCCATATTTTCTCATTTGCCTTTAGGACAGGACTACGTTGGATAACTAGGTCGGATTGGACCTTCCTAATGAACCTAGCTGTTAGTAGCTCTTTAGTTTGCCTTATCATATCTTGTTCTCAGTTGAGTGCCATCCTCTTTCTTTGTTGGCTAATTCGGGGGCCTGGATAGACAAATAGTCGGTTGGTCATTGTACTTGGGTCGACTCTGGCATGTCCTCCAGTCCATGTGAACACGTCGGTGTTTGCGCGTAAGAACTCCAGCAATTCTTCCCTTGTTTCCTATGCAGTTCCTTACTAGTCTTGGTAATTGGTTTTGTTCTTCCTCAATTTGGACTTTTTCTAGATCACCATCACGTTCAAGTCGATCGCGACCTTCTGGCTTCGAACTTCGAGGTCCACCATAGCTATCTCTCAATTTTCTTTGTGTCTTGCCCTTTTTTCGACTTCGAGACTAGCATTGTAGCAGCGTCTTGCTATTTTATGGTTTCCTCTTATGGTGATTATTTGGCCCTGGTCTGTGTAGGATTTCATGATGAAGTGAACGGTTAACGCTATTGCTCCCAAGTTTTTGATCGTCGGTCTTCCCATGATGATATTGTATGCTAATGGTCTCCGGATAACTAGGAAGTCAACCGCCAGTCTTGGGGGGGAACTCCCACCGTAGTGTGCAGAGTGATGTGGCTATCAGGCTTACTTTCTCCCTAAAAGCTAATGGGTCTTCTAAGTATGTTTTCAGATCTATGTCTTTCAGCCTGAGTTTGTTGAAAGTATCCCAAAAGAGGATGTTGACGGAGCTTCCTTGTTTAACCAGGACTCTCTTGATCTTTGTGTTCATCGTGAATATTGATATCACCATTGGGTCATCATGCCCCGGTATGACATCTGGGATATTTTCTGTCATCCCTACCTACATCACTCCTTTTAGTGCCTTCTTTCGCGAAGACTTAGAAAATCTTCCCCTGGTGAATCCTTCAGATATGATGTAGATAGTCCATGTCATGGGGTCTCGAAGAGCTTATTCTAGACTTCCCTTCGGCGATCGTCAATCGCTGTTTGCCCATTTGTCTTTTGTCTGGGTTGGGCCAATGGTTAGGTAATGCCATTCTTTTCCTCGAGCTTTGTTGAGATGCCAAGTATCTAGCCAGCTTTCCTATTCTGATAAGTTCTTCTACGACATCTCAAAGGTCTCACAATCCTCTGTCCAATGGCCATGACACATGTGATACTCACAGGACAACATCTATCTGTGTAGGGAGTGGTTTTTATCAGTGTGGGCTTGTGTAGGTGCTCCATGTTGTGTATCTCTTGAAAGTTGTGCTAAGGATACTAGAGTAGAGTATACCAAATCATCCTTCCTTTTCTTACTAAGGACACTCCTGTGGTTATCTTCTTGCTCTGTCCTTTCTTTTGAGGCTATGTCTATTATGGTCATTCCTCTCTGTTAACTTTAAGGCCTATTCCAGGTTGATATACTTCTTGGCTTTGCTCTAGAGCTCTTAGAGCGTCTTAGGTTCTTTTTTGGCTAGTGACCTTTGGAAATCTCCCTCCCTGAGTCCTTCCATGGGCTTTATCAAGGCTATCAGGGGTCAGATCTCTTATATGGCTGCTTCTTGGTTAAACTTATCGAGGTACTCCTGGAGAGTTTCATTCAGGAACTATAAAAAATCGAGAAGTCAGGTGACAGACTTTACCTTTGTTCGGCGATGGTAAACTAAGCCAGGAACCGAGTTAAGGTCCGAAAGTGATGAATGGACTGATTGGCTTGATTAAACCAGGTTAAGGCCAATTTCTGAATGTGAGGGGGAAAGCCTTGCATCTAGGGGTTCATTGTTCCCTCGATGAGCATCTGAGTTCGAAAGAAGTTGAGGTGCTCATGGGGGTTGGTGGTTCCATCGTACTATTTCATGTCGTGGGCGGCTTACAGTTATCTAGGACGGAATACCTCATGACTATCTTATCGAATAGGGTTTCCATGTCTTCATTGCGGCCTATTGCTGTGGTCATGAAGCTAGAGGTCTCAGGTTCTCGATGGGCTGTTCCAGGTCGGGCCTTATAAAGTGCTGTTGGTAGTTCAGTCTCCAAGAAGAGCCAGGCTGGTAGGTTGTTAGGGCTCATTAGCTTCTTAGATGATACGAGTTTTGTAACACCCTAATTTTCTTTAGAAATTAAATGAGGCTTTATTAATGAGAATATTAAGATTCTGATAGGCATAGTAATGATGAGAACGACTCTATGAACGAGCAAAAAAAAAAGTGAATAGTATTTTGAGGCCGCAGGCCGTTAGTCGAAACCCTATAGTTGAACCCGAGGTGCTGGAATTAGGAAAACATGGGAATAAGATTAGAAATAAGTGGAAATGAAAATTTTATACTTAGAATTAATTTTTGGGTAATATCGGTTAATCGGCTATGACGTTTACTCGTTCGGTAAAATTTCAGTGTATGATTTCTAACACCGAAAGGTGATTTCATCATCACAAATGGATAATGTTTATCCATTTAGGACATGTGGAAGGCCAAGATTTAATTTTGGAATCCAAGATTAAATCCTAGCCATCCATTCTATTTTCTACCTTTAAGAATTATATGCTTACATCATATAATATCTAAACCTTAATACAAGATCAACACAAACCACCTAACCTTATCACTTTCTTCTTCAAAATTTCGACCAGCATTCAAGGAGAGAAACCAGCCTCCATTTTCATTCCTTGAAGGTTCCAAGCTTGTAACCTCAAAAACCTTAGTTTAGAATTGCTAAAACTACAAATTTCTTTCACAAAACTTCATCTACACCTCAAGCCCTACAAATCCAACCAATTAGAATCCTTGTTCCTTACCAAACCTTACATTGCTACCTCTCTCTCACTGTGTTAGGAAGGAGTTGGGGTTGATTTGGGGAGCATTGGAGTAGAAGGAAGCTATCTTAGAGCATCTTGGGATCAAGGAGTCATTAGCTCACTAAAAGTAGGTTTTTCTTGCCTTTTCTATTCAAATTTATTCTGATGTGATCTGATTGAGCTAGTCCAAAATTTCTAGTTATATTGGCTGATGTTATGTTGATATTGATGTGTTAATTTTGGTGGTGGGTTTGGATGGTGTTAGAGAATGGTTTTTGTCAAAAGAAATTTGGGCTAGGCTGTGGATTTTCGATTTAGCTATAGATAGTAGATTTTTGTGAATTTGTAGACCTATTTGTGTTCATGTTTATGAACTGAAAAATATATATGTGGAAGCTAACATCTTAATCTAACTACATGAATTTTCTTGGGCTTTGGTTGTGTTATACTGCCTTAAAAAATTAGACATTGAAATAGGACTGATGCTGTCTTGATTATTGAAATTGAAGCAATAAGATTACCCAATTTTATTACCATAGCAAATGATTGATTTAACCTTTGAAATTTTTAAAGGAAGTGGATAACACATTGAAATATTACTGTAAATTTTATTATGAGTTAGTTCAATCATTTGCTAGGATTAAAAATTATGAGAACCCTGTCTACCGTGAATTGGTGGTCCCTGACCACTAAATTTGTACAATTTACTGGAGGAGTTAGAAAGCTCCGTTTGTGTTGAAATTTTTACAGGGCCTCTTAGATACATTGAAGTGTCATGGAGAATTTTTGTGGCCCTTGAATTGACCATGTGATAGGGAAAATAAATTTTGCTATATAAGCCTAAATTCTACCGACATGCTAGAATTGAACCCAAGTGTTGATTTAGTAATATAATGACTTGTAATTCAACTAGTATGGGAATGAATGAATACTATGGATTATAATAATTGATTTATGAGAAAAGAATGAAAATTTCATTGTGCATGAATGTATATATATGGCTTATACATGCCTTTGAGAAAAGAACAAGAAGTACAAGATGCAATTATATGAGAAAAGAGTACGTATAAATTTCATTGGTCCATGTTTGAACATATGGGAAAATAGAGACAAGGCTTATATATGTGGGATAAAGAGGGGAGGCAAACATAAGGAATTCCCTGGAAATTTTATGAGTTGGTAGACGTATCGGCTAGGAATAGAACTGTGTATGATTCAGAAATGGTAAAAAATGAAGTCCGATGATCACGAATAGGAATGAGCTCATGTCTAGCAGTCTATTGTCCTTTGCCGAATTATCCACTATAGATAACCCTTAATGTGAAATTAAGCCCTCCCTATGTTAAAAAAAGAGAAACTGGCACAAGTGAGTTCCTTGGTTACAAGAATAAAAGTATAATTGTCATTCTTATTTTGTTAAGTATTGTTGCATACGACCTTACATGATATTACTTATATAGATGAAAATGCTAGTTATGTCTATTCATACTTGAGGGATACTTACTGAGAATTTTATAATATTCTCATCCCTATGTGCATATATGTTGTATTGTATTTAGATTCCACAGATGCCATTGGTGATTTTCTTTCTTGATTCACCCCAGTGGCAGTGGCATTGTGAACCGGATTTGGATCCACTATACGCCGTAGCAGCTTAGTAATAGACCCCGCTAGCCTGTAAATGGATCCTAGTAGAAGTTGTCGAGCTCCATTTCTATTTGTATAAGATTTTTGTTGGGCGACTTTGAACAGGATAGGCTAGATGTTGGAAGGTGTTTCTTTTGTATATTGAGCTTCTGACTAGTTTAGGAGCTAACTAGTTTGTGTACTAGTGTGATATAAATGTTGTAAACTACATTATGATATTCATATATGTAAATACGAGCTTTCCAACATATACGTCTAAATTACCTTACGTATGGTATTTCAACTAGTATAGATTATGAACGTAAGTAATACTCGCTAATTACTATGTTAATACTCAAGCAAAACATGGTAATTAAGAGGGTGTTACAAGTTTTCCTCGAGGTTAGGATGCTCTTCGTCCGCCAGGTTTCTCTTAGGTTCCTGAGCTCGGGCTTCATCGAGCTTTTAATCTTTCCTCCATTTCATAAATTTTCTCATATCTTCTTCTCAACTTCCTCTCTACCTTTTCAGCCATTACATCGTTTCTTCGACATCTCTCCTCATGGCGTTTTCTCCTTTCAGCTCGTTTTCTAGATTCGGCATTCTCTCATTTTGCTGACGTAGTAGATGGAGTATCTCCTGTAGGGAGGCTAGAACTTTCTGGGATCTCGCTCCAAACTGTAGGACTCTTTGGGACTGTAAAGCTCTTCTCTCCAAGGTTACTTTCGGCTCGGGCTTGGGCTCACTTGGCGGAGGCAGATTCTAACACGATGAGCCCATTCAGGGGATAAGTGTGCTAGGGAGCATTGGGGCCTGGTGGTATGGTGGTGCCTCCACTTCCTTAGAGATGGGTGTACCTTGGTCTTGATTCTAGCTATTTGGAGGCTAGTTGGTGGTGGTAGGGTGGTGTCTGGGTGTCGGGTTTCGTTGTAGTTGGTGGGTTTAAGGTGGTGAAGCTTGATATGGTGATGATAAGTGCATCGTCGGCGAAGCGGGTCCTTAGGCGACGCCAATGTTACGTACCGTAATGATGCGGTCTTACTTAGTTGTACGGTTGGTGGCAATGTTGGTTGCTTCCTCACTCCTCATGGTAGTTGAAGTGTTAGGGATACCTACAAAGGGACTCCAACGCCCAACTCAATGACGGTTGTAAAAAAGAATGCACAATTAGAATAAATCGCTTACCACTATTGTACCTTTCATTGTCTATTTATATCATTCAAATACACCCAAAATAGGTAATTTAGGGCTAAGCTGTATCGTGTGGATGATATGAAAAACCATTAGGGATCCTTCTAGAAGATGTGTCAAGGTCTGCTCAACATATGCTCTCTTTGTGCTCATCCTAGACTTATCGTCCTGGTAGGCCACATCAAGGTACCTTGGACTAAGGCCGATAATGCCTCAATGTCCTCTTGCATGTCCATTCCTCAAAGCTTGCTGTTATTCGTAAGGTGCGGCTGACGCTTACCGAGGTCCTGTGATGCTCAATTTTGCAGACACCATGGTTTATCCCATATGTGGCATGACCTATGAACAGGTTCCGATATCCAAATGTTGGATAGTAACAAATGTTAAGTGATGTTTTCACATACTTTATATCATTTGAAGTAGAATTAAGTTTAAAATGACTCATTTTGATATCTAAAATTACACAAAGTGACTAATTTAAATCTCCTTTTCAAATAATAAAATGACTCATTTTGTAAGTTTAAAAACAAAATGAGTCTTTTTAAACTTCAAATAACATATAGCATATTAATGTATCACTTAACATTACAAAACATCATTTAATTAACAAGGTGTTAAATAAAAATGGAATAAAAGACTAACTTGACTTATGTTTTATAATATTAGAGACTAATTTGATTCATTTTAAAAATGAGGATTAAAATATTTTACAAATATAAAATCAAATATTAAAATAAATATTAAATAATTAATTTTCAAATTTTATGAATTAATTAAAATAAAGTACACCTATAATTTTAAAACCAATATAAACATTTCCAACATTCTTAAAACCATGTTTCAGAAATTTGAGTCTGCAGTTGGAATGGCCAATCCGGGTTTAACCCCAAAACCCAGGAAAAAACCGGTTGGAAATGGGGAGAACCTGGAAACTGGCAAAACCGGCCAAAAAATCCTTTAACCGTTTTTTTTTAAATGCAAAATTTCATTATTTTTGGTTTTGTTTTTAAAAATACCTAAAATCTCATATTCCCTAATTTTTTTTTTCTAATATGGGAAGTAGTAACTTTAGAGATTTGATCCATATGGATAATGTTTATTTTAATTAAGAGATGAATTATGTTATGTTTTATGGGTTTGATTGATGTCTAATTTAATTTTTAGTTATTTTATGACATATATTTTATTTTATATTTTTATATATTTATATAAATACATATTTTATTATATATCAGTTATATCCATTTTAACTTCATTAAACCAGTTTAACCTTTAAACCCTTGCCCTTGAACGGTTCGGTATCGGTTTTTTCCAAACCTTGCTTAAAACTCGGACGGATGTGTGCTTTGGGAGGAGTGGACAGTAGTGGCAACAGGCTGTAATTTCATGCACAGATTAAAAAAATCTGATGGCTATGACTTCGTGTTGAGAAAGAATGACTTTGAAACAGAGAAGAAACACAGAATCTACACACACAGTTAAAGGGAGAATGGTCAAACGTTACCGGTGGCGCCGGTCTTCGGTTGATAAACCTCTCTCTAAAGTTCTTTCTGCCTCTCTCTCTCTCTTGCTGTGTCTCTGAGTTAGTTCTGTGGAGGAGCTTGTTGGTTGGTCCTCGGAGTCTCCACTTTTTCACTGGCTCTGATCCAACGAAAACTCTCAACTTTTTTCAACAATTCTGCTCTGCAATTTTCGGGTATTGGAGAATTTTTTTTCCAATATTTGTTTCGCTGGATATGGCAACAGTGAGTTCTTTCTCTTTCCTCTCTTCTTCGCAGTTATTTTGGCCTTGTTTTTGCAAGTTTTATGTGTCTCTTATTGCTGAGAAATTTTGACGAAAAGGGTTTGGAATCAGAGTTTTAGTCTCTTGCATTATCTTGTAATATTTTGATGTGCTATCTTCGGCTCTCTTTTTTTTCTCTCTCTCTTTTCTTCTTTTTACCCACAACTGTTTAACTTTTTAACTATTTTCTTCATACTCCTAAGCTTTGATATAGGTTACCAAAATTAGATTTTATTTATTTATTTATTACTTTTCTTACTGTCCCGTTATTCTTCGGATGGTAAATTAATCAACCATAAGCAACTTCGTTTCTTTCTTTTTGGAACCATGAGGTAGTTCAATTAGAATTTTGGCATGTACAATTTTTAGATTTTATGGTGGAAACTTGCCACATAAATCTGTCTGCATTAAAGTTTTATCTTTTCTAAATGTTTTAGGAATTCAAATTAGGTAATTAACAGCACCAACAATGTAAGACTACACTTCATTATTTATTTCTAGAAATTCAACCTGGCTCCACTCTATTTGTCCATGTGACACTACCTTCTCTTGATGCACTGTTTATTGTGCAATAGAGGGGATTTTACAAACTTGGGGAGGTAGGTGTAATGAATTCACCAAACTCAGGGATTTTCTGAACAAATTTTACAAATAGAGTGGAGCTATGATAAGTTTACTTAAAGTGAGCTTAATGTGATTTGCCCATATTTCTATGGCTTTTATATATAAAAGGGAAAAATAGTGTGTCCCTTATAGGTGCCTTTTTTCTGCTTCCATCAAAGTTTTCTTTTATAACGTATTAGGTCTTGTATTTTGTGTCTGTTTCTGTATATATCAAGTCCAAAATGAGCCAAGTTTGGTTGATCCAAAAGCCTTTGTTTGTCATTTCTTGCCAAAATTTATGACTTTAGTAGGCCTAATATACTAGATGTATCTGAGAACCTATGAGAAGCTCCGTCTACAACTTAATTCAGGTAAGCAAAAAATAATGGCCAAACTGCGAAGAAAAATGATGGATGTGTTGGAAAAAATTGCATTGGAACTTGGGATGAGTTGATTTCATAACAGAGAAAACAGAAACTTATTAACATTAGCGAACTCTTCTTTTAGCTGGTTTATAATTATCTTGGGAAAATCATGCTAATGTTATTAGTTATTACAACATGCTTGTAAAGATTAAAAGGGAAAATATAGAATAAAAGACAAACATCTGCACTTTTAGAGAGGTGCAACGTAATGCATCAACAGTTTATAGATATGCAGGCAATCAGGGAATGGAGCTGTTTATTTGTGCTTTCTGTGATGGATTAATTGAAAACACAGTGAACAAGAACATCTGGACAAATCTACATTTCAGCTGTATAATATAAATTTATCTGGCTTATTAAAGAAAAAAAGCAGAATAACTGAGAGGTACCATTGAACTTTTCTTTCCCAATAAGATTAGTTAGATCTTTTCTGTTGTTTCAAATAGTTATATTAGGTCAGTCAGTGACTTTTAATGGTATCAGTTGTTTCAGTGCCTTATAACACATTTTTTATAATGCATAGTCTGCCAGAAATTATGAGAGTAAAAAATAATCATTTTGTGATTTAAACTGTACTAATTTTGCAAACATGTGTCTATTGAAGTAAAAATGCTAGGTTTGCAAGCTAATTTTATAGCTTGTTGATAAAGAATGGGCAGCCTAACGTACGAGGCTCCCACCTGGTGAGGTCTAGCACTTAGGGAGGGGATGTACATGGCATTACCCCTGTAAGTGGAGAGGTTGTTTTTAAGATTTAAACTTGTGAGGCTGTAACCTCCAGGTCACAAGGTAGCAAATCTTATCGTTGCCGAAACTCACCCGCACTACCTTACTCTTGCTGATATCTGAACAAAATAAAGTTTCTCAACAATCTTCAGCTTAATGAAATTGGAATCAAGAATCGTAGATGCAATATATTTTTGTTTAGCTAGAGCTTGATGTTTGTGATAAGATGCAATAGTATTGTTTAATCCATATAACCAATTGCACCTAGTGGGAAAAGTCTTTTGTTGTTGTTGTTGACTAGAGCTTGACGAATTGTAAATGAACAAACTCCATCAACCTAATTGTCATGGATCAACCTTGTCAGATTTAAGAGACTTAGTAAAAGAGTTGACCTAGAATTGAAACAAGTATTTGAGTCTTCAATATGCCTTCTATAAAAACCAGGTGATTATATAATGTAATAACTGTGTGGAAATAGTTTTGCTCCTTTTGCAGCTGATTGGTGGCAAAATACTTTAATATGGGCTGACCCCTGGGATGTGGTTAATCCCCAGCCTTCCCTTAAGATCAATCATTAGAGGAAATTTCACTTTATGTGAGCTCTGCAAGAGCGTTGAGAATATTGTTTTTTTTTTCAATAGACCAAGAGACTTGATAAATGAAGTTATTTGATGAAATTTAAGCAAATTAAGGCTATTTCAATGTTATAACCTATGTTGCATGGATATGGTACGGGATATGACCAAATTTTTTAAAACTATGAGTATTGAAGGATATTTATTATACAATCATGCACAATAAAGATCGTATAAAAGACAATTTTCATATTGTTCTAATTTCAAGTTTTCAACAAAGGACCAAAAAATGTGTCAAGTATTTAAGTGGATTGACTTGATGATTAGATAAATACAAACCAGAAAGTTTAGTTGCAAAATGTTAGCATACCAATTATTATACAGGTGTATATAAGGAAGAGGAGAAAGGGGTTTGGGCCAGATCATGTGACAAGCCTAACTTTAGACAGGTGTACTTTCAGAGAGTGAAGTTGTGTCGTGGTAGTTGTTGGGCATTTAGTAGGTTGTTAGGAGGAAAGTTAGAGAATAAAAGGGAATTGGAGGGAAGAGTTAGGGTGGCAGTCATTTTCATGAGTGTTGGAAAAATAGTGGAGCTCTCAAACTTTCTCTTGATGTAAACACACGATTCTAATCTGATTACGGTAAATAGGGTGGCAATTATTATACAATCCCCTGCCTGACACCCATTTCCCATTGGGTTATGGTAGGGGTCTCTGTAGTTACAAAAGAGGAAAAAAAAGGGTTCTTTCCAATGTATTAATCTGGTCTATTCTAGGTTATCAATAATCTTTTGCAGCTTCTTTTATCCAAAAAATAATCTTTTGCAACTTACAGTGGTGGCACCAATTAAAACATAGTCTCCTGAAATGTATTTATTAGCTTGTGTGTTTGACTACCCTTGCTAATCTGTTTTGCATTGCTCCGTTGCATGGATGATTTGGAATAAGGTTATCTGGAGTATTTTCTATCTAATCCTTTTGACTTTGAAGAGTTCCTCGGTGGTTATTTTGATGGATAAGAAAAATGTTAAGTAGAAATTTTTTGTCAGGGTGTGCACTTTTTGTATTAATTTGCTGTGCTAACTTATAGAAACACTAGAAATTTGCAGTATAATTCTTAATATTTCATTTACTTCAGGGCACTTTAATTCTGTACATTTCACTGAAGTGCTACTCATCTGCCTATATCTTTGTCTATAAGTAAAATTTAATCAGAAGTCTCTTTGAATGACTCAAAAGTGAATTTGAAGGAATAATAAGTCATCAACTATCAGCAATTATATATCATTTTACGCCCAAAGTGAAATAAGTCCCAGTATGGTATTTATTGTTGGGTTGAACCTTTTATTGCAACACCAGCTTTTCTAACATTCTGATGTGTTGGATATCATAATCTCGTTTCAATTTGATATCTTTCCTGAAGCACCAAAATGTGGTCCTCAATGCAAAGATATCAGAAGCATCGACAATTTTTGTTTCCTTTCTCTGTTTTTTCCTATTGATAACTCTGATTCTTAAGCAAGAGATGGCATTCATTAGCATTTTAAACTTGTACGGGGGTGTACTTGATGAAACTATACTTAACAGGATCTTTTCAATGTGTCAATTTGACAGCAACGTTCTCATGTCCCAAAGTTTGGTAATTGGGAGAGTGAAGATAATGTTCCTTATACAGCTTATTTTGACAAAGCTCGGAAAGGTCGACCTGGCTCAAGCATGATGAATCCAAATGACCCTGAGGAAAATTCAGATTTAGTTCTTGATAATTCTTCTGCTGAGCTACCCCCTTCAAAACCCAGAGTACATTCAGAGGATCCATCTGGAAAGGGATCAGTGAGTTCAACAAATGAGTTACAAAAGAGCAAGGAGGATGCTGATCCGAAGCATTTTATTAACTCCCCAGCTCGTCATGATACTGTAGGCAATAAGAGTGCCGGTGACCGTGATTCTGCCCACCGTCATGGAGGCTATGGAGTAAACTCTCCTGATACCCGTAGTAGAAGACCTTCAAGACAAAGTACTGGGTCTGAGTATAGTATTGATCGTTCACCCCTTCATCGCCAGGCTAAAACCCCAGGCAGAGATAGTCCTTCTTGGGAAGGAAAGAATTCATATGACAACAGTCATGGTACACCAGGAAGATCCCGGCTGGGACCAGTTAATCGAGGAGATGAAACTGTTAGTTTTCTTTTCTTGTGTCCTGTTGATTACCATTTGTAGCATGAAAACTAAAAATCTAGAACATATATCGTATCAGTGGCTGATAAGTTTGCAAATCTCTTAAGCATTTGATCAACTTTGAAGTCTTCATGAGACTTCTCGTTCCTAATTTAATTTCTGACTTGGCAGCCCGATAGAAGTGCTGCTGTTCCAAAGTTTGGTGAATGGGATGAGAGTGACCCTGCATCAGCTGAAGGCTATACTCACATTTTTAACAAAGTAAGGGAGGAGAGGCAGGTTGGGGCTGGTCAAGCGCTAGGCACACCTAATGGGAGATCATACGGTGTCCAGAACCAACCCACCTCTGACAAAGCCCAGGTATATTTGTGCGGAACTGTATTAATCTCACGCATTATATACATAACTTTTTGAGTTTGTACCATACTCATGCATCTTGTTTTACTCATCCTTGCTTCTCCAGAGCTGCTGCTTTTGCTGGCGCAGTAAATGATTTCTAGGAAATGTGGATTATATTCTGAATGGAAAAGGAGATAAGAGTAGTGCTGTGAATGGTCATGAGGTTTGTGTAACACTTGTAAATATTCAAGGCTCTCTCCCTGCTGGAAAACACAATTGAAATGCATTTATCGTAAATTTGTGCCTTTCTTTTCCCCCTTTTGTATCTTTCTTTCATTGGGTCAGTGAAGACATTTTGGCAAGCAAGGTTGTGATTTGTCCTTCTTTTTGCTCTTGTCATGTAACTGCCATGCTTTGAAATTTGATTCATCTGTATTTAGCTGAGATCTATGATATTCGACATATGCTATTAAAATTCTTTTCTGGTGATGGGCTGTGGTCCTAGTGCTATCCTGTTCATCATCTTGTGTTGAGCTCTTCAATTTAACTTGGAATGATCCAATAACAGACTGTTTCTGAAATAGATCTTATCTAGGTCTATATATAAGTTAATCAGGTCCTAACATTGATTTCATATGGTCTGTTTGAAATAATAAATTCTTGTTGACCTTTGGGCTCCCTACCATCCTTGTTAGCACCACTTTTATTGCTTGATCATGTGTTGGTTTTACATTTTTTGAAGCCGTGGTGGACGATTTTATTGGAATGTATAGGTTATTTCATTCTTCATTGGTTTGGATGCAGCAACTCGCTGTCTCTCTAAATCTGTGTTTATATAGAGAAAAGCTTTATAATACTAAAACAAATTTCGTACAAGTCTTGTCAACAACCTGATTGCTTATCAACTAAGAATTTTACCATTTCCATACTTTCTCTCTTTTTTTTCCTTATTCGAGGATTGCTCTTCAGTGGTCAATAGACACTAAAGCATTGGTTTATTTTTTAACGAGACGGGTCTCGTAGTAGATAATGTTCCTGTTATCTACATGGTACCAGACTACCTGTTATATACATGAGCTTTGTTTTGGTTCTTTTGGTCAAAGTGTGGGTCTTTCTTTTTTTTTTCCATAACAAAATTATGATATTATTCATTCACTTAGCAAATCAATTATCTACGGGGATGAAACATTATAAGTTTAAGAAGAGTTCAGAGTTAGTTTAGACCCATTGGTCAAACAGGACTATAACATGTATAAGTAATACAGGAATACTCATAACCTAGTCAAGCTTTATCTACTAGTCCTTTAGATGGTTAGGCTTGACATTAGTCTATTACAATAATTCTATTTAGAATGTAAGCCCCTCTATCACACTAATCAGCTTAACAGTAACAATTCAGGAAGAAATGGAGGAAAATAAAACTTATACTAATCATTCATTTAATAGTTAAAGGAAAATTAGTAAATTTATACCCTATTCATTTTAATTTATGATTTTTTAACAAATTGTATTAAAAATATGGTAACTAATATATACTAACGTAACATAGCATACCAAGTTTACCCGTAACTAAACAAAGCAGTGAACCGCATATCCATACCTGTATGCGAACCTGGCAACTGTGATCCACGCACAAGGACCAACAATAATACCCACCAATGAACAATGTTTAACAATAATAGGCTTAATAACAATAGTGATTATAAATTTTGGATTGAATAACAGGCTCTAATCATTTTTTACATCCAATTAATCTCATTGGAAAATTGAATAAATGTTGCTTTATGCCACTTCACTTAATAATGCAACAAGTTCGCCGATGAGTTGAGTTGAATTCTTGCAATTTCTTTTAGTCGCTGCAGTTGAAAATGATGACTTGGAAAAGCACAGCCAAAACATCGCAGAAACACGTGAACCTGATTAATACAAGAAAAGTCTACACTTCCCATCATTTTAGTGTTGGACTAAAACGTTTGCTTTTGTAACCAAATCTTGCATGCTTTTTACCGTGTTCTTATTTTAAGGTTTACAACTTTTTGATTCATTTATTAATTGATAAATAAATTTTATAAATTATTATTGTCTCTTATTTCCTCTACATTTTTAATCCAATAGCTAATTTATCGATCATTAAATGAAAAAACAAATATTTTGCCTTAAAGCTGAATTTTTCATTTTCAACCTCCCCATGGTTTCTTCACCTGTATCAAAATAGACACCATTTATGCTCAGACTTAAGAAACCTTCCCTTTGAAGCAACCTGCCGCTGCTCCTCTTATTCCTTGGTTCCTGTCAATATGGACTTTGCCGGTGATTTTCTCCTAAAACCCATGTTCTTGCATGGCGGCATGGGTTTTCTCCATCTGATCTTGTTAGTTACATTCTTTGTGTTGTGGATGTGCAAGAAAATCACAGTTTGCAACAGAGATAGCTCAGAAGTGAACTTGAAGAACAACAACCAGTACACGAAGGCACTGTTTTCTTCTTTGAGTGTTTCTGTTATTAATCTTGTCCTCTTTCTGTTTGATTACTTCCATTGGATTGGAAGTGCTTGGTCTGATGAAAAACTAGTAACTCTTTTGGGTTTGGCAGTTAGTGCAGCTTCTTGGGGGGCACTTTGCATTTACATCCGCACCACATTCATCAGTTCAGGTGAACCAAGATTTCCATTGTTCTTCAGAGTTTGGTGCAGCTGCTACTTATGTTTCTCCTGTTTTTGCTTCATAGTGGATATGATTCTCATTGGACTAGTGGTTTCATTACCAATTCAATACTTGGTTTCTGATCTAGTGTGTGTTTCTTCGGGATTATTTTTCTGTTACATGGGGATATTTGTCCATAATGATTGTGAGGATAACATTCTTGATGAACCTCTTTTAGATGATAACCGAAGTGTTAGTAACTCGTCAACCAAAGGGTCTGAAACAGTCACCCCTTTCTCAACTGCTGGACTATTAAGCATTCTTACTTTCTCTTGGATGAATCCTCTAATTGGTGTTGATTATAACAAAACCATAGGTCTTGAGCATGTTCCTCAACTCACTAGCAGCATTAGTGTGTTTGGAGTTTTTCCAACTTTTAGGAACAAGCTTGCGGTAGATTGTGGCACAATTAGCAGAGTGACCACACCTAAGCTGATGAAGGCATGAAGCTGTTATTTTATTCAGCATGGAAAGAGGTCCTTTGGGCAGCTATTTTAGCATCTTTATACACTGTGGCTTCTTATGTTGGTCCATATCTTATTGACACTTTTGTTCAATACCTTAATAGACAAGAGAATTCAAGATTGAGGGCTATCTTTTGGTGTCTTTGTTTCTAATTGCAAAGCTTATGGAGTGCCTTACACAGAGGCACTCAATCTTTAGGTTTTACCAAGCTGGAATCAAGAGATGCTGGTGGCGATCATCTATAATAAAGGATTGACCCTTCCATGCCAGTCAAAGAAAGGTCACACTGCTGTGGAGTTAATCAATTTGATGGCTGTGGATACTGAAAGAGTTGGTGACTTCAGTTGGCACATGGTTGAGGTGTGTACAGTGCTTCTGCATGTTACATTGGCCTTGTTAATTTTGTATAGAAGTCTTGGGCTTGCCTCTATTTCTGCTCTTATTGCTACTGTTATTGTGATGTTGGCAAATATTCCCTTTGGATCATTGCAAGAGAAGTTTCAAGGCAAGTTGATGGAGTCAAAAGATAGAAGAATGAAGTCCATGTCCAAGATTTTAAGGAGTATGGGGATTCTAAAACTACAATGATGGGAGATGAAGCTTCTCTCCAAAATTATTGAACTTAGGGAGACTGAGGAGGGCTGGCCGCAAAAGTATTTATACACTTCAGCTATGACTACATATGTCTTTTGGGTTGCCCCCTCATTCGTATTTGTGGTTACTTTTGGTACTTGCGTATTAATGGGGATCCCGCTTGAATCAGGAAAGATCTTATCTGCACTTGCAACATTCCGAAGTCCTCAAGAGTCCATATACAGCCTTCCTGAGACAATTTCAATGATAGTTCAAATAAAGATTTCCCTTGATAGGATTTCCTCATTTCTTTGCCTTGATGACTTGCACCCTGATGTTACTGAAAAGCTTCCTAGGGGTAGTTCCGATAAAGCAATCGAAGTCATTGATGGAAATTTCTCTTGGGATTTATGTTTCCAAAATGCAGCGCTGAAAGATATAAATTTGACAGTTTTCCATGGCATGAGGGTCGCAGTTTGCGGGACTGTTGGGTCTGGTAAGTCTAGTTTACTTTCCTGTATACTGGGAGAAGTAACAAACGTATCAGGTATGGTAAAGGTGTGTGGAACAAAGGCCTATGTTGCTCAGTCACCATGGATACAAAGTGGAAATATAGAAGGGAACATACTTTTTGGAAAGGAGATTGATAAGGAATAGTATGTTCACTCTGCTCCTTAAAGAAGGACCTGGAGACTCTATCATTTGGTGATTAGACTAACATAGGAGAGAGGGGGATTAATTTGAGTGGAGGACAGAAGCAAAGAATTCAGATTGTGCGTGCTCTATAACAAGATGCTGATATATATCTGTTTGATGACCCCTTTAGTGCTGTGGATGCTCATACTGGATCTCACCTCTTTAAGGTAATTCATCACAATCCATGCTGCTGTAGCATTATTTGAGTTCTACAGCTACACATAATGCTTATACACACTTCTGGAACCACACTTCTGATAGCAGTGCATTAATCAATCCACTTGTTAATTTAATCTATATGGTTTGGTAGGAATGTTTACTAGGTCTCTTAGCTACGAAGACTGTTATTTATGTCACTCATCAAGTTAAGTTCTTACCAGCTGCTGACCTTATCCTGGTAAGCAATTTTAATAATTCAAAAGAAACTGCTGTTTGCTGTTTGTTTGCGTCTCATATTATTCCTTTTCAAGGTCATGAAAGATGGGAAAATCACTCAATGTGGAAAGTATAATGAAATGCTCAACTCTAGGACTGATTTCATGGAACTTGTCAGTACACATAAAAATGCTTTGTCTGCGCTCAATTCACTGGATGGAGGGGCAGCACCTGATAAATTAAGTGCCTCTGAACAAGATTTAAATGTTTATGGTGTTCCACATGCTGATGAAAAAGTGGAAAACAAAGAAGTGAAAATTGACAAACAAGATGATACAGCTGAGCCTAAAGGTCAACTGGTCCAAGAGGAAGAAAGAGATAAAGGCAAAGTGGAGTTTGGAATCTACTGAAATATATCACCACTGCATATGGAGGAGCACTAGCACCAATTATACTTCTGGCTCAAATTCTATTTCAGCTTCTTCAAATTGGGAGCAACTATTGGATGGCTGGGGCAACTCCTGTTTCATCAGAAGTACAAACAGTTATTGAGCCCCTATGTTCTTGTAGTTGTCTATGCTGCTTTTGCCATAGGAAGTTCCTGCTTCATCCTTGCCGAAGCAATGCTTCTTGTAACAGCTGGTTTGAAGACAGCTACTGTACTCTTCAATAAATTGCACTTCTGCATTTTCTGTGCTCCAATGTCATTTCTTGATGCAACCCCAAGTGGAAGAATACTGAATAGGGTATGTAGAACTGTTGATATTTTGTAACCCCCCCCCCCCTCTGCTTTTTAGAATTTAGAGAGAGAATTATTGATTAGTATATCTTTTAACTTTCATTTCATTGTCCATTTAATTTGACAATTCCTCTTATCCTGTTTGTTCTATGTTCTTAATGTTCTGGCCATATGTTCCCGGGCAGGCTTCAACAGACCAAAGTACTGTGGATACAATCATGCCATTTAAAGTTGGGGAATTCGCCTTCTCTGTGATCCAGGTCCTTGGAATTATATCAGTGATGTCTCAGGCTGCATGGCAAGTTTTCATCATCTTTATACCTGTGACAGCAATCAGCATCTGGTATCAGGCAAACTGTTTGAACCATGTTCTATATTATAGGCTGCCTATATCATCTCAAGTGGATATCATTATGCCGGTAAATATAGCACAGCAAAACTTCTGTGCAGAACTTCGATCCCCTTGACAGCTGACCATTAAGATGAAATCATGTGATTCTGCAGCAATATTATTTACCATCAGCGAGAGAGCTACAGCATTTGGTTGGGACATGCAAAGCTCCAATCATACAACATTTCTCTGAAACAATTTCGGGAGCAACAACAGTCAGAAGCTTCAATCAGGAGCCAAGATTTCAGAAGACAAATATGACACTGATGGATGAGTACTCACAGCCGAGGTTCCATATTTCTGGTGCTATGGAATGGTTATGCTTCCGTTTAGATTTGTTGTCTTCAATTACATTTGCTATCTGCTTGATATTCTTGATATCTATTCCTGCAGGGGTCATAGATCCAGGTAAGGGATTTATCTGTTAGACATAAAAACCATTCATGTGACCAAACATCTATGCTTTTGGAAGTGTTGGATCAGGACAATATCTACCCATCACAATTTAATTTGCGGTGGCAATGGATTAAAGGAACATAATTCTTCCCTTTCCATTTCATTTTCTCTTTTTTGAAGGCATTGCAGGGTTAGCAGTTACATATGGGCTTGAGTTAAATATAGCACAAACTTGGATGATATGGAATCTTTGCAGTATGGCAAACAAAATTATATCAGTTGAAAGAATACTTCAGTATACATGCATCCCAAGTGAACCTCCTCTTGTTATAGAAGAAAACAGGCCAGATCCTTCTTGGCCATCAAATGGGCAAGTTGAGATCATTGATTTGCAGGTAGGCTCCGTTAGTCGACTCCAAGAAAAATCTCAGTAGCACATTTTGATCTTCTTACATTTTTCAAAGGTGTTAACCAATATATGAAACTTGAGAGGCTATCTCTCCCTTAAAGATCGGAATTTTCTTCCAAACAGAAAAATTGTGATTTGTGTCCAAAATTTTCACTTATATGTATATTGTGAAGGTGCGCTATGCTCCACACCTGCGACTTGTGCTACATGGTCTGACATGCACATTTCCTGGAGGAATGAAAACCGGGATTGTTGGGAGAACTGGAAGTGGCAAATCAGCTCTCACACAAACACTCTTCAGAATAATTGAACCCACTGCTGGACAAGTGATCATTGATGACCTCAACATCTCTACCATTGGACTTCATGATTTGAGGTCTAGTTTGAGTATTATTCCTCAGGATCCAGTCATGTTTGAAGGCACTGTAAGAATTAATCTGGACCCACTAGAAGAGCACACAGATGAACAAATTTGGGAGGTGAGTTGGTTTAGTTTAATAAGCACATCTACAAACTGAGCTTATTCCCCATGATTGGATTCTCGTTCCATAGTATTAGTACTATTTTCACTGACTGAATTTGAAAACATGTTTAAGCTCTGGATAAGTGTCAACTTGGGGATGAAGTTAGGAAGAAAGAAAGCAGGCTAGACTCTGCAGGTTAGCTCTTTGGGGCTATAAATTTTCAGAAGATAATCGTTTAAAATATTTATTTCTTGAACTAATGTAAAATTTTATTCCTTATAAAATGGATATTGAAGTTTTTCAAAATGGGGAGAATTGGAGTATGGGTCAGAGACAATTGGTCTGCCTTGTCCGGGTGCTACTGAAGAGGCAAAAGGTTTTGGTGCTCGATGAAGCAACTGCATCAGTTGACACAGCAACAGATAATTTGGTTTAGCAAACTCTTAGGACACACTTTTCTGAATCCACAGTCATTACGATTGCTCATCGGATAACTTCTGTTCTTGACAGTGATATGATTCTTCTTCTTAATCAAGGTTCGCAAAGAAGGCCTGTTTATATTCTTAGTTCATACATCTACAACTTGCTTGATAAATTTTTGTTTCTTTCTTTCATGCACATGAACAATTTGTTGAACATTATTGTTTCCTTCCAATGCATTGGTGCAGGGTTAATTGAAGAATATGGGCCTCCTACAAGATTGCTGGAGAACAAATCTTCATCTTTTGCTCAACTTGTTGCAGAGTATACTGTCAGATCCAACTCCAGTTTTGAGAATTTTGCTGATAAACTTATTGCAAACTACATGCAGCAAACCCAATCATAGACTAGAAAAACAAAAAAGAATAAATAAATAAAAATGGTAATTTAGTCAAAAAATATGATCAATTCCATAACATCATTGTATAGTAATGTACACATAAAAATAATCTATTTTTGTTATGATCTGCACCACAACATCTGTATTGAAGATTAGCCCATGCTGAAGATGCGGTTTACATGAGGGCGGCTTTGATGACAGCCAGGCTCTCTGCATTTGACACAATTATTCATTCATATTCAGATCACACAGCATGCCATGGATGTGCTAGCTAGCCATGCTGAGATGAAGAAGAAAGAAGAACTATTCCTTTGTAACAGCTTAATTTGGATGGGACTTATATATGTCTGATTTTATTTTTTTTTTCCTTAGAGCCTAGTATTGATAAATCTGGTTTGTCTGCTGCTGTTGTAACCAATGCATCCTGCAATTTATACATTCTAATGCATTGGATGCGGTTAGAAGTTATAGAAATAACTTGGGATTTGAGCTTAATTTTTGGTGAGGACAAGATGTACTTTCCTTTATGACAATGCAGGAGTTTATAGATTCTTCTAAATTCACAGTTACTGTATTTTCAGATCAAATTTAAATCTTCCTATTTTAGCCTTGACATGGCATGACGATGTCATTTTAAGAAAGCAATTATTACCTCTGATAAAAGTGGAATTTAGGTGTTAAAATTTTAAAACTTTGACATTGAAAAGTTTTTTTTTTCCCCTAATATTGTGAGATGTGTTTTCATAGACGGCATTGAGTAATTCCCTTTAATCGGTTTCAAGCTAGCAATTCTTGTTTTCTCTTATTAATGCTGAGCTTAAAAAAGTTATACATTAGAAAAAGGAAATTTAATTCAATTAGCATACGATGAATTAATACATGTAAGCCAAGGTTTCTGTACAATTAAAAACAGCTATTTGGTTTGGTTTGGTTTGATTTACAAGTTAGTAAGAATAAAAAGTCGCTTTATTAAAAAGCTGAGCATGTTACCCATTTTTTATTCCATTTTTTTTTTCTGATTGTAAAACTATGTGATATTAACTCGTTTCATCTCATAAGTGCGAATAATGAAGGAAAAACACCCGCACAAACACATTTCCACACAAGTATTAATGCGTGTAATTATAATGCTCCAAGACTCAATCGGTCAATCTTAAACCTTGGAATATTATTTCAAGCAGTACATAATATGGCACAATAGAATACATACCACAAAGGACATATATCCACACGTAGCTAGCTGCATGGGACATGACATAATATAACATGTAGTTCAGTTCAATCCATGCAAATTATTTAATTATTTAGATACCACTATAACACACACACACACACTCCTCAGTGATATCCATCTATCTATAGGCTCCAACTTAATTCGATCATGGATAACTTGGGCCACCGCCATGGCTTTGGCTTTGATCACCTTTAGGAGGGCCTCCCACAGGGCCTTTGGCTGCCATTTTGTCATGCTTGAGCCACAACCAAGGAAAAAAGTGAAACAACCAAGGATGGAAAAATGGCAAAATCAGTAACCAGTGCTGAGGCCCGTACACAAGATCACGATGATGATCTTTGTCATCATCTTTCCCTGGGATACCTCTCCCGGCAGCATCAGTGCCATTGATCACAATTGCCATAACAAAGAGAGATAAGATAAACAAAGCACTAGTGGTTTTGGCCATAGTGTATGTGTTTTGAATTGCTCTTGTAACTAATTCGTTTTGGATGGAGAGATTTGGTTCCAAAAGGGTTCCAATTTATAGTGCTACAAGTCAAAGTGCTGGGACCTTTTGATTACCTGAGATGGGAAATAATGAATTAAACTGATCCTTGCGTGAGGGAATTGGCTTTCAGAGGATTTAAGGTTAGTGGGTTGGTTGAGGGGTACCAAAGAAGAATGCTGTGTTTAAATGCTATGGGGCATGGTTTCCTTAAGTTTGTTGTATACAAGGATTAGCTGTTAGCCATAGGAGAAATACTGGAATGTTGGAATTGACTTTGGCTAATGAATTTATTGGGTCAACATCTGATATCCTGTGTGAATGGCATACTCGATTATGTGTTCTTTTCTAAGGATAAAGAGTGAAGTGGAAGCATTGAACTCCCTTTTATGTTAATTGAGAAGATGAAAAAAGACTGGGATGTTTTTGGAGTAAGGAAAAATAATGCTTAATTTTATTTATAAGTCATTAATTATTGTATTAAAAATGCAATGAGAGTGATCTATCAAAAAAAAAAAAAAAAGTAAAGTGATAATCAACAATGACACAAACAAGAATCAAATGTCAAACTATATAAACATAATAGAATATTGCTTTTTTCTTAATTATTCTAGAGTACCCAAAAAAATTTTCTTGGAAAAATATATATACAGTACGCGTATTCATGATTTTTTTTTTTTTTTTATGTTGATTTTGGGAAGCTTGAATGTGTTGGCTCTTAGCTATGAGGTTTAAAAGATATGTCGGGATTTATAACATGATTTGTTAATTGGTCTCATGGATGGTCTAGATAGTCAAACTTCTTGCTTAAATGCATTTGTTAAAATAATTTTTTTATTTTTTTCATATTTTAAAATATTTATCGATTTACAATACCTAGATAATATTAATGTTTTTCTTTTATTTATATCCTTAATATAAATGTGTTAGTTATATATATTTACCAAGATAAATAATAATGACTATGGAAAGATAATTTTATTAACTTATATCTTTTTTTATATTCACCAAGATATTTTTTTTTCTTTAATTATTGTGTGTATTATTTAGCTTTTTACAGTTATTAAAAAATGAATGGAGTATGTTAACCCGAATCATTACATCTAACAATCACCTCTGTTTTTCATAAAAAATTTCTGACAATTTCTTTCGGCTAAGTAGCATTATTCACTACTCTTGAAAGTAACGGATTGATCTTGTGAAATGTTTATGTAGGCATAATAAGCTTGTCAAACTACAACAAGTCTTGAGTAGTTTTTTATACGGGTTATTCGCTATACTTTAATGTTTGTTTATGTTGTAATGCGATTGATTATAGATATAGATCGTTGTAACAGTCCTTCAATACTTATGTATGATTGCATATTATTATTTTTATATTATTTTGACGTGATCGTTGTATAATATTATCTGGGAGAAAATTAAAAATACACAACTTTACATTAATTAATAATAATAATCAAACCCAAACTTTATTCCTTCTTATACTATGAGATGAGAACTCTTAGAAAAAGATTTTCATGTCCAAAGAAGAAAAGTTGACCCTTTACTCCGTTTTTTTCTTTTATATGGTACTCCCATGTCACGTTCACCACCACTGAACTTATATTTGGTTGCAGTGATGGAAATAAGAGGAATAACTTCATTACCAAATGAATTAATGGGGGTCTATTAAAAATGGAGGTTGAGTCTCTTATACATTTTTAAAGAAGATGACTTTTACACTTAACTAATATTTTGGTGTAACTCCAGTCCCATTTTTTATATTATTATTTCTTGTGTGCAAGCGTGTGAAAACAGTTACGGTGCAGGGAAATTCTAAAATGTAATTCTATCGAGAAATTGAATTTTTTCTTCCTTATTTGAAAGTAATAATTTAAGGAATTGTAGTCTGATGAGAATTAAAATCTATTAAAATCATGAAATTTAAATATCTGATTTGGTGTAAATTTTGAACTCCAACAAATGAAAATATTAAAATAATTTTACTTGAATATAATGTTTTATTTTTAACTTATTAATGAATGATAAAATAGTAAACACAATAAAATTAATTCATTTTTAGACATATTTCAAATCAAAGAATTGAATTGAATTATTTAATTTACTAACTTATTTTAAACACAAGAATTAAATTCAATTTTATTATAAATTTGATTTTAAATAGAATTTAATTCAATTTCATATAATTAAAATATTCTAGACACCCTGTTACGTAGAAGGGAAAGTAGTCATGCTTTGCAAATATGAATACTATGACAAAATAACACAAATAATATGTAGCGCGAATTTATTTTGTTTGATAATATGTACAAATTACGAATTTATTGTCGCATGATAACGTACGAATAATCCGACTTTTAGTGAGTCAATCAAATCCCTGGCATGATGCCATGCCAAGCCACGAAGGTTTCTGATTCTTTTCACCAATCACTTAAATTTAAATTGGATTCGTCTAAAATAATGTCATACTATCTAGCACCACTTGACAAAAATAAAAAATAAAAATAGAGGTGGTTAAAACATGAGAAAAATTAGATAGAATACATTTCTTCTCAGGATCCCTAAAAACTCCCATGCGTGCTATTAAATTACAGCTCAATCCTTACTTTCTTTAGCAGCGAAAATAAAAAATGACACCTCAATCCAATTATAACGTTTTATATAGAGAAATATTATTTTGACTCACATTTGTGAGATATTATGTTCACACATATCTATTATTGAATTGGATGTGAATCATTTAGTTTGACTACACCCCATTTAATAGTTAATGTGAGTGTGTTGATGATATTCCATAAATGTGAGTTAAAATAACATTACTATTTTATATATGGTCCATATTAGAGTCCGAAAGTTTTATGGTAACAGTATTTGCAAGTGTATTTGATCTTCTAAATCCATGAACAGCCATGGTTTATGATAATGCGTCACATAGATTAAAAGTTTGACATGTTCACCTTTGTGTTTATTAAGGTATATGTAGAGTGATACAATAATATTCATGTTCTTTTTTCTTTTTTGAGTTAATACTCATTTTAGTATTTGATTTTTCATTTATGAGTCATTTATTCCTAACTTTTAAAATGAGTCAAATTAATCTCCAATATTATAAAATGTGAATCAAGTTAGTCCCTTATTCCATTTTTATTTAACATTTTATCAATTAAATGAATATATATAATATTAAGTGATATCTTATCATACCATGTGTCATCTAAAGTATAATTAAGTTATTTATCTAAAATTATACAAAATGAGTCATTTTATGATCTATAATGAATATTTAAATGACTTATTTTATATAATTTTAGGCACATAAATGAGTCATTTTAAATTTTATTTTATTTTAGATAATATGGTATGTTAAGTATCATTTAAGGTTACGTATCGTCATTTAATTGATAAAATACTAAATAAGAGTTGGTTGAGGGGCCAACATGAATAACATTTTGTAATGTTGGGGCTCATTTGACTTATTTTAAAAGTTAATGACTAAAATAACTCATTAATCTAAAGTAAGGGACTAAAATGAACATTAATTTTTTTTTGTTTTGTCAAATTAATGACCATATTGTGAGTATTCCACTAAAACTGTATCGACCTCATTGGTTAACGTTTTAAGCTTAGTTTTTTTTTTTTTTTTCTGGTCATGACTAGGCTTAGCTTTTGGTGTCAACAACTGTTTTTTTGTTAAAATTTTACACATGGTGGTTTATATCTAGACTTAGGCATTTGTTTATTAATTAATGAATCATTTCCTACAAGAAATAAAAAAAAAATCATATACAACTCCTTGACTCAAAAAGAAAGTCATGTACAACTTGAGGAATGATTTTCTGATCAACAAATAAGGGCATTTTTTGTTTCAATTTTCAGTTTTTATTTTCAATTTTTTAAATTTTGTTAAGAAAATACCTGAAAACTATGAAAATTATGAAATCCAACTTTCAGTTTTTATTTCTAGTTTTCAAATTTTTCTTCACAAAATCTGAAAAAACTGAAAAATAAAAATTGAAAATTGAAACCAAACATGCTCTAAGTTTTTAGAGAGAGAGAAACAAAAAACGAGAAAATGTTGAGAATATTGGGTAACATGTAAAATTTCGCCGATGGATGGTTCAAATGAAAAACCAAAACCCTCCGCTAGTCAAGTACATTTTAATAGGCAATCCGTAAGTTCCTCTAAACTTTGACTGAGGTAGTAAGGTATGTTTCGTATTATGAAAGGAATGGGAAAGAAAAGGATTTTGCTTGTCAGAACCATGGCTGTGTAAATCCCATTGAACTCCAATTAATCTAACGTCTATGATTCGTTTACTGTGGGAAAAAAGATTCGTGTAGTGTGGCAAAAAAGCTCTCCTAGAAAGCTCTCCTAGAACTACTTTTTCTGTATGCACATGGCTCGAACCCAAAATTTTTATTTAAGATGAATAAATATCAAATCACTTGAACTAACCAAAAACTAGCAAAGTTAATGATGTAAAAGAATAAATGAATAAGAAGTGGAGGTCACGTTTAGTATCTTTTAAAATAATACTAATCCTTTATATGACTTTATCAAAGGAAAATGGAAAATAAAAACGTATGTAAAACCAAATTACTTTTTTATCACTATTTATTTGAAAAAAAATGATTTACCTAAAAAAACTATATAATGAATAAGATGATAAAAAACTAATTTAGACTGATGAGAACCATTTTCTCTCTTATGAAGCATAGACACGAACGAACGGGATATGACAAGAGATTAACAGAGGGACGCGGTAAAGTTGAAAAATTATAGGATACGACGCGCGTATATATAACTAAAAAATTTTAAAAAATGATACATTACTCAAAATATTATTTATATAAGCTCTATTTATATTTTATTTTCTTGTAAACTTAAAAATTTATAAATTATTTCCTTTTTATAACATTGTTTATATAGTGTTTTCTTATATTAGAGTAAGAAAAAACTTAATTTTAAATTAAATATATATAAACATGTGTCAATGAACGTGTTATGCAAGATTCAACGCGAACACGTATTTACACGTGAACACGACACCCAGATAATGTGTCTGTGTTTCATAGTTCTCTACCAATCCCAACCAACAAATAAAAACAATAAATGGAGGCAAAACCGCAAGCCTCTAATGAAAAATATATCATTCATTACAACTCTAAAGATTTATTCTTATGCACATTTACAATAAAACTAGTGAAATCAATAGAAGAGTGAATATATGTTAAATAAAATTAATAAGACATATTTTTATTATGAGTGTATTTAAATATTATGTGTTAGATTTGGGGTCACAAGAATCTGTCCCCATCCAAATCCTCCCTACTATAAAACAAAATGGGTGCAACACTCTCCTTCCCGATTCTTTTTACTCAACAATATAGCAAACACACCGTGACCAGGCCGTCTAATGTACGTCTCCCTTCCCCACTTTCTCTAAGCCTATCGTGTTAGATCCAACGGGGTCGACAGTGTGATTACATGCTGTTTTAGCCTACCGCCCTAATCTATACATAGAATATAGCATTAACTCTACCAGCTTTTTGAGGTCAAAACTACCAGAAATCAACATCCACTACACCCCCAATGAATCTGATGGCAGTCAGCTCAACTCACTTAAGAAAATAAGCATCCATTAAAGCCCAATTACTTAAACACTAAAAAAGCGTTTGAGTTTTTAATTTTTAATTTTTATTTTTATTTTTTCAGATTTTATAAAGAAGGTACTAAAAATTCTAAAAATTACAAATTCTAGTTTTTATTTTTTATTTTCAGTTTCAATATTTCCTTCATAAAATTCTGAAAATTGAAAAATTGAAAATGAAAATTAAAACCAAACGTATCCTAATTTTTTCTATTCACAAAAGTCAACCACTAACAAGGTTAATACTGTGAGAAAATGACACATTTTGAGTAGCTATTTTAGCAAAACACCACCTACTATAGGACACATTGTGCTTAACAACATAACTTGAACTGAAAGATTCGGCATCGTTGATGTTAACACTTCGTACAAAGTTAATAACTACCCACTGCAACACATGTTCTTATCACATTGGTTGCATTCTTCGGATAATCCACTTCAAATTATTAGTTAAGCATTATATATATATATAATCCAAAAAAGAAAAAGCAAGCGAGAAAGTTGATACCATACAAATGAAATTCCCTGGTTAAACATGTAACTGAATGATAAGCTAATCGAATAATCTTCGGATAACAAAACATTGTGAGTCATGCAGTGGATGGCAGATCCATAACAATTTTAGGGCATAAATGATGATAAGAGTAGAGGCTCAAGAACCGTTGGGTACAATGAAATTCAGGGACTCTCAGGCCAATGCATCATATATCAACTTTATCCTATTCAGCCTAACTAGAGGACATGGAATATCGTTTACAGTTTGTGAGCATGACAAAAGAGCCACGACAAAATCTAACTTTCCAATCCCTGGCAAGTGCACGAATTCTAAGAAAAATATTGTGGAAGAAGAGAAATTAAAAAGGGGAAAAAAAGAAGACAATCATTGAAACATGAAACTGAAAAGGAAGATAAAAGGAGAATAATCAGTAAGGCAGGGGCGCACTTAAAAGTCCATCATCATCTTGGAGCTTTCTTTCTCCATGCTGTCCGACCCCGGTTTATCTCATGTTCATCAGTAGACAATCTAAGTAGATGCAGAAACTGCTGGCAGCCTTGATGATTGTGTTCCCCCGAAAGGACAGATCCATTTGTGCCGTTGAGTTCTGGAACCACCTCAGCACCCTCAATTGGTTCGGCACTGGTGAGCGAATCGACTATATCATCTTGTTGGCACTCTCGTCTGTAATCCAAGGTCATACTATGCAGCTCATGGCTATCAATGATTTCTTGAGGCATGCTCTGATAAAGTAAGAGAGTTTTGTAAGCTAATGACAGCAACATGAAGATATTTTTATATGAAACTACTGGTGTAGGTTAT
The DNA here is from genome assembly GCA_030441495.1 of Dalbergia oliveri. NCBI lineage: Eukaryota > Viridiplantae > Streptophyta > Magnoliopsida > Fabales > Fabaceae > Dalbergia > Dalbergia oliveri. The sequence continues at coordinate 4,454,268 of JAMLFY010000005.1, read as the reverse complement.
ATTATTGTGTATTTATGATATGGATCATAATAGCACAAGAAACAAACCAGAAGAAAGTTAAACACACTACCATTTGAAGCATCTTCCTGACTTTATTTACACCTTCATTTCACTGGTTCTTTTACTATCTTTATGGATGTGATGTTTCAACACAATTCGATCTAAAACCTTACAATATATAACCATTTATGCAAGGTCAATTTTAGCTGGAGGGAAAAAGTAGAGAGAGGAAAATAACCAATCCTCCCAACATAATCTCACTTAAAAAGTTTGAAGTGGCCCTGCAACAGATACATAGGCTAGTCCAAGATCTTACATTTTGTGAAAATAATGACACACTGACCACTTTTTTAAGCAAACATTAGATTGGTCAGTTTTAAGAGAGTTTTTTGAAGCTGCTTAAGAAACAATGAAAATCAAGTAGTTTTACCACTCAATTGGATCGCTACCTCAGTCAAATGATGCAATTGCGTAACTATTCCTTCTCAATGACTTCACTTTGGTTGTCCTTTGTCAGCCCTACCTCTTATCGGGTTACTCTCCATTTGATCTATTTCCTATGGCTTCTTCAAGTCTTATCTTCACATTACCAAACCATGTAACCAAAACACATAAGGCGAGATTATAAAATATCTCTCAGAAGTTGTTACCTCAATTTTCTCTCCAATGCAATTGTTCCTCAATTTTAAACATAGTCACTACAATTTTTTTTTTTTTCCAGAAAGTATAACCAATGCCATTTTTACTTGTTCCCCAAAATCAACCTGGATTTCTAGACAATAATTTGTCAGGAGGTGAAGGAATAGGAATTGCACTACAAGTTTACTATTTCTTCAATGTGTACTGAAATTCAAGTATTCATTTGAATTTTTTTAAGCATTTTCTTTATATTTTAGGTGTATAATTTAGTTATTCTAACTTGAATTAATATGCTTCTGTATCATATGATACGAATTGATTCACGATTCAAAAAATGATCAAATGATTCACGATACGGTTCATGATTTGACAACTATGTTATTGTGTATATTGCCACAGTTCTGAGACCAAGGTGGCCTGAGAAACTGAGAAATTGCAGATAATGGAGGGGGAATCTGCTGACTACTGTGTCACTCACACGATAACTAACAAACCTCCCTCACTCCCGCACAGTTGAACACTTCTAGTGATATGGAAATGCATGAATAAGTGATAATGTAAAAACCTGTTATATTGACAATGAATTAAACTTAAGTCCAATGAATAAACCATCGCTCTTCCTACACCTGTCCTATCCATCCACACAGGGATCAGTTCAAACCAATGCAAAGTGCCAACATAGACAAAAATCATGGGATAACTTGTCATATAATACAGTATAATCTCTTTTCAATTCAACCGTTAAATTATTGGCCATTGCAGTTTTGTTGCCAAATAAGTACGCAGTCAAGCTATATTTTCTATATTTTAAAATATTGCAACTTGAGATAGAAAGATGCAGTACCAAAAATCTGTTGCATTAATGTGTAATCAAAATAAGAACACTTGACACTATAAACTGTTTATCAAAAAGTTGGTTTGTTATAAAGCTACACTGGTCCCAGTAGATCCAGACTCATAAATAGTGAATAGGAAGTATTTAAATTAATTAAAGAGATAATATACCAACCTCAAGGACCCATCCAATATAAGTGACATTGTTAACGTGCTGATTCATGTCCAAATCTGCTCTTCTAGGCTGCAACATTCAAAAGCATAGTGAGATGGTCAGACTCTTGAAATATGTAGAATTTCCCAACATTTTTCTCTCCAATAAAAGTAAAAAGGAAGAAGGTTCTCTGAGCCAAATGATCATACCACTAGTCCAAGCCTGGAATACTGACCAGGATCATCCAATTTTGGAATTTTCTTCAAGCTATTACTATTCTCCTCAGGAATTGCTAACCTAAAACCACAGAAGAAAAGCAGGAAAAGGAAACAAAATGAATCACCTGAGTTAAGCAACAATACATCCAGGGTATTGAAACACACCAAGTCACCTAACCGTGGCAAAAATAATTGGGCCAACCAACACAATATGGCCCGATGTACTTCAAACAATTTACTTTACTATGCTAACTAAGCCTGAAAATATTGTTAAAAATTCAATTCTGATACCAAATTTTAAAAAACAATTAAATAAAATAAAACACACACTGGATTCTTGAAAGTTTCATCTTTGAAAAATGAAGACTGGCATCTTTAGTAAAACTGACTATGACTCTCACAAATAACAATGAAATTTCCGCACACTAAAAGTAATCTAAGTTTGTTCTGTTGACACTTGACAGCAATACCACAAAAGCGATCAACACCCAGTTATAAAGAAGAGTAACAATAATAATTGTCATAATTAAGTGCTGCAAATGATTATTTTTGCCACTAGGGGTCTGTGTGCTGTCAAAAGGAAAACAGCTGAAAGGCCATTTAATATGAAGTTCAGAAAGAGCCCAGTCAGTCGTCAAAATTATATGGGACCTATAAATGGTGGATCTGTGTATTTTCAGCAGAGTTTTAGTTAGCTAAATTCAGATAATATCTTCAGGCTTGTTTTCAGTTTAGTATAAGAGCTCTCATTTTATTCAGGTTTCTATCCAAGGAGGTGGACTCCTCCCATACAACCCCTTTGATCCACACAAACCTACCCATTCTGTTTCATTACTTTTCCCTCACATTGGACCCAGAATAGAAACTTCAGTCCAGGACTGCACCAAATTATTTTAGGAAATCAAACAAAGGAAGAAAGAGACGACAAGAATGATGTTGCTTTTCCTTCATTTTGACTTACAGTTTATAACTTACTTTAGGGCAAAAGTTGAAGTACCAATTATATATATATATATACCATAGAATTAGAAATCAATGGGTAAGTTCCACATGTAATCCTCCAACAACATGAAAACATACAACTACAAAACCTTGTCCCACTAGGTGGAATCAACTACATGAAAACAAGCAGGGGTAGAAAATAAAGATGCCAAATAGCTCCCCTCCCTCTGCAACCTACAATAGTCAGGATGAGGGGTGCTCAGCATTTTTTCTCTTTGGTAAGATTGTCAACATTTTATCCTCCTTCAACCTCAGCCCCCGTCCCAAAAGGAATAAACAAAATAACATATATATATATATATATACACACACACACACACCTAACAAACTAAAGGTTGAACCTTGAAACAAGCATAAGTAGACATTCCTACTCAAGACTTGCTAAAGCAGAATATTCACAGAATAGATGAGTGCTAGATTTCAATTCTTAAACTCATTGGACTCTGTGGTTTCAAAGATATAGGCTGTTAATCATTGCCAGTAAAGCCACCTGACAAGTATATAATAGGCGAGTATGTCCTAGAGATTATTACATACTATGACAGCCTCGTTAGTGATGCCTCACTTAGTATCTAGTTGATAGCTTAACCATTAGATTGCACTGCAATTTTCCACAAATTATTTGATCTAGGTAACCTCCTCCTCCCTCCAATCCTCCTCCAAAGAAAATTGTAACTCATCATTTTAGAATGAATTTTTGGTGCCAGCAAGGCAGTGTTATACTTTATTTTGTTCTGGTTAGAATCCATAAAGATTAAAAAGTGTGGCCCACTTTGTAATAGTGAGCTCAGAAGCCCAAGAACTAATTTCTCTTCTGCTTTTCAAAATTCCTGCTATTACAAAGATGATTTAAGAGCAATTAAATAAAACAAGCATCCATTCATCCAGCAAACTTTATATATTGTGCAACATCTTATCAACATATGGTAAAGAAATGTGTCTACCTGGGCTCTCGAGGACAGTAAACCAGAACCTCCTCTCGAACATCATCAGAGGCCTTTTGTAGTCGTCTAGTTTCCTGATTCATCATTAACCACTTGCTGCAACAATAAAATGTAGATGGTCAGCTTCATGAAATATCTAAAACAGATGATTGCATCAGACAGCATTGCAGAATAACCTAAACAGGTCAAAATTTAGTGATGCAGCAAATTACAGGACAATATAATCATTCTACAAGAGCAGCTGTTCATCAATCCTTTTCTCTCCAATTTACATAATGCAGAGCAATTAATTGTCAAGATCCCTTAATTTACATCAAAGGATAGTTTTCTGTCAACTTTAGATCTTAGGAAAGTATTGTTCCTGAGCTTTAAGTGTTAATAAAATTCATAGCATCCTAGAAACTTGAGGATGTAACTTAAGGGCCAGTAGCTTAGTCTCCTAGGCATAGGTTATAGGCTTATAGCTTAGTCTCCTAGCATCCTAGAAACCTGAGGATGAAACTTAAGGGCCAGTAGCTTAGTCTCCTAGGCATAGGTTATAGGCTTATAGCTGCCAGGTGGTACCACAAGATATTATTATGAGCTCATATGAGGAAAAAAGATTTTGAAAGAAATATTTAAAAGAAAAATAATGGAAAGGGTCCTCTAAAAAGGTTTCCCAGATATCCTATCAACCATTAACAATCAATTATATTACCATGTATGAATTGAAAGGCTAAGGTAGAAAATCCCAATGGATTACTAGTATAATATCTGTAATTTTATCAACTAACTAGTATAGGGAAAAATATCTAAAAGTGCCACAACCATCAAATTGGAAGGGGAAACTGTACCTTGTAGCTCTTCCAATGACTTGATCAGTTGCATGGTCTTTTAGTATAAAATCACGTCTAATTCCAACTCTTCCTTCCCCTTGACACCATGTCTCTATCTCAACTACATCACTCCTGTTGAAATATACAAGTTATGTTTTTCTCATTACAGTTCCAATTGCTAATATAGGGCCTGTTTGTTTGAACTTTAAAAAAAAAAAGAAAAAGAAGAAAAAAAACTAAAGAACTTCCTAATTGAAACACGTGTAAGAAAATTTATACATATAGGATGCAATGGCCTCATTTGATTCTATGTAGTCAACTCTACCTAGAAGGAAAAAGCTTTGTTGTTGTTCTTGTATATGAAAATAATAATAATAATTATTATAAGTTTATTGAAAAAGGCTTAAGCCCTTGTAAGAGCTGTTTTAGTGCTATTTTCATAACCAGGAAAGAGCAACATCTAAAAGACATTACCAAAAAAAAAAAAAAAAAGCTTAAACAAAAGCAACAAATAAACTGGGTATCATATAGAACAAAACCCACCAAGCAGGGTATTTGTAGATTTCAATGTGCATACGAGCAGTCACCCATATGAGACCCAATTTTCTCATGGTAGGAGTTGTAGCAAACCATCAGTAGAATATCCAACACTCTGAGCATGATTACATCCAACCTCCTGCAACAATATGTCACTGAACATGTCAAAATTGAATTTCTCATGGTATACAATAGCACATATCATTTATATCTGACAAGTCCAGTTCCTCCAGAGAGACATGCTCATATGCTGACTGTTGTTTGGACAGCATCTTAAAGACATCCAAGTTTAATATTACGAGCTAACTACCTATGATATGTTGGCCTAAGAGAATATCAAATCCAAGCCACCTTTAAGGACATTAAGTATAGGCAACAATTTTGATTAGCAAACAGTGATTACCAGAAGTAATTCATAGTTATATTGACAGAAAAACATCTACAGATTATAAAACTCCGTACATAAATTTAAATTGAGACTTCAATGTTCAATAGGATGAAGTTTCTCAGTTGAGAAAGCATTAGACCAGCAATATCAGAATCAGCAATGAGCAATGTACAAGATATATAGCTCAATACAAAACAGACATTATTCACTGAAAAGAAACAACTGAAGCAAGCATTCAAGCATTTAAAAAAGTCATGTAACCCAAAGAAAGACTCAAACAAATAATCCCAGCTACGAAAATTCATAAAACTCCTAAACAAATCCCAGAAACAAATCAGCACTCAAAAGAAGCACAAAAGCAGAAAAGCACAATTTTACAAAATCTTATCTTCCATGCATAGAACTCAGTGCTATCCATATCTGCACAAATAAAATTGCCACAAACCAGGATAGCCACCAGATCAGAAACAAAACAGAAACAACAAATTCCAAAAATCTTTATTTTTTTTACTTCAATAAAGCTTTCCAACCAAAAATGCAAGAAACGCAGACGAATCAAGAATCAAAAAGTTAAAACAACCCAAAATGCCAAAAATCTTCATTTTGCACTTAAAAAAAAAATGGTTTCCACTTTCCAGTGATCCAATCCAAAATAGGCATAACTACACATGAACTAGAAACAACTAGATGACCAAAATCCTACCCCATGCAGAGCCAATTCAAAGAAAGACTGCACAAATGCAGTGATTAGAAGAGTGGTGTAACCCCCAAGAAGGACTAGACAAATACATAAACCCAGCTACCAAAGTTCACACAACTAGTTAAAATAAAAGTAAAAACCAAGGAAACAAATCAGTACTCAAAAGAAGCACAAAGAAGAAAGAGAAAAGCACAATTTTCCAGAATCTTATCCTCCATGAATGGAACTCGATGCCATCCAAATCCGCGCAAATAAAACTGGCACAGAACAGCAAAACCGCAAAACCAGAAACAAAAGAATAAAACCCCAAATTCCAAAAGATCTTCTTTTTTATTTTTTAATTTTTCTTTTTTCTTACTTTAGAAAAGCTTTCCAACCAAAAGAGGCAAGATATGAAGATGGGGCAGGAAACAAAACAAAATGAAAAACAACCCCAAATGCCAAGAATCTTCAAGTCGCACTTTCCAAAAGAAAACCAAAAAAATAGGTTTCCACTTTACAATGATCCAATCCAAAACACGCATAGATGCACATGAACCAGAAACAACCAGATCCCAAAAATCCCACCCCATGCAGAATAAAAAGAAGGCGATTAAACTTTCACTTGTCCCTCACGATTAACTGAACCAAACAATCATCAAACAACATAACATTACCAAAGAAACAACATAAAAAAGAAAAAAACGAAGATTCAAAATCCAAAAAACACAAAACCTGCAAGAGATTAGCAATGGTTTCAACAGTGGCAGTCTTATTGATCCCAACTTCATAGCTCCTCACAATGAACTTCTCCTTGTAAGACAGCCCATCCTCCGTCAGGCTGCCCAGCCGCAACCGGTCCGCCAGAGTCCCCGACTCCGGTCCGACCCGGTTCACCACCGCGCCGTCCCGGTCCGACACGACGGCCAGAACCGGAAACGCCCTGGCCGCAGGAGAGCGGAACCCGGCGGCGGAGGCGATGCTCCTCCGGCGAGCGAGGACGGAGGCGGGTTGACCCGCGAACCCGCATTGGGCCAAGAATTGAGCCCGGTCTGAACCGTGGCACGAAAGCTTCAACATTACTTTTTGTTATTCTTTTGGAGATTGAGAACTCAGAAAAAATAATAATTAAGAATTTAAAAGAAAAAGGGGGGCAATTTGGGCGTGTCTGAGTACTGTGTGGGAGTGTGTCTATAGAGAATGCAGCATATGAGAAAAAGAAAAGTGGGAAAGGGAGGGGGTTGAGAAAAAGGGAAAGAGGAGGTTGTTGTGTTTGGGGTGTGAAGTTGTTTTGTGTATGTTGTGTTTCGTTGAAATTGACGATATGATCTATGATGTTGGTCGGTGGACTTGGGGATGGATAGATAGATAGGGATGTTACACTGAAAATCAGGTTTTGTTGCACAACCACGTGTGTTATGTGTTGTGTGTTGTGTGTTGTGTGTTGTTTCTCGCGGAGGAAGTTTATGACCTTCTTCTGGCGCGTTATTTATAACTTTTCTGCATAAATTGATATGCATAAGTAATAAAATTATTAATACACTGTGATAAAATTACTATATATAAATAAAAAGTTGATACCGTGATATTTGTAAGTGTCTATTTTCTATTTTTCTTATTTCTCTCTCATTCAGATTTATAACTTTTTACATATAGGATTATAATTTTTGTATAAGTTTATAAACTTTTTCATACCTGATTTATAACTTTCTACATATGCTTTCACATTTAATCCTAAACTTGTGTAATATGTGTCCTCAATTGATTTACAACTTTTACCTACCAATTTATAATTTTTTACATGTTGGTTTACAATTTTTTGAGCATTGGTTACAACATTTCATAACTTGTATTTACAATTTTTTAACTTTAGTTTCAACAATAAAATAAATCTCAACTTCAGAGTTATTTTCATTTCGTTTGTTGCTAAAAAATTTGAAAAAAGATCATTCATATCTTAAAACATAAACATAAATACATGAAAAATTAAATTTCACGATTTTTATTAACCTATATCTTAATAGCGTTGATTAAAGAATTCAAATTGAAGTAATTTTAAAAGTAATAGTAAATAAATCTAATTCATAAAGCATTCTTACAATACATATAAAATTCAAATATTCAATTTTATATTATTATCGTGCATTTTGTTTAATTGTAAATCGATTTACAACTTTTGTGTAGATTTATAACATTTTGTATATAAGTTTACAACTTTTTGCTGATTACAACTTTTCTACATATAATTTCACATTTAATCATTGACCTATTTAGTATGTGTCCTTAATTAGTTACAACTTTTGTGTCCTTATAACTTTTAGATCCTGGTTTATAATTTTTTGGGCATTGGTTTATAGTATTTCGTAATATGCATTTACAATATATTAAGCTATTAAACTTATATATAAAAAGTTGTAAACCAATATGTAAAAGGTTGTAAACTTATATGTAAAAAGTTGTAAATCTACACAAAAAGTTGTAAACCAATTTACAATTAAACAAGATACATGATAATAATATAAAATTGAATGTTCTGAATTTTATATGTATTATAAGAATATTTTATGAATTAGATTTATTTACTGTTACTTTTAAAATTACTTCAATTTGAATTCTTTAATCAACGCTATTAAGACATAAGTTGACAAAAATCGTGAAATTTGATTTTTCATGTGTTTATGGTTTATGTCTTAAGATATGAATGATTTTTTTTTCAATTTTTTCAACCAAATTAAAAATAACTAGAAGTTGAGATTTGCTATTATTGTTGGAAATTGAAGTTAAAAAATTGTAAATGCAAGTTACAAATTGTTATAAATCAATACTCAAAAAGTTGTAAATCAGGACGCAAAAGTTGTAAACCAATTAAGGATACATACTAAACAAGTTAGGATTATGTGAAATCATATGCAAAAAGTGTAAATCAGGATACAAAAAATTGTAAACATGTACACAAAAGTTGTAAACCTATATACAAAAAGTTGTAAACCTAGGTGAGAGAGAGAAACAAGAAAGAGAAAATAGGTACTGCAAATGTCAGGGGGCAACTTTTTGTTTCACATGAGGAACTTCAACACACTTATCAATAACTTTATCACTTACGCATGTCAATTTATTATTAACCACATAAGATCTGTAAGATGAAGATAACAATATCATCTTTACTTAGAATTGACCTTTCTTTTTATTCCTACACAGGGGTAATCTTTTTTAATCTTTCTCTATTTTTTTTTAATTTTTGTGGGATTATCTTGTGGATTTTATTTACCCAAAATGGATCTAATTTCAATTCAAACCAGTCCATTTTCCATTTTATTCTAAATCTGCTTGCTGAATTTATCAGTTTCACAAAAGAAGATTGTTTTTCTCAAGCTTTGAGCTTTTGTTTTTTAATTTGATTTGAAGAGTTATATTTGAAACTGTATACAGGAATTACTTTATCCTTCCATTTACATTACATTTTCAAGTAGTAGATGCACTTTTCAAGATGTGGGTATGAAATTTAACCATTTTTATTAATATAATAATACATAATTAGATGACGTATAAAAATATTTTATACTCTCAATATATATAAATTAAACTTAAATTTAAATTTTGACTAGGTAGTTCTTGATTTTGTATTATGAATTAAGTTAGTCTCTACTAGGTAAATCCAAATAAATTATTAGTCTAATTTGAGTCAAAATTATTATTTTTAGGGACTCTTTAAATTTAATAATTTATATTCAAGAGATTAATGTGAATCATTCATACTTTGAAAAATTAATGTGATTCACTCTTATATAATCAAAGACAAATGAGTCATATTTAAAATTTTAATCATCAAAATAATTTACTATACAATTTGAAAAGTCAAAGTGAGTGTTAATTCTAATTTCAATAAAAATACACTTAAGGGTGTGTTTGGGATGTTTCATTAGATATGAAAAAATAAGCTAATAATATTATACATCTTACTCTTATTTATTATTCATGCAACGTATTATATAACCTTAAACAATATAAATACTCTTTTCATTATTTGAATTTTTTATATCTTGTTAAAATAAAAATAATTATGAAAGAGATAATGAGTTGAATTTCATGTATAACGGTGTAAAATAAATGTTGGGTGAGAATTTTTCACTATGAATTAACACTTCCTTGAATTTTTTTTTGACCATATAAAATTACGTTACACTATTCGTGCATAGAAATTAAACTTAGAATATTATTAAACGTTATATTAAGAATTAATGATAATTTTTTAATTAAAATTTGAACAATAAATATTTTAAATAAATAATGTATAATGATAGTGAGAAGTTATTAATCAATAGAAATTAAAAAAAGTATGGAACCATAGTAAGAAGTTATTAATCATGATTTATTTTATATTATTGGAGCATTAAAATTAAAATTATTATTTATTTCATAATTATTTTCAATAATATTAATATACAAAAATCAAATAATAAAAGAGTAATTATGATACATAAGCTTATTCAATATATTATATGCATAAAATAATAAATAAGAGTATAATATATAGCATTACTAGTTTATTAACCATTAAGGAAAATAAATAATAATTTATTTAAATATATCTTATAAAAATTAAATATATAAATTTATTTTAAAAATAAGTTAATAATTAAATAATTAAACAAATAAAAAATATATAAATGTGTCATTCTATTTTATATCTTATTTCAAATATCATGTTTATAAAGCTAAAAAAACTCAGTAGATAATCTATAACTAATAATAAAAAGCATATTTTATGAATATTTTACACATTTCAAAAGTTAAAATTGTCGAAAAATAAAAAAAATAAATGGATAATTCAACTATATCATAAGTCATTTATAGAAATGACAATGGTTATTCATGAAAAGAGACATGTTTCACGCCTCCGTCCTAATTTGGAATTTTGCTCTAGTTTTCATTGTAATTCTGTCACAAGTTAGATTTGAATCCCTATAGGTATTTATGAATTTATTAAAAAATTTTAAAAAGAGAAAAAATAAAATTATTTTGAAATTCAAAACATAAATATCCATAGTAACAAATACTACTAATACAATATAATCCAAATTAAAATTAAAAATGCATACATAATACAAATCTAACAAAGATAATTGAAAAAATGAGTGTGTGTTATCCCTATTCTCTATTTAACAAATATGAACTTTTCCCCTGTCAATCATCTCAAAGAAAATAAAAAATTCCTCATTTTAATCCTATTATTGTGTGTATCCACTTTCATTGGTTTTTTTTTGTCATCCCTAGTCATTTACAACTTTTTAGTAAATTAAAGTATTTAATTCATAAAAATATATTTTTTAATTAATAAAAAATTAATGAATTTATTTAATTTATGTGATTTCAATTACACATTCTCTCCTTATACATCCTTTTAGTAAATTAAAATATCAATTTTAAAATATATATTATAATTAATATGTTATAATTAGTAAAAAAATTATATATAATCCTAATTTATGTCATCTTAATTATTGAAGTAGTATATCAATTACATAATTATTTTCAATTAAAAAGTATTGTAATTATTTAATTTTTTAAAAATTAATAAATAATTAGTATCATTATCAAAGAAGTATAAATTGTGGAACTGATTTTTTAAAAATATTTTAATTTTGAAAAATTGAAGTTTTTTTTCAAAAACAATAATATGAAACAATTGTGGAATTAATAAATTGAAATGTTTAAGTTTCAAAAAATTAAATATGGCATAATGTTATCTCTATATGTGTATGATTTTCAAAAGCTCTAGATTTGATGTTAGAAACTTTTCTCCAAAATCCTCATTTAGAATTTTCCTCTCATCCTATTTTCATCCTTGTCATGGGTCCCATTTCTCATTTCTTGAGATTTGAATTCCTACATGTATTCATGGATTTATTAAAAAAATTTCAAAAAAAGAAAAATTTTAAAAATGGTAAAAAGGATAATAATACTATTAGTATATATATATTATTGATTGATATGGATATCATATCAATTAAAGGTTATAATATTAGGCTTATAAAAAAAGGTAATAATATTATTTATTATTAATTTTTGCTATGTTTCTATATTTTTTGGTTGTGTAATATTAGCTTTTTTGAATTAGAAAATAAAATTTATCACTTAAATAGTTAGGTAGGGATTTGGAAAATAAAATCAGTAATCTATCAATAATTATATTTTTCTAAATAAAATAATATATTAATAATGATTATACCTTAAAAAAGCAAAAACAAATAAATATGGATTATATATAGTTACAAAAATATTATTTTAAATTTTATCAATTAATTAAAAGTTTTAGCATGAGAAAAGAAAAATGAACAATAAATGCATATATTGGAAGAAAAATCAATCAATAGCTATACATATATTAATATATTCGATTCACATAAAAATAAAAAAGAATAATAGTTAACAATTAATTTGTACAATGTTAATGCACAATGAAAATTTTAAATAAAAATATAATTTTGTTCCAAAATATTATTCATTCTCCATAATTAGTGTTTTGTAAATGGAATTGAAATTATAATTCAATGGCTATGTATATATTGAATTCAACAATCTTTAAGCCTTACAAAATAATGAAGAAAAAATAAATTGAAGAAGGTGGAATAACATAAACAAATTCCAATGGAAATTAGCTTATGCATTTTGTCTAATATTGCAATTGGAATCATCAGCTAGTTTGATTGTGCATTAACTAAGGAAAGTGTTGTTTCTAACACAATAACAATTCCCTCTCATATAAATGTTCTGCCAATCAAATGAGTAAAATAAAATCAAAGATAAAAATAGAACAAAATCAAAGACAAAAATAGAAGTAAAACCAAACACAATCTTAATCATTCTTAGTCATTAATCTTTACTATCTTAAATTTAGTAAAATGACTAGTTGAGATAGTCCATCAATAGCATCTCCTTTTCTTAATTGTGGCTTTAAATTCTGAAAAGAAAAAATTATAAAATTATTAATACTCGTTTATACAATAATAAAATTAATCTCAAATTCAATAAAATGTTTGTTAAATTATTTATGAAAAATACAATTACCTTTGCCACAAAGGATTAAATAATACGTGGTTGTCTATAGCCTAGTGATTGTCTCCTGCACAAAATATAAAAAAAGACCATTGAGATATATACATAAAGTAAAAGACTAAATAAATATAGAAAAATCTCTATACAAAACAAAAAAAAATCACAAAGAAGAAATGTAGAAATAAATTGGATATAAACAACGAAAATGAAAATGATAAATAAATTGGTTTATTTTAAGAGAACTTAAAAAATCAAATCTTTATTTCATTGAGGAAACATTTAAATGTATATATATATATATATATATATATATATATATATATATAAATTAAAAATACTAAACAAACATTTAAAAAAATGTCCAAAAAGAAAAAGATATCTCACAAAGAAGAAAAGAGCTTCAAAGAATAATGGTGGAACATTTGAATTTTCTAACCTACAAATTCTTATTCCTTAATATAAACCACGAAGAAGAAAATTAAAAGATAAAGTAAATTAATGTTTTGAGATAATTAATAGATAATGAACGAAAAGAAATGAAAAATATGAAAATATGAAAGGAAGAATGGAAGAAAAAGAAAGTAATGGAACATAGAGGATAAATAAAATAAGGTGTTAGCATTTCATACTAAAGCTTTAGGTAATAGAGATCAGGAACAAAGAATATTAGAGATTTAAGAGAAGTTAAGGATTTTTATTTTGATTAGTATAAGTGGTAATCTTTTATAGCAATAAATACATTACAAATTCTAAGAGTAATTTAAGGGTTTATACTTCGAATAGTATCTTTCTTGGTGGCAATAGTTTTTGTTTTCATTTTTGTTCTTGCACTAATCTTATTGGATTTGGTTTATTGTGGAATAGAAATTAAGTAGTCTATTGAAACCAAAATTCAAAACATCAAGGTGAATTCAAAATTTAAAATTTTGTAATTAATATGAAAAAATACGTGTTTAATTGAAAAAATAAAAAATATTATAAAGAAAATAGAAAAAGATATATATCACGTGAATATCTATTTTTAATATTAAATAATTTAGATTGACATATTTTGATCAGTTATATCATTTAAATTAAGAATTGCAATAGTTTGAAATCTAATATTTAATATGAAATATTTATGTTGTATTAATGAAGAGGTGATTTTTATAACAAAATAATTATAAATCAAGGTTATAAAGAGTTGCTATGAGCAACACCTATAAAACTTTTTTTAAAATGAGCCTGAAATATTAGTATTATAGATTTGGACATATATTTAAATTTTAATTATAATCAATTAAAATTTTGAATTAGTGACATATTTTAAAATTCAATTTCAATAACACACTTTAAAGAATATCATAACAATAATTCCAAGACAAAACAATTAAAACATATCCAACAAATCTAAACAAAACAATTAAAACACATCCATATCCAATCCATTGAAAATTGATAAAAATCTATATTATACATATAAAAAAGGTGATAGAAAAACACTGTTTTGCTATATTACACATCATAAGACATATATGCCAAAACTCTAACATTGATGAATTTGTTTGAAAATATATATGATAGGAAATATATTGAATGAATAAAACTTTGTAAATTATAGAAGAACAAATTAATTAAAAGTAAAAAATAGAAGAGTGAAGTAAATAAAAAGGAATATAATAGCTCAACTGTACCATGCTCTTATGCATAGAGGAGACTTGGAAAATGTAAAATATTTACAAAAAAGATATCAATCTTAAAAATTCAAACAGTATTGTTTGTTTGCTACAATTGATATAATAATATATAATAAAATAAAAGAATAAAAATTTACAATGAAAATTATGAGAAAATGAATAGATTAGAATAGTAAAAGAGAGGAAAGAAAAGTAAATTTGGATAAATGAAGGAAACTCATCTAACAAAAAAATACAAGAAATGAATGAACTCGTCTATGAACATAAGGTAATGTTTGATGGCATTGAAGCTGGCATTAACAATTATAAAAATTTCACAAAGGTCGTTAGTGAGAGAAGAGAAGTGAGAAAGAGAATGAAAGAGATCTTATAAGAAAGAATGTAAGAGTTGTAGAATAATGATAAGTAAATCACAAGATGAAATCAACAATACTACTCATCAACAATAAAATAAGATAAAAACAAATTAAGATAACAATTGAGGGTGATAAAAAAATAATCATATAGTCGTTCACATAGAAATTTCAGAAATTGATGTATAGAGTAACCTAACAAATTAAAACAATATTGATAGCGTTTGTTACAGCGAAAAATGACCTTGATAAAAATTTATATTGGAAAAATTGAAACTTAGTATTTATTATTATAGATATGAAAATACTATACATTGATTTAAAGTTGATATTGAATTTGAAATTTAAATTTTATATTTTTTAATTGATTAATTATATAAATTTTGAAATTTGCTTTGTATTTTTGAAGTAAATAAAGTTTAAAAGAATTATGAAAAAATGACATATGGTATGTAAATGTGGAAAAATAAATTTTATAGAATATAGATTTGAATTTTTTAAAAATTCAACAGGATGTAAAAATGCAACTAAATCACAGCATAATAGTTCTCTCATAGTCAATAGGTTTGTTATTTATTTTAGATTTTATTTTTTTTACATGTGAAAATATATGTATTAATTGAATATGATTTTCAATTTGAAATTCAAATTTTTGTAATTAATTGTATTCATATTATATGAAATGTTAAATATACCTTTTATTTTGCACAAAAGAGTACCCTTTATTTAAGAAGTAAAAATAATTTTATAAACAATATAAATTATGAGAAGATGACACATGGTGAAACAATTTCAAAAAATCTATTATAATAACTTTTTTTATAATAGTCGTTTCATTTATCTAATTATTTGTTATTATTAATTATTAATATTATAATTATAGTATTCTTAATTATTAATATTGTAATTATAGTATTATTAATAATATATTTGACTACCAGTTTCTTTGTCTTCTTTTTTTTATCATTTTAAAGTTTAATTTTTTTAATTATAATATTTTGTTTAGCCTTATTTCAATTGCTATTTACAATAAATGCCATAATATTTCATATAGGGTATTTACGTTGCATTGATGATAGAGAGATATGAAGGTGATTTTTTAAAAATAATTAATAATTAAGATTATTTTTCAACTCTTAGTTTTTCTCTCTTTTATATTTGCGTCTTGATATTTTGTTTATTTTGGGATCTCCATGCTGACATGTGTTATTCTCTCATTTATTTTTTATTTATTTTTTAATAATCTTATATGCATAATAAATCAATTCAAGATATAGTACATTAAGTTGATAAAATGCAGTTTAAGAATATGCAAACAAAATATGATAGTATTTGTTGAAATATCTATCTTTAATAATAAAAAAAGAATTATAAAAAATAATAAAAAATGAAGGGTTTGGTGACATTTAAAATAGATAGATAATCATATGTGTTATTTAAATGATAAAAGAAATATTTCATTAAATGTTGATAATCTTCAATGATATTTTAATGAGATATAGTAATTATGATTGAGATTTTTTTAAAAAATAATTATAGATTAAAATTATGAAAATTGTGGGCTATAAATTATCCTAGGAATGACACCTAGAAAACCTTCCTCAATATGAGTCTGAAATATTAGTATTATAGATTATAGATTATAGATTAGATTATTATATCATATCTAAAACAACATCCCAAACATATCCTGAAAAAAAAAGGAGGAGTGTAGGTCTTTTAAATAAATGTGGTAAAGTATCATTTTCTAATAACTCAAGTCCAAAGGAGATTAAATATATTTTGCCCTTACAATTTTAATTTATCAGATTATGTATTTTTATATTAATAAATATAGTTAACTCATATTTACCACTTAAAAAATCACCTAAGTAAAAATATTTAATTAAATGATATCGTTGACTAAAATTAAACTTCTTTTTATTTTTTCAGTTCCACGTTGTGAAGGCATAAACATGATACCTCAAAAGTGATATTATTTGCTTCAGATATTTGATAAAAAAAAAGTATTAAACGAACGTGTTAATTTATTTGATAATATATATTCCTAATCAACAACATGCGATATTTTCATTAGATCAAATGAAATAGTCTCAAAATATACAAGTAATCTTTGGTATGAACACAAGAATTTAATTTTGGTACATTGGTATATTGATCTAGTGTAAACAAATTTTATACTATTATCCATTCATATTGTGTTACTAGTCATTTGACCTTGTTGCACGTGGTAATGAAAAAAATAGGTTGATAACTATTAAGAAAAATAAATAATAATTTATTTAAACATATTTTATAGAAAATTGAATATATAAATTTATTTTCAAAATAAGTTAATAATTGAATAATTAACGAAAGGAAAAAATATAAATGTGTCATTATATTTTATATCTTATTTCAAATATCATATTTATAAGGCTAAAAATATCTCGGTAAATGACATATAACTAATAATAAAGAGCCTGTTTTATAAATATTTTGCACATTTTGAAAGTTAAAATTGTTGAAAAATTAAAGAGAATAACGGATAATTTAACTATATTATGAGCTATTTATAGGAATAACAATGGGTATCCATGAGAAAGTGGACATGTCTCAGCGCTGATCCCTAATTTGGAATTTTGCTCTAATCCCCATCCCAAATCCATCATGGGTTCCCATTTCCATCGCGATAGGATTTAAATCCCTATTGGTATTCATAGGTTTATTAAAAAATTTTAAAAAGAGAAAAATTTAAAATATTTTGAAATTCAAAACAAAAATGTCCATAGTAACAAATACTACTAATACAACATAATCCAAATTAAAATTAAAAATCCATACATAATTGCAAATCTAACAAAGATAATTGAAAAAAATGAGTGTGTGTTATTCCCTCCTCTATTTAACAAATGGGACCTTTCCCCTGTCAATCGTCCCCAAGAAAATAAAATATGTTCTCATTCTCATCCCATTATTGCGAATAATCCCTATGTGTATCCACTTTCATTGACTTTTTTTTTGTCATCCCTAGTCATGTACAATTTTTTCGTAAATTAAAGTATTTGATTTATAAAAACATAAAAATATTTTTTCTAATTAATAAAAAATTAATGGATATCTGGTGAGTCCTTTATGGGTGAGGAACTATAGATGATTTTGGTCTGGTGCTTTGATGATCTTGGAGAGTCCTTTGGATGAGCCTAGTTTGATGATCTTGGAAAGTGATTAAGAAGAGGGGGTTGAATCATGCTTTACTCTATTTCACATCTGAAACATTTAAAGAAATACTATCAATCACTAAGCTTAAAGTGCACAGAAAATATATTAGCTATTTCAAAAAGTAGATTTCTGAAGCATAGAAAATCACAGAATAGCCAAAATGATATATCAACAAATATTAAATTATACAACATAATATAGAAAGTAAAGGAGATTAGGGATAAGAAGAAGTGACATAAGTATTTTTATACCTGGTTTGGCCAAACATTCCTACATCCATACTCAACACATGTTGAGATTCCACTAAACATCTTTCTCAAACTAGAGAAAGAAAATGGATAGTCTTTACATTAGCCTTCCCAAGCTTTCTCATATGACTAGGACAACCCCTACTTTCATAACCTGAGTAGTTATTCACCAAGTCTCTCTAAGCTAAATCTTGAGTAGTCTTGTACTAGCCTCTCCAATCTAACCCCATGACAAGTAGACAACCTTTCCTGTCACGTTGAAAGTAGTTATTCACCAGCCTCTCCAAGCTAAACCCGTAACCCGTAGACAACCTCTCCTGCACGTTGAAAGTAGTTATTTATCAGCTCTCCCAGCTGCTGAGTAGTCTTTCCCTAGCCTCTTCAAGCTAAAGAGAAGCAAGAACACCTTACTATTGCGTTGCAAGTAGTTTTACATTAGCATCTCTAAGCTATCTCACATTGATCATTCCTGGATCAAGGATATAAAGGTTTGTGTTTGGGTTGCCACTCAAACTAATCTACACTCAAGTTTCTTTAAAATATACATGAATAACTTGGGATAACTTGAATGACTTCTTTCCCACAACTTTTCTTAGGAAGAACATATAACTATTTAAGAACATGGAAAAAATATTTTTACAAGCAAGGAGACCGATTACATGATAATATAATGAACCTTGCTAGACATGAAGCAATTTGCACAGAGTTTCCTCTCTTATGAAGCATTAATCACTATTACATTGAAGCATAACTCCTCTATTTATAGACGGTCTTCCATTGTGACCGTTGCCTTTATCAATAATTCCAAGTGACACATTTTGATCATCCATTTATGTCTTGGAAAAGCTATCTAGAAGAGTAGCCTGTTTATTTGTCACAACTTTTGCAGAAGTCGTTATATGATTGAGGTTTCTGATGTTGCTTCAGAAACTACTCTTACTTTCTGAATGTGGTTCTGAACTCTTTCTTCTAGAAGCTGAGGTTGTTGACCAAGTTGGCAGAAGATGACTTGTTGAAACTAGTTTTGACTTTAAATTTAAATTTTAAAAATTCAAATTTCCCTCATTTCTAGTAACATTCAATGCTCCAAAGTGAAGTGAGCTTTCTGAAGTGTGGAATCAATCCCTTGATTAATCTTAAGTCTTTAGATCTTCAATCCAAGCTTTATGATTTTGAAAAATTTACAATCACGATGATTGAAGCTAGTAGAACACATTGGCTTCAGCGTTTAATGGAAATCTTCATTTCAGGTGTACTTTTGAAGTCTCGTGCTACTTTCTGAAGTCCCAGATCTTGGTTTCTTGTACTTGTCTTGATATCTTTTTATCCATAAGGCATGTATACATGCTTTACACGATATAATATTCACTTTTATTAAGTTCAATTTCTTTATATGAGAAAAATCTTGTTTGTACATGCAAATTGAAATTATTCTCACTTTAAGTATGCGTTATGCAATCTGGAAATAACTTGTATAGTTTGTCAATAAACTCAAGGAAGACATTATTGCTATGAAGCTTTCTGAAGGGTTCTAGAGCTAATACCATCTTTCTTGAGGAGAAGTGTTTTTCATAGTGATCCTGTATTTTGGGATCATCATAGATTTGAAGAAGCTCTCTCATTAGTAGTTTGGTCAAGTCTCTGCCTTCAGCCATTTTAGATATGTGTGTAGGGATAGAACAAGAAGGTTGAATCTTGAAAGAAATGGAGGATGAAGGTTTGTGAGGCATGATGCCTTAAGAGAGGGTTTAAAATGATGGTTTGAAAGGAAGAAGATGAAATGGTTTGAGGGAGCGTATGGTGGAAGATGAAGGTAAAAGTGTGATATCTGAATAGCTCTGAAACAAGACCTACTCTTCTAGATTGTTTTTCCAAGACACAAATAGATGATTAACACGTGTTACTTGGACAACAGATCAAGGAGAACGGTCATAAAGGCAGACTATTATAAATAAAGATATTGAGCTTTCAAAAGATAGATCTTGACGTTGCATAAGAGTTGGATCGCTACAAAATTTTCTCCTCATCTTTTCTGTGAAGTTCATTACTTCTTGAATCAGTTTCTATGTTAGTAAAAATCTTCTTTCTACATTATTAATAGATAACAAGTTCTTTCAAGCAAAAATCACTAGAAAGAAGTCATTCAAGTTTTTACCAAGTCTATTATTATATATTTTATAGAAACTTGAGTGTAGGTTAGTTTGAGTGGCAAATCCAAACACAATCCTCTTGTAACCTTGATCCAGGAATGATTGGTGAAAGATGCCTTGAAGAAGCTAAGGCAAAACTACTTACAATGCGACAGGAGGTATTCCGCAGGTAAGTTAGCTTGGAAGAACTAGTGAAAGACTACACGGTTAGCTTAGGAGGCCGGCTAAAGACTACTAGGTTAGCTTGGAGACTAGTACAAGACTACTCGGGTTTTAGCTTGGAGAATGTGAATAACCACTTAGTTTGTGATAGTAGACATTGCGCGGTTACAGGAGAGCTTGCGAAGGCTATTACAAATACTATCTAACTTTCTTGGTTTAAGAAAGGTTTTATATTGGAATTAATAGTTGTTAGAATGATATAGGGTAATTCCAAACTAGTAAATATTATGCAATATTTTCTCATCCTTTAACTACTTTATTCTTTGCTTTGTGCATTTTAATCTGTGTTTATTGTATAACCTTTTTTATACGCATATTTATCATATTTAAAGTCAAAGTAGGTTTCTAAAGCAACTAATGTTATTTTCATTACATTTCAAGCTTAATGCTTGATAGCTACTTGTTGAAGCTTTCAGAAATCAGAGGAAATAAGAGAAAGAAAATCATAATTCAACCCTCTCTCATGTGCTTTTCTTCTTACATGTGACATTAGAGCTTAGCCTCTAAGTGGTTGAGTATTCTAACGACTGTAGAGGACAAAGATCTTAGCTATATATGGCACAAAATATTCATATAACAGAAGGACTCTTATTAATAGACCTCCATTCTTTGATGGTGCGGACTATGTCTATTAGAGGGATCGCATGGAGCTGTTCACAAAATACATAAGTCTCAACTGTGGAAATAATACAAGAAAGTGACTATGTTCATACCGAGAGGTTCCAGGAATTGATGATGCACCTTCAACATCAAGAGAAGTCCAAACAAGTAGATGGATAGAATAATACAATGCCAAGTTTAGTTGAACTCCAAAGCTAAGTGCTTGCTCACGTGTGCACTATGCAAGACTGAATATGATAAAATTATTGTTTGTGACACGACGAAGGATATATGGGATAGACTGCACATATTGCACAAAAGCACTAATCAAGTTAAAGAAACTAAGATCATTATGCTAAGAAGTTGATCAACTATGAGGTTTATGCACATCATAAACCAACTAAAGGGTCTTAGCAAAAGGTATTCTAACTAAAAAATGGTTAGAAAATACTAGAAGCCTTCCTGCTAAATGGCTCCAAGGTCAAGCCATCACTAAAGCCAAAGACCTACAAACTCTAGACTTGGACGCTTTCATTGGGTCAATTAAAACCCATGAAGTTGTACTATCTAAATGCATGATAAATACATTAAGAAGAAAGTCTATGGCCTTAAAGTCGTTTCATCAGAAGCAAACAAATCTAAAGCAATGAAAGTTGCTCAAAACCTCTAATGAAGAGGAATAATCAATAATGAGACTAAAGAAGAAGATGAAGATGAGATCTCCATGCCAGGAAGAAAGATGTCCAAAGCTTGGAAAGGCAAGACAAAGAAGAAAGATGTCAACCTCAAAAAGGGCAAGAAAAGCAAGGGAAAGCCTAAAAGTGTCATCTGCTACAATGGAGAGAAAGGCATTTCAAATTTGAATGTCCAAATCTCAAAGGTCCACAAAAGTCTTATTCTAAGAAGAAAGGGATGAGCCACCTAGAATGACTCTGACAAAGAAAAGGATGGATTAGAAGTCCATGATGAGCAAGAAGATGTTGCAAATCTATGCTTCATGGGTGGCTACACTTCAGAAGAAGAATGTGAGGTAAGTGCATCTGGACCTAATATTTCATATGATGAATTACTTGCCTTATATGATGAATTGTTGGAAAGTTCTCAAACTCTTTCCTCTCACTATTTCAACCTAAGAAGGAAACATCAGAAAATAGTTTTAGAACTTGAGATGGCCAAGTCTGAAATTGAAAATCTTAAGCTTGAGAAAGAAGATATACAAGGAGAAAACAAAGTTTTAAATATTAAGCTCAATGCCTTTGAAACTGAAGCCTTAAGAAAAATAAAACATCTAGAAAGTTATTTCTGAACTTAGAGGACTTCCGGCTTCTAAAAGTAATCTTGAAAAAATGGTTAATGGTTCAAAGAATCTTGAACTAATGTTGGGAGGTCAAAGGCTATATTTTCAGAAAACATGATTGGGATATAAAGAGAAAATCGATGAAGAAGAAAAGTAACCTCATTTAAGAAAGTAAAGAATAGAGTTTCTTGTACCTTTTGCTGTAAGAAGGGACACCTACCTTACAAATGCTTCTTGAGTAAGAAATCTATCAAGAAGATTGGGAAACCTCCTAAATGACCTAAGAAAGTCTAGGTACCAAAATTAAAAACTATTTTTACATGTGTATCTGAGAAGACCAACTAATCGGGTACCAAGAAACACATGGACAGTGACTACTCCAAACACCTGCCTAGATTTAGAGGGTGGATTAGAAGTTTCTAGTCTAACAACTCTAGATAAATTGTGTTTGATGATGAAGGAGCTCAAAAGTTCTTTGTTGATAGTCCTGAAATAGAATGAGAATCTTGAGAAATTGAGTTTCAAGGTTCTTCTAAAGCAAGCAGACAAAACTCAACCTTTAGGAAGTAAGCTCCAGAACATAGACTCTATAGAAAGCTAGTTCATGACTCAAGGCCTTCAAAAGTGATATTTCTAGAATGAAGGAGAGCACTCTGAAGATGAAAAAGAAACTAATGATCTACAAGGACATAGAAACTATAATGGGGTTTCTGATTTAGGGCAGTGTTTAAGATAAGCTCTCTAGAACAAAGTGGGTGTTCAATAAGCTTGATAAAGCTAGCAAAGTCATCCTAAACAAAGCAAGATTGGTTGCACAAGATTATAATCAACAAGAGAGAATTAATTATAATGAAACTTTTGCACTAATAGCTAGGCTGGAAGCCATAAGAATGCTTCTTACTTTTATTGCCTTAAAGATATTCACTCTTTACTAGATGGATGTCAAGTATGTTTTTTTTTATGGATTCTTTTTTAGGAAGTCTATATAAGCAGCCTCCTGGTTTCAAGAGTGAAAACCTTCCCAACCATGTTTTCAAACATACAAAGGCACTATATGGTCTAAAACTAGCTCCTTAAGCTTGGTATGAAGACTAAGTACCTTTCTTGTTTAAGAATGGGTTCAAGAGAGGTAATGTTGATACTACTCTTTTCACTCTTGAACAAGGTAATCACTTTCTATAGTTCAAATATATGTTGATGATAATATATTTGGCATCACTGATCATTTCTCTATGAAAATTTTTCAAAATTAATGTAGAGTAAATTTAGAACGAGCATGATAGGTGAACTAATTCTTCCTTGGTTTGCAAATAAAACAACAAAAAGAAGGAACCTTGATCCTCAAAAGAAGTACACAAAGGAGCTTTTGAAAAGTTCAACATAGATAAAGCCAAACCTATGAGTACCCTATGCATCCATCTTAAATCATCGATGCTAATGAGAATGTGAAAAAGGTATCAGAAAGTAATTACAGAGGAATGATTGGTTTTCTGCTATATCTTATAGAAATAGACTAGACATTCAATTAAGTGTGGGGATTTGTGCTAGATTTCAATCTAACCCAAAGCAATCATACTTAATGTTGTTAAAGAATCTTTAGATATCTATCCGGATGATGAATCTTGGTCTATGGTATGAGAAGGTACATTCGTGAGATTGTAGGATAATGTGATGCTGATTTCGCTAGAGACAGTAAGTAGAAGGAAGAGTACTAGTGGATGCAATTATTTCTTTGATAGAAGCCTCATCATGTGGTCATGCAAGAAGTAGAATACCATTGCTCTCTATTGTTGAAGTTGAATATGTAGCCATTGCAAATTGCTTGCACCCAAATATTATGGATAAGGAATCAGCTAGAAGATTATCACTGAGGTACTCCAAAATCCCTATCTTCCTGTGATAATACTAGTGTGATTAATCTTGCTAAGAATCCTATCCACATGTTAGATCCAACCAAATCAATATTAAATATCATTTCATTCAAGATCATATTCAAAAGGAGATGTTGAGTTAGTGTTTGTGAATACTAAGGACCAAGTGTCTAATATATTCACAAAACCTTTAGCTTGAAGATTGCTTTTGTGTTTTGAAAAAGCTTTTGAACTTAAAAGTTTTAAATCTGATAAGCATTCATGCACAAGCATCTCTTGGATTCCTCTATACGCTGTTTTGAACTAAGCCTATATGAAGACATCTACTTGGAAGTCAGAAATCAGTTTGCAAGGCTAGAGTTGGCTTAAAGATCAAAAAGTCAATTGCAAGCTTAGAAAGAAGATGAAAGGATTAGAAAAATCATCTAAGTTCAAATAATGAAGTACACTTAGTCTCACAAGGTCCATTATCAGCATATATACAAGACATGAGAAAGTAACGTCTCTAATGGGCTAGAAGTGAAAGGAGAAGCTTAGAAGTAACTCTCGTTCATAAAGTGACTCCAAGTGTCAGAAACCATCCTTTTTGAGAAGAATGACAAAAAAAGGTGGAATAATTCCCTTCTATGAGGTTTCTCTTCCCACGTCATTTTACCCTTAGTCATTCACGTCCCATCACATAAATAACCCTCTATTCCTCACACGTTAACACTTTTACCTTCATCCTCATACTTCCAAGCCTCAACCGTTTCATCTTCTTTTGCTTACAAACCTTCTTGGACCTTCCTCATTCTCTCAAACCCTCGCTTTCTAACCCTTTCATGCTCCAATTTTTCTTTCATTCTCACATATTCTACCTTAAAATGGCTGAAGGAAGAGAACTTAATTGAACTATTGACAAAAAGGCAACCTTTCACATGTATAACAATCCAGTTATGCAAGAGTTCTATGAAAAGAACTTCTCGTAAGGAAGATAGCTCCAAGAAACTTTAAGGAAGGATCTCCTTGAAAATATATCCATTCTGACGAGGTCTTTCTTTTCAAGGATGGGAAGAATATTTAGAGATCAAGACAGAGTCTCTCCAGGGTTAGTAACAACCTTTTACTCGCACTTGTCTAAGGCTCTGCAAACTCTTTGTTGAAAATCGTGATTCATGATTTTGCTATTGAAGTAAGCCTCACTGCCTATCAAGAGTTGTGAAGGCACCATGTGAAGGCATCATCTACTCCTCATCCTCTTGGACTCGCTCCTTAGGAATCAATGAAGGAGATGTGTCAAGGTACCAACTGACTATTCTTCACAAACCTAGCAAAATCACTACTGCCATGCTCAGGACTAGGGTAAGAAAAGTGTATACGGAGTTCAATTCTCCCTCCTACTTAGGATTAGTAGCATAGATGTATTAGTTGGCATGGACTGCATGCTCTTGTATTGTCTTATGGCCAAAAGAAATGTGAATTTTCCAAGACCTATAATGGACTACATGCTCAGGACAATCGCCAAAGATAAAGGAGGACGACCAATGTACTATATGGAATGTTGCGACAAAGTTATTCCAGGACATATGTCTTCCCTTATTGAGGATTGGTATGAGTTCATAGAAGGTACTATACATCATCTGCCTTTTAACCTCAAAGAAAAAGGCTATTACCTTAGGGTCTAAGGACAAGGTAGAATCCTAGGACAAAGGAGAAGAAGCCAGAAAGACTTCCAAAGGATTAAGTCTAAGAAGACTAGAGCAAAAAGGAAAAGGAAGTTGATTTTCTTGGATAGTGAGTCTTAGAACTTGGAGGAAGAGTCTACTCAAGCCCCTCTAAGTAGAAGCGCAGAACAATATGAGGAGGAGAAAAAGCAACGGCAAAGAATCTCTAGTTCCACCACTCTCTTCAAAAACTATCAATGATTCCTCTAACTCATATAAGGGTGTAACACTCCTGAGTACAACATCATCCTTAAGGAATGACATTATACTTAGGAGTTGTTACTTATAATTAGGACCTTTCTTAATTATCTAGAATAATATCCCTTTAATTGGGAGTAACTAATTCATGGTTCTATTAAAAATATATAGCAAAGAAACAAAACATTTATTGATTACAAAGTTAAGTACAAAAGGATCCTCTTCTATGAGCTTTAATACGCATATGTTATCTCTTACACTTCTAGACATATACATATAACTAAGTACAACAGATACAAGTCTCCACCACTAAACTACGCAATTCCAATTTAATCTTTCTTGTAGTGACTTCACCGTCTCTAGATCAACCTAGAGATGACACAGGAACACAAACATATAGGGGTGAGAATTCTAAAATCTTAGAGGGTATCCAAATACACTCAAAGAAGTCCATGTCATCAACATCATCCTAGCCACTTTGGCTTATTAAGAAATGTGATCATACATTACATAACAATGGTTTATTTTGAAGTTCAAAATCATCATTTCGAAGTAGGTTTCTTTTAGTATTCAATCATTGAAAACATGTGTTTCACGACATCCAAGATCATAGTAATTCATTCAAGAAAATAATTTAATAAAATTCGCATATGCATATGATAATTGCAGTGATCTTTTTGTGCCCTTAACAAGTCAAATGGATCTCATTTTCCTTTACATGCCCTTGACAAGTCGAAAGGGACTCATCTATACCATTCTCATCATTATGTGCTCTTGGTGCATCAAAGGGATCTCATATTCTTTACATTCCGTGCCCTTGACAAGTCGAAGGGATTTCTTATTTCTCTTGTGACCATAGAACTCAATTTCATGCATTTTTCTCTTTTCATTGATATAGGGAAGACTTAGTTAATACCAAATAATATAAGTGGATAATAGCACATATGGGAAATAGACCGCTATTAGTACCGAGCTTATTCCTATACGTGATCATTAGAACTTCATTTTTTCTCTTCTAATCACACAAACAATCTATCCTAGCCGATACATGTATCGACTCATAATATCTCTAGGGAAGTTCCTTTTTGCCTTCCCTCATTCAATATAAGTCTTGTTTCTGTTTGTCCATATGTCAAAACATGCATGATTGAACTTCATACATTCTCTTTTGTCATATATATGCATAATTTACTTTTCTTTTTCCAAATGCATACATAAAGCACATATAGATAATCGATCACCAATGATTCTCATTCATTTCTCATAAACTAATCTTTAAAATCTATAGCATGCATTCATACACATCATACTTAAATTACAAGTCATTATATCATCAATTCAAGACTTAGGGTTCATTTCTAATACAATGACATATTTTACGGTGATATATCAAAAATTAGTTTGCATTCAATAACCAAATCCAAGGCTACAAAAATTATTCAAGATACTTCAATGTGTCTCCAAAATCCTATAAAAATTTTAGAGCAAGAATTATTCTCTAACTATGTTAACAAAATTCTACAAATTTCAGGTCAAAAACCCTTGATTAGCCAACACTTGAATCCCAAATTTTATTACCATATTAGGACATCTAAAATCCCACAAAAATTCAGGATTGAACTTTAAGATGTCTTTAACCCCTTGTAAAAGTTCAAATGAAAATTCGATCATTTGATATAGTAACAAAATTAGACAAATTCAATGCTCAGAATTGGCGTCAGGCCTCATCCATACCAGTTTGATTTTGAATTTTTTAAACATAGTAAAAGGAATTTTGAAGACCCAAGAAAATTACTGAAAACTCTTTCATATGTTAGCTTCATCATATAAAATTTTTAGCTAATAAAATACCTGCAAATACATCATAAAATTCATGACAAATCCCCGCTGACAAAATCGAAAATCCTAAAGTTCAAAACATATTTTGAGAAAAGAGTTTTCTAACATCATTCAAACACTCCACCAATTTAAACACATCAATATCTATATATTATCAATCAATACAACTAAAAATATCAAGTTAATTCAGGAACCAAAGATAAAAACATATTTGAAGCAAAAGAGATTCAAAATCCCTACTTATGAAGCTATAAGGCTTCTAGCTCAAGATGATCTTCTAGGAATGATTTCTTTCACCACTTGCTCTTCAAATCCACTTCAAACCCTTCCTTTAATAGTGGATAATGTACGTCCCATTTCCGCGTTAGAGTACAAATGACCGAAATGCCCCTGAGGTCATTTTTACCCAAAATTCGAGGACAGTTGCCCGGCAACCCTCGAATGGGTCAACTCGATGTTTAGAGGGGATTACGTTGTTATGAATGATTTTCGAGGTGAAAATCTCGTTTTCTAAACTTTCAGCTCAAAATAACCAAATACGCCATGCTCTACACGGAAAGGTGCCGTTTGAGCCGGAATTTTTCCAGGAAGTTTAGAATGATGTTTTAGAGTAATATTTGATGTTTAGCCGTGCCCAAGGTCCCGAGCAGTTTTAGTAAAATTACCGTTTTACCCTAGAACAGTGTACAGTGCGCCTAATAAGCAATTAGTTTAACCTAAGCAATATTAGGCTCTAATCGAAGATTAATTTATTTTATAATTAATCTAGAGTCAAAATGATTTATTAAGGTTAATTAGAAACTAAAATTGCTTAGTCAAGTTCTAATTACATTCTTTAATTCAAGATGTCTAATCAAAAAGCAATGAATAGTATTTTTCTCTCCAATTTCCTTAGATCAAGGAAATTTGTCTACCACCTTTTTGACCAAAAGAATTATTTTAAAATTATTAATCTAGTTGGAATTTCCCCCCAAAAGCCACAAATTTTGAGTTCAAATTTCATCCAAAAAGGCTATGCAAAAGCTAGGATTTGACTACACCTAAGCTAGCACTTTAACTAAGCTTCCAAGACAAGCTTTGGAAGATATTTTCCTTCCCTCCCAAAGCCAAAATTTCAGCTAGCTCTTCCCCCTAAATTAGCCACAACATTTCATTCTTTATAAATAACACACATTGGAAAGCTTGGCAATTTTTTAGATCATTTGCTAAGTTGTGCATTCTTGCAATTTCTCTTGTTTTCTCTCATTTTCTCTCATTC
This sequence comes from Dalbergia oliveri, assembly GCA_030441495.1. NCBI lineage: Eukaryota > Viridiplantae > Streptophyta > Magnoliopsida > Fabales > Fabaceae > Dalbergia > Dalbergia oliveri. The sequence goes on along the minus strand of JAMLFY010000005.1, from coordinate 4,424,386 downwards.
TAAGTTCTTTTTCCTCCTCCCTCAAAGAAAGCTTTCCACCACCATAAACCACCTTGAACCACCACCCCCTCACCTCAAACCACCTCTCAAACACTCAATCTTTCCATTTCTAAGCTTGTTTCCTCAAGGAAAAGTCCTTTCCTTGGTTTTTCCTCCCGAACTTATATCCCCAACAAAGAGAAGATTTTGTCTTCTCATTTCCTTCAAAGAATCAAGCTTTCTTTCATCTCTTTCAAGGTTTCATTTGGTAGGGGTTTTCTTTCAAGTTTTCTTTACTTTCTTTGAGAAAGTTTTTAGTTTTCTCTTGGTTTCAAACTCTTTTTCTTTCCTTTGTATTTTCGGCCATGAGGCCATTTTACAAACCAATCTTTAGCTTGATGATGAGGTCTCATGGAGATAGTTTGGTGTTTGCCATGAGAGAAACCTCTAAAGCTTGGATCTTGGTCTAGGACCATATACAAACTCGGTTTTTCCTTTTCTTTGCAAGTTCAAAGTTTTGGTTTTTCATTTCCTTTCCTTTATGATTTTGGTTCCTCCTTGGTTTTTCCTAGTTCAAAGTTTTGGTCTTCATTCTAAGGTTTTTTTTCCTTTTTGCCTTGTCCAAGCTTTGGTTTTTATTTCTTTTTCTTCAATGGTTTCGATTTTTCCTTTCTCTCTTGAATAAAGTTTGCTAAAAATGTTAAGGTAGCCCTTTTATGTTTGTTTGAAAGGTTGTCTCTTGAAAAATCATTTCCTTGAGCTTGATGATGGTGTTCAAGAACATAAGACTTCCTTGGTGTCTTGATGCTAAGAACTCTAAAGCTCACTTAATGATACATAATGGGTTAAGGTTTTTATGTTCCTTTAAAGTCTTGTAAGAGCTCTAGTTAAGATTAAAAGGAGTTGCATTCATGTTTATTTTTATGCTTTGCATAGCATGTTTATTTTCAAGCTATCACTAAGCAACTTAAAGATTAAAACAAGAATGTGCATCATCACTTAATAAATCTCAAAGCCTACCTATTTCAACCTTAAAGTTGATTGTTGATTTAGGGTAAACACCCAAGAGGCTTAGAGCACTAAAATAAAGAATTGAACCTTGCATTTCATGTTTACTTTCTTGTTTATCATGTTTATATTTTACGCCATCACTTAAACTCTAAAGATAATAAATGAGTGCACCTCATATTTATTTTATGCTCTCACTTTATTTTCTAAAAGAAGAGTAAAATGAGTTGCATAGCATGTTTAAATTTATGTCACCACCTAAATGGTCTAGAGCTCAAAGACTTGCCCAAGTATCCAATGTAAAGTTTTAAGAAAACGTTGGTTTTTCAATGAAACCATTTTGGCCTTGTGATGATGATGATGGGCTTGGTGTGAGTTCATCTAATCACAAGTGCCCATAGCCATGTTTTGAAATTTTTCTAAGCTTAGGAGTACCTAAGGAGCATTATGAATGACATTATATGTTTTAAATCTATTTTATGAGAAAATTAATTTAGCTACTGATCTTGCTTGGACTTTAATGATTTTAATGAGATAAATTGGTTTCTAAAAGAGTTTGAGTTCCTAAAATTGTTCCAAAGAAAACTAGCAACTTGTATGCATTTTAATTCATGAGATTATGTGATTTTATGGGCTTATAATTTCGGTTCTGCCCTTCATGATTGGCTGCTGTACAAATGTTGTTCTAAGGTATTAAAATGTGTAAAATTATGTTTGAGTGAAGGGAGGATCGATTTAGAGAAGTTAGAAAAGAATAAGTAACTTAAAAGGATCAAGAATGAGAATTCTAGAACACCTTAATGCACAAAAATACAATTCTGTTCCAGCATAATTAATTCAAGTGTAATTGGTTCATAATCAGTAGGATATGCATAAAAACCTTTCATAAATGATTAAGTATTAATTACTAAGCATAAGGTGATGATAAGGACTTAAAATAGGAATTCTAGCACACTTAGACATGGCAAGATGTGATTCTGTCCAGCAAAGCTAAATTGAGGAAAAGTGAATTATAACTTAGTAAACATGCCTAGGAATCCCTCATAATTGGTTTAGGGATTGATTATGAAGCCTTAGGCGAAGACGGATCTTAAAAAGGGTTTAAAACGAAGATTTTAGAACCCCGTAATCATATGATGATTTTCTGCCAAGATGCATAATGTTGTTTGGAATTTTTAGTAAGCCTAAATCTTAGTAAGAATTATAAGTAATGATCTCTTAAGTGGAATAAAGATGTACTATGAGCATTAGAATGATTGGAACTTAAGTTTAAGACCCGTAAGGGTCAAAGCATAAGACAATATGAGATAGGAAGTGTGATGTGAGAATGAGACCAAGTGAGTATGCTTGTGATATGAATGAATGTGTTAATATCATGAGTATGAGAATATATGGATTTGTGATATGGTGTTGTGATGTTTTGTATATTATGAGCATAATGCATGAGACTATGTGATAGAAATGAATTAGAGAAAGTATGTTGTCATGATTGAAAAGTTCTGATGAGGATTTTGTGAGATAACATGCATTATGTAAGTTATGTGGCAAGACTCAAATTTGAGGAAATTCGTGGTGACTGTTGTTGCCGAATTTCCGTCAAATTTGAGGGACAAAAGAAAGTTTTTTGAGAAATATGAAGTTTAAAGTTATATGCCGAGACGCATTTCTCCTGCTCCCTGAGGAGAAAGTAAACCCGTGGGGTATGGACGTCGAGCCATACCGAGCGGACAAAGTCGTTGGCTTAACCAGTCGATGCGTTTCGAAGAATGAAAGTATATGATGTTTAAGGTGACACACCGAGACGTACTTCTCCTTCTGAGGAGAAGGTAAAACCGTGAGGGCATAGACATTAGCCTGGTCGTGGCTTAACCAGTCGATGCGTTTCAAAGAAGGAAAAAGTCCCATGATGGGTGATCCTCAGGCCCCTACCCGTACTCGGGAGTCGGGATTATGATGATTATGTTTATGATTCGCTTATCAAAAGGATAAGTAAGAACTAGTGACGACTAGTTAAGGTATGAGCTCATAGCCTAGTTTAAGGGTGCGGTTACTATATTATTGGTGTCACAAGTATGAGAAAAGGAAAGATGTTCAAAGAAAAGTTTCATGCCACTCAAATGTTGTTTGAATTATTGTTTGATTTACCTAAAGTGCTGCCATGCATCCATGAAATATTATGTTGCATACATGCATTAAGAATCATTATAAAAGACATGGACCTTGGATAAATACCTTTGCGAAAACTCCATAATGAACTAATGCATGCTTAACCTTTTCATAATAAACCCAAGGTTCCTGGGACGTAAACGATGACACTAGGATAGAGGACTTCCCTACTGAGATTCTTTAGAAGAATTCTCACCCTCTCTCGTTTCATTCCGTTACGTCTTCAAATATCGATGGCGTCGTTCGTGATTTTCATTGACCCGCCTACATGGGAGGTGCACTATGACCCCGAGCATCAGCCCTACCACTTCAAGGGTCATTGCGAGGTGCGCGTTTTGCATATGTGGGACGCCCTTTTGCTTTCCCCGTCTCCAGCTATCGTTTCGATCCGACTTCACCCTTTGGCGACGACTTGATCTTTGAGAGGACACGACCCTTAGACGAGAGGCCGTCGTGCCCATCCTTCCTCGTCGGAGGGCTCTGCCCTTCGCTTCCTATGGGTCTCGGAGGAGGTAGCGAGGACACGGTCACCCAGCCGAGGCATGCGAGGCGCGTTCGACACCGAGAGGCGACCATGACGCGGAGGCCACACGTTCCTCGATTGCTATGCCTAGATCCCTCTTCGTTGGGCTACATCTGGAGTTCGTCAGTTCGCGGGCTACATCTCCCCAACCAAAGATCGGCATCACCAGGAGGCTTGGAGAGAGAGGGTAGCGATAGTTAGGTGCTTATCTTTTGGGGTTGTTTCATGTATTTGTTATCATGTTTTCTTATTTTATGTCTTTGTACTAAGCTCCGCCCACTAGTATGGGTAAGACTTTATGTTTCGTTATATTTCGTTGTGATGTACTAAACTATATTATCTAATGTAATGAGGAATGATGTTTATGATGGATGTGTTCTTTAATGCTTATGTTCTGGATGTTTTATTTGTTCTTCCGCTTCACGTTGTTTATGTTACGCGCAAAGGCTCACACTTTGTTTTATATAAATCATTTCAAAAAAAAATTACCCGTATTTTTCGCTAAGTATTTTATAAATGGATTTAAAGAGAAGTAATAACTAATAATTAGTCTTGATACGTCCTAGGCGTATTAGGGTTAAATATTAGGGTGTTACATATGATATCTCAAGGTGGAGAATGAAGCTGATTCAAAATTCTAATCAGTTGGTTTTGTAGATTGTGAAGAGTAGAACAAGGTTTGTGAAGGAGATTTGGGTTTTGGTGATTTGAAACTAAGGTTTTGGGCATGTGAAGTTAGGGTTTGAAAGAAAATACCATGGGAGCTTATGTTTCTACTCTTTGGCTGAAACTAATGGGGTTGGAGTTATAAAGTTGGTGGTTTTATGTTTATCCTAGTTTAGGTTTAGTAATTATGTAGGCAAGGTTTGAATTTCTTTCTTTCTTTTTGAAAAAGAAATGAAATGAATGGCTACGATTGTTTTTTGGTCAAAGAATAAATCTTGGCTATCCACTTGGCTCAAGATAAGTGGCCCACTTTAACTTGGTGAACAAGTAGCTTTTCGGATTAAAATCACACACCAAAATTCCACCAAGCGGATAAGATATTGGCACTCTGTAAAAAATAATAAATAAAAGGTCAAGATTAAAACTTTTTTTTTAAGTTTCAATCCTTGCTACCCACTTGGCCTTAAAGGATAGACATTATCCTATTGTAAAGATTAAACTATCTTTTGGTATTAGAAATCGCACACCAAAATTTTACTAAACGGGAAACACCGTACCTGGAAAATCAAATATTGCCCGAAATAAAATTCTAGGTATAAAATCTTCATTGCTAATCATTTCTAACCTTAACCCTACCTTTTCTCAGTCCTGGGCATTTCTTGTCTCCTCTAGGGTTTCGGCTATCTGATGGCCTAGCCCGTAAGTCACTATTCATATTTTTTTAACATATCCATTGGACCGTCCTCATTATAACACCATAATATTTAACCCAATATGTCTAGGATGTATTAAGATTAATTATTAGTTATTACTTCCCTTTAAAACATCGTTTGTAAAATTACTTAGCAAAAAATATGGGTAAAATCTTTTTTTTGAAATATGTAAAACAAAATGCGAGCCGTCGAACACTACTTAAGCGAAAAAGAGAAAGGAAAATAAATCGTGCAACACAAAAGCAAATAAGAACACCTCAACCATAGGAGCAACCATCATAATATTAAATATCGTAGTTTAATATAGAACTATATACCAACTGAATAAAACATAAAGTCATATCAACATAATGGCAGAACTTCCAGGACATGAAACATAAACTAACCAGAACATAAACAACAAATACATGAGTGCCCCAAAAGATACCAGGCTAAAAGCAAACCCTCCCTCTAAAGCCTACAGATGACGCTAATCCTCTGATGGAAGATGTAGCCTGAATGACGAGCTCCTCAGATGTGGCCCAACGAAGGGGCGTGGGCATGTGGATCGCGGGCGACTTGGCCTCCTTGGTGAGGGCGCCTCTCAGCTGGCGTACACGCCTCATAGGCCTCGCGGAAGGTTTACCTCCGCGCCCACGACCGCCATAGGCACCGAAGGGTGGCAGCCCTCCCAGAGGGGTAGCCTGAATCCTTAGGGTCCCTCCCACAACGAGGAATGAGGGAACGTACTCCGGGAGTCATGCACGCCGAAGACGAAGGTCGGGCTACAGGTCACTCGTCATCTGCCGCATCCTCTCGAAGATCAAATTGTTGCCGTAGGGAGAGGTCGAGGTAAAACGAAAGCGGAGACCGGGAATGCAAACGGCGACCCATGTATGCAAAAATACGCACGGCACAACGACCCTCAAAATGATATGATTGATGATCTGGATCATAGTGCACCTTCCACATTGCGTATCAATGAAGATCATGAACGACGCCATTTGAATTGAAGACGTAACGGAAAAGAAGAAAGAAGGGGTGAGAATCTTACTAAAGAATCTCAGGAGGAATCCTCTATCCTAGTGTCATCGTTTACATCCCCAAGAACCTTGGGTTATTATGAAAAGGTTAAACATGCAAAGGTTCATTATGAGGTTTTAAAAGTAATTATCTAAGGTCCGTGTCTTTTATGATGAATCTTAATGAATGTATGCAGCATAGAGAACATGAATGCTTGGCAATACTCTATGTAGCAAACCAATAAAGCATCTCATCAATAACTAATTCTCATATAAGTGGCATGTACTTTCTCATAATCAACTTCTTTCTTTCATAAACAAAATGCTTCACATCTTTTCTCGTTCTCAAACTTGTGACATCATGGTATAAAAATTAGTAACCGACCCCGATACTAGGCTATGAGCTCATACCTCAACTAGTCGTTACTAGTTCTTACTTATCTTCTTGATAAGCGTATTATAATCATAAATAATAATCCCGACTCCCAGAGTATTGGCAGGGGACCTAAGGATTACCCATCATGGGACTTTTTCCTTCTCCTAAACGCATCAACGGTTAAGACTAGTGACTTTGTCGCTTTGGCAGGCTAATGTTGATGTCCTCACCCTTTACCTTCTCCTCACCGTAGCAGGAGTATGTTGTCTGCGAAATGCATCATTTGGTTAAGACTAGTGACATTGTCCGCTTTGGATGGCTCCACGACCATACCCCTATGGTTTCCTTTCTCCTCACTCGTAGCAGGAGAAATGCGTCTCGGCATGTCACATATGAAATCTTTCTTTTCAAACTTTCTTTAAGTCCCTTAAATTTGATGAAATTTCAGGCATAACGACTATACCTCGAATTTCCTCAAATTTGAGTCATGCCACATAACTCAAATAACACATGTTGTTCTCATGAAATTTCTCAATCAAATCAATCTCTTAATCACAGGAGCATACCCTCCTAATTCATTCATAATTTCATTCTCATGCATCTTAAGCATAACATACCACATCATCACAACAACATGCCACAAATACACATATAGTCTCATATTCATGGTATTAACACGTTCACATTTATCATAAGTATACCCACTCGGTCTCATTGTCACATCACACCTCCTATCTCATGGTGTCTTATGCTTTGGCCCTTACGGTCTTAAACTTATATTCTAATTATCCTAACTTTCATTATGGATCTTTTGTTTCACCTAAGGGATCATTACCTATAATTTCCTCTAATGTTTATGCTTACTAACATAACCAAACAACACTACATCACTTTGGGCAATTATCATATCATTATGGTCTAGAATCTTCCTTTGACCCTTTCTAAGTTCCATTTCGCCTAAGGCTCCATAATCAACTCCTAAACCAATTATGAGGGATTCCTACACATATCCACTAATTATAAACCATTTTTCTTAAGTCCAATTATGCTGGAACAAAATTTACAATTTAGGCATCTAAGTGTTCTAGAATTCTCATTTTAAGTCCTTTTTAGTTACTTGTTCTTTCTTAACTTCCCTAAATCGATTCCTTGCTTCACTCAAACATAATTTTACACATTTTAACACCATAAAATAGAATTTATACAGTGGCCAAGTGCACAAGGTAGAACCAATATAGCTCACATAAATCACATAATTCCATGATTTAAATGCATATAAGTTACTAGCTTTCTCTTGGAATAATTTTAGGAACTCAAAACTCTTTTAGAAACCAATTAATCTCATTGAAATCACATAAATGTGGGTGAGGTCAGTAGCTAAAACAATTTGTTCATGAATTAGATTTAAAACATCAAATCTTGTTCATAAATTTTTAAGTTTACCTAAGCTTGGAAAATTCCAAGACATAGGCTATTGGCACTTATGATTAGATGAACTCACATCAAGTCCATCATCATCATCACAAGGCCGAAATGGCATTCATGGAATGCTTCCATTTTCTAAAATTTTAGTTGTGATACTTGGGCAAGTCTTTGAGCTCTAGGATATTTAGGTGATGACATAAACTTAAACATGCTATGCACCTTATTTTACTCTTCATTATAAAGTAAAGTGAGAGCATAAAATAAATATGAGATGCAACCTCATTATTATCTTTAAAGATTAAGTGATGACTTGAAATATAAACATGAAATGCAAGCTTGAAAATTTAAACATGATAATGCAAGTTCATTTAGTTATTCTTGAGAGCTTAGTGATGGCATCAAAATAAACATGCTATGCAAGACATAAACATAAACATGTATGCAACTCATTTTATCTTAACTAGAGCTCTTACAAGACTTTAGAGGAACATTATAACCTTAACCCAATATGTATCTTAACAACATAAAGTGAGCTTTAGAGTTCTTAGCACCAAGTCTTCAAAGAAGCCTTTGGTTTTGAACTTCATCATCAAGCTCAAGAAAATGGACACAAAACTCAACACTTTATCTAAACAAGCATACAATGAACTAATCATATTCTTTATTTTATTGCTCATGGGCTTCAATCTAGAGTAAACTCTTAGAATGGCCGACCAACTTTAAGGTTGGCAAGGGTAAGCTTAGAGCTCTTTGAAAACATAGGATTAATTTTCTTAACAAAACTTTTAGTGATCTACTTAACATTTTTCTCAAACTTTGTTCAAATAAAGAAAAGGAAACCGAAACCATGATGAGGAAGAAGGAAATAAAACCAAAACTTGAGCAAGGAAGGAAAAAGGAAAACGAAACATATATGGTCCAAGACCAGGATTTAAAGCTTTAAAGGTTTCTCATATGACAACAACAAAGCCATTATCTTGAAACCTCATCATCAAGCCAAAGTTTTTCTCATGAAAAGGCTCCAAGGCAGAAAAGAAAAGAAGAAGAAAGAGTTTTGAACCAAGAGAAGACTAGAATTTTCTCAAAGAAAATAAGTAAAACTTGAAGACAAACCCTTACCTAAGGAAGTCTTTGAAAAAGATGAAGGCAAGCTTTGTTTCTTGAGAGGAAAAGAGAAAGAAATCCTTCTTGGAAACTTGATGAAGAATTTGGCCAAGGGGAGGGAAAGAGGTTCTTTGAGTTTGGGAAGAAAGCTTGAAGTTTGCTCAAGTGTGTAAAGGATCCTAAGGGCTTTCAAGCTAGTGTATTTATAGAAGATTAAGAGCTCATGGATGGCCATAGAGGAGGAGGAGTGGCCGACGGTCTCTTGGCCATTTGGGAGGAAAATATCTCTTGATTGGTATGGTTGTGAGTATAGGCAAGGCATAGTGACGTATAGCTTCAAGTATGGTCCAAAGTATGGCTCAAGATATGGTCTTTGGAGTGAAATAAAATCAACATGTGATGAATTATGGAGGGGGAATTTGCTTTGTTAGCCAAGGGGAGGATAATTTGTTCATGTAATTGTGGTTTAGTGATGTGTTTAGGTGTTTCTTTGATTAAGGTTTTGGTTAGGAGTTTGTAAGAAAATGTTTAGGTGAGGTAATGGTTAATTAAGGTTATCAAGACTTGATTAGGGGAATGATCTTGCTAGATTAACAAATTAAAATCATTCTTTTAGTCAAATGAAGGTATGGCACAATTCCTTAATTTAAGGAATTGGAGAGAAAATACTATTCAAGATTCCTTGACTATGAATCTTGAATCAAAGATGTAATTAGAGTTTAACCAAGCAATCTTAGACCCTAATTAACTTTAATAAATTATTTTGACTTAGATTAATTTTCAAATAAATTAATCTTCGATTAGAGCCTAATATTGTTTAGGTTTGCTTAATTACGTCATTAGACTCACTGTACACTGTTCTAGGGGCAAAATAGTAATTTTGCACTAAAATTGCTTGGGACCGCCCGGCCCAACTAAACATCACAACCCACTCAAAAACATCATTCCAAACTTTCTGGAAATTTTCAAACGACACCTTTACCCACGTAAAACACAGGGTATTTTGGTCATTTTGAGCCGAAAGTTTGGAAATGAGATTTTTACCTCTGATATCAAACATAACAGATATAATCCCCTTCAAACATTGAGTTGACCCATTCAGGAGTGCCAGGTCGGCTATCCTCGAATTTCTGGTAAAAATGTCCTCAGGGCATTTCCATTAGTACTCAAATAGAAAAATCGAGTTACACTCATCATTGCTAAAACTTAGATTTTTAAATTCTCACTACTAAAGTTCTTTCAAATAATTTTTTGGGTGTTACAAATTGATTGCAAGAAAGATTAGAAAAGATGCCGAGTAAACCTATTGGAACCATTAAAAAGAGATATTGAGTCCAAGTTCAAGAATATTCCTAAACATGAGACAAGGATCTCTATGCTTCTAAAAGGTCACACAATATCAACAGGGCTAGGTACAAATTGTCTTCATTGACTTTGAATAATAGATGAAGAAGATATAGAAGAAGAAGAATAAGTAGAAGCATCATCATTTAAAGAAGGAAAAATTGTTAGAAGTGAAAAGGCTAGGCTTAGGAGATATTCAAACCGAACCATTCTTGAATAATCATTAATGGAGCCTATCATTAAAGAGCTAGGTAAGGAGGACAATGAACCATCGCTGCTGTCATTCTAATGGTTGCTCAACCTCCTCCTTGCATACGTATAACTTTGGTGGAAAAGGAAGAGGATAGGACATTGAAGCTGTGCTACTCTTAATGTAGAAGCAAGTTCTCGCCTCAGCTCAAGTGCTTGACTTTGTTTCTACTCCTTTTACTAAGCCTTATGCTCTTGCTATCAATATTGTGTATGTTCTATCTTCTCCACCTCCTCCGCTACACATGAAATAGAGGCTGAATCGCCAAAGCCTGGGGAAACCATACCCCTAGACATACTAGAGCCTTCTCCAGAGCTCTATCCATATTTGTACCAATCCATTTGCCACACCAGCCCTCATCAGAGTCTTCAACTACCTTTACACATGTCCAACTGCTTTTGCAAAATCATAGGAACATGGCCACTAGGTTGGATCGGTTGAAGCTTCGATATGAGCCCGACACCCAACTCCGAAGTCATGAGGAAATAATGCTAAATCCTTTAAACACTCAGGAAATCCTTCGTGAAGTAAGCCACTAGGGCTGATGATGGTATTCTTAGTTTCCAGCAAATCTCTTTTTTACTGAATGTCAAAAAGGGGAGAAGAAAAAAGATGAAGAAAATCTAGTGTTGAAAAAATTAGGGAGCTTTATGAGGGGGAACTTTTAGAGATTTTTTTTTAGCATGAATTTTTTTTGTTTTGCTATGAATAATTGGTTTCTTTTTCATGCTCTGATAGTTATTTCTTTTGTTCATGAACCTTTTTTTTATGCATATGGTATATATATCTATTTCGTTATACTTGTTCAAGATATCAAGTGTCATGTTTTTTCTTAAGTTTTGATACATATTGTTTTTAAGCTTTGATACATATCGATGCCATGTCTTTCATGCTTAGCTTCTCTTGTATCATGCTTGATATGTATGCTTTTTATCTCTTAGCATTCACTCTAATATGCTTTTTCTTTAGCACGCTATGATATTTAGCTTATCTGTGTGTCTTTGATTAGCACCAGCAACTATCATTTAAGCACAAGCACCCTTTTTGCTTTGATATGTATATCTTTTTGTGCTTCGATATGCATGTCTTGTTTTCACGCCTAAAATGTTTTTCAAGAAACATATACACTGTTATAGATATGAAATATTTTCATGAGCTCTGTATAACTTGATCTAAATATAGTTGTGATTGGTTTATGGTGATCTTCAGAAACTTATTCCTACATGTTCTTATGCAACTAGAAATTAGTCTGTGAGCCTCATAAACCTCTCGTGTGTGCAAAGCTTATATGTTACAAGTGTTTTCATGCACAAAAAATTGCATCACATTTTGAAAATACGCTTGGATAAAATGTGCTGAATAAGAAATATAATCAAGAGAAATATCATAAGTATTACTTGTTTTTATTCATGGTCATGTATTCTAGAAGAGATTCCTAATGACAAAAATCAAGTTGCTATCTATCAAAAAGTTTAAACGATCACATCCCCTTTGATAGTGCTCTGATACATCTCAGAAAGTACTCTAAGTAACTTCAAAAACCTCATGGAAAATCAAAACAGCTCTATTTAAGTCGCTTAAGGCAATAAAATATTTTTGACTCTTTCCATATCATGCCTTAAGAAAAGGACCTTCTAAAAATCACATATGATGATGTTTTGAAAGAATAGTGATTATCACAATATATATCCTGTTATATTTCTTTCAATATCTTTTCAAAAGATTTTCTTCAAATTGGTTTGTCATCATAAAAAAAGGGGAGATTGTAAGCTCAGAACCCTTAGAAAGCATTAATAGTATGTTTTAAATGACAAGAACCAATTTAAGGAAAATATTTTGAAGAATAGCTAATGCCTAGCTTGAGTTTCTTGAAGTAGCAAACAAGTTATATTGTTAGCATAATGCGGCTCCTATAGTGACGATAATTTCAATTTTCATGTGCAAACATGATTTATCTCATTTAAAGAGATGGAAACTAAATGGAAGTGATTATTATATCGTGAAATGAGCGTACCAATACCTGATAGGTTGAAGAAAATCAACACGTACAGGAAACCAAGGCATAGGTCTTAGAAAGTAGCAATGGACTTCAGAAAGATACACTTAAAGTGAAGATATATTTTCATCCATGAAGCCAATGTATTCTACAACCTTCAATCATCATGATTGCAATCCTTTTATCATCAACAAGTCCTGATTGAAGACTAGAAGACCGAGGACATATCAAGGAACTAATACCGCGCCTTAGAAAGTGCACTTCACAACAAAACACGTACTTTACTAGAAAGGAAGGAAAATTTGAAATTCAAATTTGAAGTCAAAGTCAGTTATACGCGTGTCATCTCTTCGTCAACTTGGTCAACCACTCCAGCTTGTAGAAGGAAGTGTTCAGAAATCTTGTTTAGAAAGTAAAAAGTAGTTTTTGAAGGTAGGCTCAGAAACCACTATTTATGGCTTCTGCAAGCTCTAACACAAGACGGCTACTCCTCAGACCTTACAAGACATAAACGATGATTAACATGTGTTACTTGGACAATAGATCAAAGGCAACGGCCATAAAGGCAAACCATCTATAAATAAAGATGTTGAGCTTTCAAAAGATAGATCTTGACATTGCACAAGAGTTGAATTAGCAAAATTTTCTCTTCATATTTTCTGTGAAGTTCATTACTTCTTGTAATCAATTTCCTTATTTGTGAAAATCTTCTTTCTATATTCTTAATAGATAACACGTTCTTCCAATGAAGAATCACTAGAAAGAAATCATTCAAGTTTTTTCCAGGTCATTTATTATATATTTACGGAAACTTGAGTATAGGTTAGTTTGAGTAGCAAACCCAAACACAAACCTCTTGTAACCTCGATCTAGTAGTGATTGGTGTGATATAGCTTGGAGAGGCTAAGGAAAAACTACTTGCAATGTGACAATAAGGTGTTCTTACTTGTCATGGTTTAGCTTGAGAGGCTGTCAAAGACTACTCAGTTTAGCTTGGAGAGGCTAGTCAAAGACTACTCTTTCAGCTTTAAAGTCCTGGTGAATAACTACTTGATTTATGATAGTAGAGTTTGTTATTGGTCACATGTAAGAGCTTGGCTACTACAAATACTATCCAACTTCTCAGTTTGAGAAAGGTTTTATATTGAAACTTAACGTTGTTGAGAATTGTATGTAGGTAGGGTTGGCCGAAACAGTATAAATATATGTGCAGTATTTTCTCACATCTTAACTACTTCATATTCTTTACTTTGTGCATTTTAATCTGTGTTTATCGTATAACCTTTTTATATGTATATTTATCATATTTGCAGTAGTTTAGAAAGTAGGTTTCTAAAGCAACTAATGCTATTTCCACTGCACTTCAAGCTTAACACTTGATAGTAATTTGTTGAAACTTTTAGAAATCAGAGGAAAGAAAAGAAAAGAAAAGTACGATTCAACCTCCCTTCTCGTGCACTTTTCTCCCTACACAAGGATGGGAAGACTTTCTAGAGATATCAGAAAGGGTTTTCCCTGGGATAGTGACAGCCTTCTCTCAGCTTGAGGGCACATAAAAAATTCCCCTAAAATGAGTGATAAAAGATTATGCCATTGTTATAGGGCTTTTTGGATTAGTAAGGATCATCAATGCACTATATCAAGGCTTTATATGCCCAACAACAATTAGACTCACACTATGGGTGTTAATGAAGGATTTCTCAAGGTTCCTCATTGATTCAATAATGCACAAACTAGTGAGATTACCACTTGCAATGCTTAATGCTAGGGCTAAAAACATTGAGTAGTCAAATTTCCTATTTGCCTAGACTAGGTAGTACATATATGCTTATGGGAATGGATTGCATGTTGTTGTAGTCTCTTGTCAAAGAAAACTTTCCTAGATTAATAATGGATTATATGTTAAGTGCTATTGCCAAGGAGAAGAGGAGGACTTGTCCCATATGGAATGCTGTTGACTAAGATGTTCCAATTCATGGGTTATCCACTTACTGATAAGTGATAAGGATTCATGGTTGGCACAGTTTTCCTTCAACTCATTCAAAACTATCAGAAAAACCAAGAGGGTTGCTCAAAAAGTGAGCCCCAAGAAGCCAAGTCCCAAGAAAAAGGAAGAGATGAAGAAAAAGTATGAGCCTAGAAAGCCAAAAAGAAAGGCTAAGGAAGAAGAAAAAGGAAAAATAAAGAGGAAGCTGGTCCTTTCTTCAGAGTGATGATGGTGAAGATTCTGAAGGTATTGAGTCTAACAATGTACCTATTAGGAACCTTGAAAGGAGGAAATAACATAGAGAAAATAAAAGATAAAAGCCTAAACCACCTCAAGCTTCAGAGATTGAGGATTATAGAAAGTAAAGAACCTAGAAGGAAGCCTGATAAGATTCCTACTAGAAGATAAGATATAGAGCACTAGCGCAAAAACTTACCTAAGGATATTTCAAAAAGCACTCTGATTTTGAAGAAAGTGCTTGAGGCTGAGCAAGCAAGGCATGCCATTGTAGATGAAGATTTCTTCAGAAGATGAAGAGAATGAGGACATCCTCAAGGAGAATAAGATCCTTCAAGAAAAAGGAAAATGGAAGAGATCCAAAAAGCACAACAGGCCAAGGATATTCAAAGTTCAAGTAGAAAACACAAGGGGACCAATTTCTAAACCCTTTAGGGTGATTCAAGACCAACCCTCAAGGCTAATAATTGAGCAATTTGGATATACCTCTTTTCCAATTTTTGTTGCTGCTTTAAACCAAAGCCCTCAGAAACCACTTCATCCATAGAATTTACAACTACTCTAGAAACCACTAGATATAAGTGTTGTTATTAAGAAAGTTATTGAATAATCTGAGCATGAGAAAGTGGTTTCTAAAGAGGATGAGAAGACTATTCCTTATGCTACTAAAGATCCCTTGTCCATGTGCCAGATTTTGAAGACTATTTATAAAAACATGGAAGAAGAATCTAGGATAAGGGAAGGGAAGTGAAAGTTGAAGCTCTATATGAATGAGCTCTCAACTGCTTTAGAGCCCATTGTTGAGGACTAGAAGAGGGAGAAGAACCTAAAAATCCATCCTCTACCTCTGTTTTGAAAGCCATATAACTTTCATCATCCATAAGAATATCATCCATGGAGGATGAGGATGAGGTTTTAGAAACTAATTCTCATCAGAATAATGTCCATGCCACTGGTGCTCATTATAACTACTACTGCAATTGCCAAATTGAAACTGAGTTAGAAGAAGCTCAAAAATCTTAAGGATCGTGAGATAAAGTTCCTCTTGAGATACCTGAAGACCAATCTCACAAGAGCTACCCTGCTCTAACCATCCATCTTCCTGCACAACCTCAACCTCATCCAAGGTCTTTAACCTCAACCACTCAAGCACTCAAACAAGTGTTAACTCTCAACTTCTCTCAAACACTTTATCTTATTTTCTCTCAACTTCTCCTCCATTTCTACCACCTTCATCCACTACTTCCAACCTTACAACTGTTAGCTCTAAAACCCTTCAGAAAGCTAATTGTGGCTTATGTTTTGAGTGACAAAAAATAAATTTTTTTAAGCTATTTTGAAGAAAAGACTAATGTTCTGGTTGAGTTTTTGTAGTGATTAGCAGGATTATTCTCGTAACATATAAGTTCAATTCATGACTTAGTTTTCACAATATCATATTTTAACATGATTAGAATCTTATTCAAAAGATTCAGAGCTCTAATGATATGAAAAATAGTTTATAAAGTGAACTAAGACATGAGAAGCAACGTCTAGTATCAAACTAGGTATGGATCTTTAGAAAGTGATTCATGTATTCAAAGTGAGATATCCTATTAAGAAAGTAATTTTTCATGAGTATATCATAATCATCATATTCAATCGCTTTGGTATCATTTCGAAGACTATCTACTATTAGCTCTAGAATCTTTTAGAAAGCTTTAATGCTAAACATTTTGAATGATAACAAAACCAATTTCGTGAAAATATTTTAAAGAAGGACTAATCCATTACTTGAGTTTCTTGAAGCACTAGCAGGTCTATTCACATTAGCATACTAGTTCTTAAAACGAGAACATTTTCACAATGACATGTGCAAACATGCTTAATCTCATTTAGTTCAAATTTACTCTCACACCAAGTATTCTTTTTACTAGCCTCTTCAAGCTAACGTTACTTTGATCACTACTGGATCAGGGTACAAAGTTTTAGAAACACTCAAGTTTTTCTTGGAATAAAATAGTGTGTAAACTAAAAACTTGAGATACCTCTTTCTAAATTCTTCCTAAGAAGAAAATGTTATTTAATGACTTCTAGAAAGAAGATTTTGTTTACAGAAACTGATTACAAGAAGTAATAGATGAAATTTCAGAATGTATTGAAAAGCTTCAACGTTAGTTGTGCAAAAGTCTCTTCTTGAATGAAGATCTCCTCCTTTTATACTTGGATTTTGAATATGAACATTTCCTCTTTATTTTCCTTCCTCTTGACACGTGTTGATCTTTTATTTGTGTCCTAAAGACTCCTCTAGAAGATTAGCTAGCTATGTCAGTTGTCTTTGTAGGTGAGAACTATTATCAATTATGGTTTCTGAATAGAATTTTAAAAACAACTTTTACTTTCTAAGCATACTTTCTAAACTTTTTCTTCTACTAGGTGAGGATTTTACTTTGAGTGAAAGATACTTTTTGAAGCTTTATACTTGGTTTTTGACACTTGATATTATTTTCTTGTGTCTCTAACATATTTTTGCTATCTTTTTGAACTATTTTTCATACCATTAAAACTCTGAATCTCTTTGAATGAGATCTTAATCATGTTAAATCATGATATTGTAAAAAATACGTCATTAATTGAACTTATAAGTTACAAGAACAAATCCTGTTAAGCACTACAAAAACTCAACTAAAACATTAGTCCTTTCTTCAAAACATTTTGACAAAATTTGCTTTGTTTTCACTCAAACTTAAGCTATATAGCTTTATGAAGGATTCTGGAGCTAACACTGGACCTATGTGGTCATTTGGCATGCTTATCTATTAGGCTTTTTATGCTATGTATTTCAGCTTTTAGCAGAAGTTAGGCGTTGTGCCACTATAGTACCATTATATGTATTTGGTTCCATTATGGCTCTTATGCTAAACTGTATTATATTGAGGTATAATATGTGATGGGCTTGAGGTTGCCTTTGTGTTAAGATGATAATATTATGTTGTATGCTCATAGGCTTAATCATGCGTTTTGATGCTAAACGGTTATTGCATTCAAAGGCTTCTATTTCTAAAAATAATGTTTTGAAAAGAAAAATTTGGCTAGTATTTTTTGCTATATATATTCAAAATTAAAGTTAAGCTAAGGTCACTAGAAGTGATACTTCAACATTAAACTGAATATGGCTCGAGCATACTAAGTTCTACATTAGGGGGTTATAGGTATGATGTTGATGACTTTATATATGTTTTGTAAATTGATTTCTTTAGTGTTGATGGCTTCGTTTTTTTTTTACAAATATGAAATCCGAAATATGTGAACATGAAAATGTAACGATAAGAATCATGCTGATTTTTAATAGGTTACTTTCAATTTTTTATTTTTTGCTTTGTAGGTTGTTCTCTTTTCCTACCTTTGTTATAAGGTTTGGGCAATGTATTGATGAACCATATGAAAAAAGATATTATCCTACTTACTCCTTTCTTGTTTTGGGTGTTGAGCTTATTCATAATGGATTTATTTAACATTATCTTTCATTACCATTTTTCCATTCCTCTATTTTATTTTATGTTATTGTTGGACTATATGCAAAATTTTTCATTTTAGCTACAAGGTGATTTTTTAAGTTATACTCCCCTTAATATTTTTTTTATATATCCCTTTTTACTAATTTGTCATCACTATTATAGTTAGAAAATTAAAAAAAAAGACTTCACTTTAGCCCTTGTCATTTGTCAAAATGTTTATAGAAATTATGGTTGATGAGGTTAACAAGAGGAGTATAAGGAAAAAATGTATTTTCACCTAAGGTATGGCAAATCATGTTGCATGCTCTTAATCAAAGAATTAGGCATGAATATGACATGAAACAAATTAAGCAAAAACTTAACAAATTGAGCAGCAACATGAAACATTTACTCGTCATGCAACAAATTGGATTTGAATGGGATGGTGAAATTAATTTTGTCACTACTACAGAAGAAGTTTGGTCAACCTATCTTTGGGTATACAATAGATACAAGTTAGCATGCTTTTTGACATTTACACATTTTAGGTTTAGCATACACAACTTTTTACTTTCATTAAAGGCACACTCTTATGTTGCACCTTTTAAGAAAAAAGGTTTGGAACATTACAAACTATTGGGAGTGATTTTCAATTAAAAAATTAGTGCAACTAGGGTGCTTTATCATTTATCTACTCAAGACCAACCTAACACAAATGACAAAAATGAGTTTAACAATAAATATTTGCTTGATGGGGTTCATGTAAATCTAGATGATGATGGTGAGGATGTGAAGGAGTAGGAGTATAGCCCAGGAATAGAGAGTCACTTATAGTGGTAACAAAACTATTAACGTCCACAATTCAAAGAAAGAGAGTAAAACACTTCAAGTGGAAAATGCACTTCAAACATTCATGGAGTCATCTAAGTTGATAGCATAAGTTAATGTTAAAGCATCTAAGATCAAAGCCGAAGCTTTACTTGTAACGCCTGGGTTGGAGAGGTTGATCACTATGAAAGTACGGACAAAGAGCGGCTTGGAGGCTTCTAAGTGGAGGGGTACATGAATGAATTGACTATACACTAGAATGAAGGGATCTTGAGACTGTGCAGGTATGAGACTATATAATTAAGAATGACTTATATGAATTGATTGGTACTACCTATACTAATGAGATCCACCCTTCGGTAACCCATCACTAAAGAACTCCACGGTTAAGCATGCTTGACTTGGAGAAATTTTGGGATAGGTGACCTCTTGGAAAGTTTTCCTAAGGAGCGTATGAGTGAGGACAAAGCACGCTAAAAAGACTTGTATTAGTTTTGGCGACTCATCAATTCATAAAACAGCATGGGATGTTGCATCGCTAGCTAGAGATGAGATGTAAAGGACAATGAGTGTAAAAGCCAGTTCCTGAACATTATCAATTGAGTACTCTATGTCTAGATGTTTAACAAAACTTAATGAGATAGACAATGTCTCAGATGATTCTTACATGAAAGCGCTGAAAAAATTCAAAGATATTGATTATATATAAGCATTATTAAATATGACTAGGGAAAAGAGAAAAGCATAGTTGGTTAAACTTGTGCGACTACTTTTATTTTATGCAATGCCTTAGGTACATAAACCAAATTATGTATTTGTATTGAGAATACTTATTATGAATTTTGTTTTCTATTTTTGTGGTTGGTTTGTATTTTTTACATATTTTGTCATTTGGAACGATATATAATGGTTAAGATTAGTACTTATTGAAATGCATATTATGTTTGATGTTAGATTTAATTGAAACAAATAGTCATCCTTTGAGTAGTGAAAATATCTCAACAAATACTTTTGAAAGATATTGATCCTCACATGATTCTAGTGATGAAGCTTTTGAATTTTCTACATTTGATTGTTGATTATGAGTACAAATTTTATAATAAATTTCCTGTTAGAATATTTGCACTAAGTGGTCAAGAATTTATTAGTGAGATTTTGAAGAAATCCGAAACAATTGCTACAAATTATTGTGTATGAAAAAAGCATGTTATGTGAATTTGTATGATGAATTGAGAAGCAAAAATTATTTAAAAGATCAAGAGGTGTGATTTTTAGAGGAACAAATAGCAATTTTTTTTTTTTCCATTATAGGAGATAATGTACGTTATAGAGTGATAGCTGATTGATTTAAAATTCTACTCAAACACTATTTCAATAATGTTGTAAGAGAAACTTGTCTTTTAGGTAAGGAAACCATAAAGCCAAAGTCCACAAAATTGCTTCAAATATCCTAAATAATCCAAAATATTATCCATAGTTGAAGGTTGGTCCTTTTTCTTTTGTCACATATGGTGCATGATGTTATTTTCTTTTGACCAAACTACCAAATTCATCCCTCTAAAATTTCGTCGACCAAATTGGTTCAGGAAAAAAAAACTCAAATTAATCCTACAAAATTGAATAGTTGGACAAATTAGTCCTTACAAGAAAAATCTCTTAAATTAGTCCCCAAAAGTGAATTATTAACAAGTTAGTCTTCCTTGCCTAAATTATCAGAAGGTCTAATTTGGCCGATTATTCAATTTTGTAGGACCTATTTGTCCAATTTAAAGTTTTTACATGGAACAATTTGAGATTTATTTTTCAAGAACCAATTTTTAACTATTTAATTTTGTAGAGATCAATTTGAGAGTTTTTTTTTAAGGGACTAATTTGGTTACACGAAATTTTAGGGTAAAATTGGTAGTTTTGTCTTATCTTTTTGTCAAATTAAGTTGATAGGAGAAATTTATATGTTTGTGTCACATGATTGTATTAGAATTGTGTGTTGGTGCGATTGATAGGACACACATAAGTGCATGAGCTCTAGCTGATATGTAGACATCATGTAGAAGTAGAAAGGAAACCATCACACAAAGGTAATGGTGTCTTCATCTCTAACAATCTCTATTAAGCACTGTGGCACTCATTAGAAGATTCTCCTAATGCTTGCTCATCCTCAGTTGAGTGCTGTAGTGCTCCTTTAGCATTGCGACGCTTAATTGAGAGGTCTTCCAATGCTAGATCACCCTCTTAAAGCTTGGCTAAGCACTATAGCGCTCTTTGAGGGCTATGGCACTAAAGAAAAACCTGTCTAGTCCTGTTCTTCTCTTTCTTGTCTTCCTCTTCAAGCCTTCTCACCTCTAGAATTTTTGTCTCAGACCTCGGGTAATTGCACTAACATTTCCCTTTGGATTTGGCATAGTTTGAGAGGAAGTTAGGAAGTTAGGGTTTACTGACTCTTGATTATTCTTTATCACTTCTTGTCTTAGCTAGGCATTTTATTTCCTTAATTCCTCATCTATTCCATCATCATCTTCATAATCTAAATCACAATGGGATCTGAGGAGGATGATGAGGGGGCTTATTGCCTCTGATGAGAAGCCTAGTACTTTTACTGCGAAACCGTCCCGCTTTGAGAATTGTTTCCCCACCTATAATTAGGGTGATTCTTCCAGCTTGAATTATATGTATTCCCAAATGGGAATTGACCTATCTAGTTTTATTGGAGCTAAGGCTTGCCTAGAAAAGGATTTGCTTCAACCATTTCTACCAACTCATCATGTAGTTATGGGCACATATTCTGGGTGAGAATTAGAAGTGCATATGCCACAAACTCTGGAATATTGTGGTCATGACTGAGACTGAGTAGCAATTGCTTCATGAGTCCAGAGCTCTAGGTCTGTGTCACACTTGATTCTCTATCTAGCTCATTTCATGAAGGCCTTAGTAATAGTGGCCATCCTGGAACCACACTACTAAAATTTGCAGCCATATTCTCTATCAAAGCATAGGCCTTTGCCATATCAAAGAGTGTCCCTCTAACAGGCATCGATCATGCACCTAGGCAAGACCTCCATAGAAATATTGGAGGATGAGTTGCTCTAGGATTTTATGGTTGGGCACTAGCACATGGGAGCTTGAAATGTTCCCAGTACTTATAGAAGGTCTTGTTAGATTGGCGAATCCCATGGATGCCTTTTTGGATGGTTGCAACTTGAGAAATAGGGAAATTGCTCAGAAACTCTCTTCATCCTTATCCAATTGTTCATCGTCCTATTCAGGTTGAAAAACCAATTTTAGCACCCTCTAGGAGAAGAAGAATGCTTTGAGTTTGATATCATCCACCTCTACCCCATTGGGTCTCATTCAAGTATACTATGTGCAAATTCTTTAAATGCTAGTGTGGATCTTCTTTAGCATCCTATGGAACTTGCGTATGAACCATACACCCAATTACTAAGGCTATTGGGTAAAGTTAGGAACGATGAGCTCTATCGGTAACATCCTAATATTTAACCCAATACGCCTAGGACGTATCAAGACTAATTATTAGTTATTACTTCTCTTTAAATTCATTTATAAAATACTTAGCGGAAAATACAGGTAAATTTTTTTGAAATGATTTATATAAAACAAAGTGCGAGCCTTTGCGCGTAACATAAACAACGTGAAGCGAAGAATAAATAAAACATACAGAACATAAACATTAAAGAACACATCCATCATAAACATCATTCCTCATCACATTAGATAATATAGTTTAGTACATCATAACAGAAATATAACAGAAGCATAAAGTCTTACCCATACTAGTGGCAGAGCTTGCAGGACAAGACATAAAATAAGGAACATGATAACAAATACATGAGACAACCCCAAAAGATAAATACCCAACTAAGACTACCCTCCCTCGAGCCATGGATGACGCTCCTACCCATCCCTCGTACATATCCAATGAACTGTGCAAGCTCCTCGATGCGTGAAGGAGGAAGGATGGGCGAGCATGCCCACCACGATGAGGGCGCATCTCCTACGTCGTGCTAACCTCCTCTGCGTCATCGTCTCCTCGCTACCCATCTCGATATCCATGGGTACGGCGGGCAAACCCTCCGAGAAAGGATGAGAAGGGGGATCCTCATAGGGTTGGTCTCCGAACGTCTCTGCGAGGCACGTACTCGGGTAAGCTCGTCACTGAGAAGGACGGGCGCGACGATTTGCTCGTCACGGGTCGGTCCTCTCAAAAATCATGTCGTCGCCAAAGGGGGAGGTCGGGTGAAATGAAGCTAGAGATGGAAGCAAAGGGCGTCCCCATATGCAAAAATGCGATAGCACATGACCCTCAAAGTGGTATGACGTGATTTGGATCAAGTGCAACTCCCACATTGGCGCGTCAACAAAAATCACGAACGACGCCATCGATATTGAAGACGTAACGGAAAGAAGAGAGAGAGAGGGTGAGAATTCTTGCTAAAGAATCTCAGGGGAAATCCTCTATCCTAGTGTCATCGTTTACGTCCCCAGGAACCTTGGGTTTATTATGAAAAGGTTAAGCATGCATAAGTTCATTATGAGGTTTTCACAAAGGTATTTATCCAAGGTCCATGTCTTTTATAATGATTCTTAATGCATGTATGCAACATAATAGTTCATGGATGCATGGCAATACTTTAGGTAAATCAAACAATTATCAAACAACATATAAGTGGCATGTAACTTTTCTCTTGAACATCTTTCCTTTTCTCATACCTTAACTAGTCGTCACTAGTTCTTACTTATCCTCTTGATAAGCGAATCATAAACATAATCATAATCATCATAATCCCGACTCCAATACGGGTAAGGGGCCTAAGGATCACCCATCATGGGACTTTTTCCTTCTTCGAAACGCATCGACGGTTAAGACCATGACTTTGTCCGCTTTGGGGCTAATGTCTATGCCCTCACGGTTTTACCTTCTCCTCACGGAGGGAGAAGTACGTCTCGGTGTGTCACCTTAAACATCATATACTTTCATTCTTCGAAACGCATCGACTGGTTAAGACCAGCGACTTTGTCCGCTTTGGATGGCTCGACGTCCATACCCCCCACGGTTTACTTTCTCCTCAGTAGGAGAAATGCGTCTCTGCATATAACTTTAAACTTCATATTTCTCAAAAACTTTCTTTTTGTCCCTCAAATTTGACGGAAATTCGGCGGCATAACAACTACTTCCGAATTTCCTCAAATTTGAGTCATGCCACATAATTTCAGTCACATGCATCATTTTCATGGAACTTTCTCATTGCAATAACTTTCTAGTTCACATGAGCATATTTCTCAATTTCATTCATATCTTTGAAACATTATGCATCTCAAACACAACATTTCATCATATCACCATATCAAATTTGGCACATAAAGTTTCATGCTCAAGGAACTAACATAATCACATCATCATAAGTGTGCACGAGGTTCATCATCATAATTATACTCTCTCTCCACCTATCTCATAGTGTCTTATGCTTTGACCCTTACGGGCTTTAAACTTGTATTTGCATCATTATTACCCTCAAGAGGTTGGCACTTAAACTTTTTTCTAAGATTTGAACCCATCAAAATTTCAATCAGCACTTATCATAAAAGAATATCGTATGCTTAGGCTCTAAAATCTCCATTTGTCCTTTTTAAGATCCATCTTCGCCTAAGGCTCCATAATTAATTCTTAGATCAATTATGAGGGATTCCTAGGCATGTTCTCTAAGTTATAAACCACTTTAGATCTCTTATCATCATCTTAAACTTAGAAATTAACACCTAATCATTTATGAAGGGATCTTGTACATGTCTTACTAATTATGAATCATTTATCCTTGAATTAATCATGCTAGAACAGATTTGCACTTCTTGCATTAAGGTGTTCTAGAATTCTCATCTCTAATCCCTTTTTAAGTTACTTATTCTTTTCTAACTTTTCTAAATCGATCCTTGCTTCACTCAACATAATTTTACACATTTAACACCTTAGAACAACATTTATACAGTAGCCAAACATAGAACCGAAATCATGAACCCATAAAATCACATAATCTCTTGGGTTGAAATGCATATAAGTTACTAGTTTTCTCTTGGGATGTTTCTAGAAACAAAAGGTGTTCTGGTAATCGATTACATGTTCCTAGTAATCGATTACCAGGAGCTCAATTCATTCTGGGTTTCAAAAACAACCGGGTAATCGATTACATATAATGGTAATCGATTACTTAGGGTTAAATTTTTCGAAAAATAAAGAACATAGGGTAATCGATTACACTATAAGGTAATCGATTACATGGTTTCCAAAGGTTCTGGGCATGAAAAAGCCGTGGTAATCGATTACATTACCTCTGGTAATCGATTACCAGAACCAAAAGTCCTTCAAAACCTTCTGGTAATCGATTACATGGGTGGTAATCGATTACCAGAACCTCCGGAATTTGAGAAAACATGATTTTGACACATTCCAAACTATTTTAAACATCTTGAGACCTCATAAAACAATTTCTTGAAATTATTCATGTATTTTACAAAATCAAACCATTATTGGATCATACCAAAACTCATCCATTTCTTTTTGAATGGAGTTTCCTTTTTAGGATACTTAGGGCAAGTCTTTGAGCTCTAGAGTATTTAGGTGATGACAAAATCTTAAACATGCCATGCACTTTATTTTACTCTTCATTAGAAAGTAAAGTGAGAGCATAAAATAAATATGAGATGCAACTTCATTATTATCTTTAAGGATTAAGTGATGACTTGAAATATAAACATGAAATGCAAGCTTGGGAATTTAAATATGGTAATGCAAGTTCATTCATTTACTCTTGTGAAATTAGTGATAGCATCAAAATAAACAT
This sequence comes from Dalbergia oliveri, assembly GCA_030441495.1. Classification (NCBI taxonomy): domain Eukaryota; kingdom Viridiplantae; phylum Streptophyta; class Magnoliopsida; order Fabales; family Fabaceae; genus Dalbergia; species Dalbergia oliveri. The sequence continues at coordinate 4,398,453 of JAMLFY010000005.1, read as the reverse complement.
GAGATGCAAGACATAAATTTAAACATGAATGCATCTTGTTTTTATCTTAGCTAGAGCTCTTGCAAGACTTTTAGAGGAACATAAACCTCAACCCATTATGTATCATAAGGCAAGCTTTAGAGTTCTTAGCACCTAGACTTCAAGAGAAATCTTAAGGTTTGAACTCATCATCAAGCTTAAGGAAATGGACCCAAAGTTCATCACTTTGTCTAAACAAAACTACAAGAACTAAGTCATATTCTTTATTTTATTGCTCATAGGCTTCAATCTAGCGCGGATTCTAGAACGGCCGACCAACTTTAAGGTTGGCAAGGGTAAGCTTAGAGCTCTTTGAAATCATGAGATTAACTTTCTTAACAAAACTTTCGTGATCTACTAGACATATTTTACAAACTTTGTTCAAATCCAAAGAAGAAAAACTGAAATCCTTAAGGGAAAGAGGAAGAGGAAAACCAAAACTTAAGCCAAGAAAAGAAAGGAAATCCAAGCATGTATGGTCCAAGACCAAGTTGTTTCAAGCTTTAGAGGTTTCTCACATGACAACAACAAGTCATTATCTTGAAACCTCATCATCAAGCTCACATTCTTTTTGTAAAAAGGCCTCTTGGCCGAAAAAGAAAGGGGAAGGGAAAGGAGTTTGAAACCAAGAGAAAAACTAGAACTTTCTTGAAGAACACAAACAAAAATCATCAAAACTTAACCCCTACCTTAAGAAGTCTTGAAGAGAGATGTAAGAAAGCTTTGTTTTCTTGATGGAAGGAGAAGGAAATCCTCTTGGAGTCTTGAGGAAGAAATCAGCCAAGTTGAGGAATTGAGAGGAAATGAGAGAAAGTGTAAGAATGCTTAAACTTGGCAAATGATCCAAAGAGCAACCAAGTCTTCAAAGGCTTGGTATTTATAGAAAAATGAGACATGTTGGCTGATTTGGGGAGGGAATGGCTGATGGCTTTTCAAGGTCAATGGAGGAGGAAAATATCTCTTACAAAAGCATGGGTTTAGGCATGGCAAGCATGGTTGGAAGCATGGGCAAGGTATGGGCAAAGATGGCCTAAGGCATGGGCTTGGAGTGCATCAAAAATCAACATGTGGCACCATTTTTAGGGGGGATTTTCAGTCAACACATCAGCCAAGGGGAAGGGATTTTTGTTCATGTAATTGTGGTTTAAGGATGTGTTTAAGTGTTTCTATGATTAGGCTTTTGATTAGGAGTTTGTAAGCAAGTGTTTAGGTGAGAAAATGGTTAATTGAGGTGGTTCAAGACTTGATTAGGAGGGTAATCTTATTAGATTAGTAATTTAAAATAATTCTTTTGGTCAAATGAGGTATGGCTCAATTCCTTAATTTAAGGAATTGGAGAGAGAAAACACTATTCAAGATTCCATGACTAGGAATCTTGAATTTAAAGAATACAATTAGAGTTTATCTAAGCAATCTTAGGTTCTAATTAACCTTAATAAATTATTTTGACTCTAGATTAATTATCGAAATAAATTAATCTTCGATTAGAGCCTAATATTGCTTAGGTTTGCTTAACTGCGTCATTAGGCTTACTGGACACGTCTAGGGGCAAAATGGTAATTTTGTGCTAAAACTGCCGGACCTTCGCTTACTAAACATCAAACATTGCTCATAAACATCATTCTAAACTTCCTGAAAAGTTCGGGCTCAAACGGCACCTTTTACCCGTGTAGACACAGGAGGGTATTTTGGTCATTTTGAGCCGAAAGTTTAGAAAACGAGGTTTCTCCTAATATCATTCATAACAGCATAATCCCCTTCAAACATCGAGTTGACCCATTCGAGGGTTGGGGCAACTGCCCTTTAATTTCAAATGACCTCAAGGGCATTTCGGTCATTTGTACTCTAACACAGAAATCGGGCGTTACATTACTCCCCTCCTTAAAGAATTTCGTCCTCGAAATCGTTACCTTAGAAAAGCTCGGATACTTCGTCCGCATCTCGATTCCAACTCCCATGTGTACTCCTCCGTCTTGTCTCGTCCCCACGCGACTTTCACCAAAGGAACGGACTTACTCCTCAACTGCACACCACGGTCCACGATCCTCGTTGGTGGAGATGAAAGTTAGGTCCTCCCTTAACTGGACATGCTCTGGTTCTAACACATGGCTAGGGTCGGATTCTTTCTTACTGTGAGACGTGAAAGACGTCATGAAGATTTGAGATTTGGGGGTAGGGCTATTTTATAGGCAACTCCCGACTCTTTGAAGGATTTCAAAGGTTCGAGAAATTGGGGACTCAATTTCTTGACTTTCATGGCTCTACCTATTCCTGGAGTGGGGGTTATCCTCAAGAAAACATGCTCACCTTCTTGGAACTAACGGCTTTCGCCGCTTGTCCGCATAGCTCTTTTGTCGCTTTGAGCAGTCAAGATTCTATCCTTGATCATTCTTATTTGCTCTGTGGTTTCCCTCACTACATGTCCCAAAACGCTTTGTTCTCCGAGATCATGCCAACACAAAGGCGACTGCACTTCCTTCCATACAAGGCCTCGTATGGTGCCATATCGATACTCGCATGATAACTGTTGTTATACGCGAACTCAATTAGCGGCAGGTACTTATCCCAACTCCCTTTTCTATCCAAAACACATGCCCTTAGCATATCCTCCAATGTTTGGATAGTTCTTTCCGATTGTCCATCTATTTGAGGGTGGTAAGCCGTGCTTAAGCACAACTTAGAACCAAACGCCTTTTGAAAGGCTTCCAAAAACGCGACGTAAACCGCGGATCTCGGTCGAGATTATCGTCGATGGAACTCCGTGTAACCTTACTATCTCTGGATGTACAACTGGGCCAACTTATCTAGGGAAAAGGTTAACTTGATGGGTAGGAAATGGGCCGACTTGGTTAACCTATCCACTATTACCCAAATAGCGTCATGGCTTGGGTTCGGGTAGCTGGTCACAAAATCCATAGATATACTATCCCACTTCCATTCGGGGATAGGCAAAGGTTGCAACATTCTGAAGGCTTTTGGTGCTCAATCTTCACTTTTTGACAGACTAAGCACTTACTAACCCAGGCTACTATGTCCCTTTTCAATCCGGGCCACCAAAACATCTTCTTTAAATCCTGATACATCTTGGTGGCACCAGGATGGATGGTGAAGTGGCTTTTATGGGCCTCCTCCAAGATACTTTCTGAGGTCACCATCTTGCGGTACACATATCCGCCCTTCAAACCTCCACAAACCATCTGCCCTTGCTCAAAACCCTTAAGCTTTCCAGCCTTAACCGCCTCTAGAGTCTCCCTAAACTCCTCATTTTCTACTTGTGCCATCATCACCCTTTGTTTAAACCCACTTGTTACTGTAAGATGACACATCTTCACACTCTTTTCTATATTGACATCCCCAAATTCATGTCCCTAAACTTCTCTATAAGCTCAACTTCCTTGACCATCATGTGGGATAAGCGTAATGATTTTTGACTCAAGGCATCGGCGACCACATTGGCCTTGCCTGGGTGGTAACTTAAGCCGAAATCATAGTCCTTTAGAAACTCCATCCACCTTCTTTGCCTCATGTTTAGCTCCTTTTGATCAAAGAGATGCTTAAGACTCTTATGATTCGGAGAAAACTTCAAACCTTACTCCATACAAGTGATGCCTCCAAATCTTCAAGGCAAACACTATGGCGGCTAACTCTAGGTCATGGGTAGGGTAATTAACCTCGTGAGGCTTGAGTTGTCTAGACGCATAGGCTACCACTTGCCTATTTTGCATCAACACACAGCCTAAACCTTTCCCCGAAGCATCACAATATACCTCGAAGGGTACATTGGGGTCGGGCAAAACCAAAACTGGGGTCGAGGTCAACCTTTCCTTTAACTCTAGGAAGCTCTTTTCACAATCGGGATTCCATGAAAACGGGGTGTTCTTCCTAGTTAGCTTGGTTAGGGAAGGGCAATCTGGAAAAACCTTTAATAAACCTACGGTAATAGCCTGCTAACCCAAAAGCTCCGTATTTCCGATACGGTGGTCGTCTATCCCAATTCATTACAGCTTCTATCTTACTAGGGTCAACAGCTATACCTCCTTTTGATACTACATGTCCCAAAAACTTCACTTCCTCCAACCAGAATTCACACTTAGAGAGCTTAGCATACAACTTCTTCTCCTTTAACACCTCTAAAACCAACTTTAGGTGACTTTCATGCTCCTCGTGAGTCTTCGAATAGATGAGTATATCATCTATGAAAACAACCACGAACTTGTCTAAATAGGGTCTAAAGATCCTATTCATATAGTCCATGAACACGGCGGGTGCATTTGTCAGTCCAAAGGACATCACGGTGAACTCAAAGTGTCCGTACCGTGTCCTAAAAGCGGTTTTAGGTATATCCTCATCCTTACTCGAATTTGGTGGTATCCGACCTTAAATCAATCTTGGAGAATACCACCGCTCCTTTTACTTGGTCCATAAGATCATCAATCCTAGGCAAAGGGTATTTATTTTTCACCGTTACACGATTCAATTGCCTATAATCTATACATAATCTCATGCTCCCATCCTTTTTCTTAACAAACAAAACCAGGGCTCCCGGTGAAGCACTAGGTCTGATAAAATTCTTTTCTAACAACTCCTCCAACTGGGTTTTCAATTCCTTCAACTCCAAGGGTGACATCCTATATGGGGCTATCGAGATAGGTCCCGTTCCTGAACCAACTCGATGGAGAACTCCACCTCTCTCTGGGGGAACTCGAGTATCTCATCCAAATACCTCGGGTATTCTCTTACCACAGGAATATCATCTATGTTCTGCTCAAAGTCTACCTCGCTAGCGCTAGAAGGACATATCCCTTAGTTTTCTCCCCACTACAGAAGACATCTACGGCATTCACATAAAGTTTCAAGGTTTGACTAGTCTTGCTAGGGGATGACGAAAAATAACAGATTTTAACAGCTAACAACACATGGTTAGCGTGAAGCCAATCCATGCCAAGGATTATTCCTATGTCTTTTAAAGGTAAACAAATCAAATCTATGACATAGGATCTATTTTCAAGGAGATGGCAATTTAACAACAGTTACATGTATGTAAAGGACGGTTGGTAGGAGTAGAAACAATGAGATCAAAAGGAAGCTTAGAAACTTGCAAATTTAGAGACTCGACACTAGCATGTGAGATAAAAGAATGAGTAGCACCAGAGTCATATAGCACAGTTAAGGTTCTACCATTTAGTTCGCACTTACCTTCGATGAGGTCGTTGGATCCGTTCGCGTCCTCCGCGTTGAGGGTAAAGACCCGTCCTTGGTGTTGCGGTCGGGGATTTTGACTGACGACCCTTCATTGCTTCTGCAATCCTTTGCATAGTGGCCGAGCTTGCCACATCTGAAACACACTCCTTGCCCGCTAGGAGGGACGGTTGCCATGATTCTTTCCACAAGGGGCACTCCAGGCTTGTGCGGATTGGGAAGGAGGGGCTCCTTGGGGTGCCTTGTTCTTGTTCCCATTGGGCCCTCCTTGTTGATTGTTGTTGTTGTTATTGCGAGGACCGCCCATTCCGCCTTGTTGATGGTTGCGGTTCCGCGGCCGTTGGGGTTGAACGGCCTGTGTTGCCGGATGGTTGATTGTTGGGTCCTCTTTGTTGTTGTGGTTGATGATGTTGTTGTTGTTGTTGATGCTTGAACTGATTGGATTGGTAGGGATGGTAGTGGTTCCTCATTTGAGTCTGATTTGATGGCTTGAACTTTGGGGCTTGGGTCCCAACCCACGGGACGATCCACCCTTGCGTCACTCATCTTCTTGTGCCCTTCTTCGATGATTTGGCACTTGTTGACTAGGGTCGGAAGTCCCTAATCTCCATGTGTGCCACAGCAAAGTTAAGTTCGGCCCTCAAACCGGCCTCAAACTTAACACACTTCCATATCTCATCGGGTTCCCTTGGAAAACCCGTGAGAACTTGATCAATTCTTCAAACTTTGCCGTGTATTGGGCGTAGACATTCCACCTTGGACCAACTGCATGAACTCAATGTCCTTGGCGTTCTTCACGGACTCGGGAAATACTTCTCATAGAAGTACGTCTTAACAGCTCCCAATTGATGGCTGCGCCGTAGCTTCTAGCAGCCTTCGGGTGCCAGTCCACCAAAACTCTGCATCGGCTTCCATCATGTAGGCAGCAAAGGTGACCTTCTGCTCCTCCGAGCAAGCAACAACCGAATAGATCTTCTCCATGTTCTTGATCCATTCATCAGCCTTGTCGGGTTCAAAGCTCCACGAAGGTTGGGGGATTGGCCTTGCGGAATTCCCCAAACGGGCTTGTTCCACAGCTTCCAGGGGACCTTGAGCAGCGTCCCTTGGTTGATTCATGCGGTCGAACATGCGTTCCATCGCCTAGCCATTTCGCGTAGAGGAGCAGCCTCATCTCCTTGTTCACCGCGGCGTTCGCATTTCTATTTCCCGGGTGCCATTGGTCCCTAAGCACACAAGTCAACAAATACCGAGGTGATCAGGCTCAATATTCCAAGCTAAATGAGCTAGTTACCATGGCACAGACAAGCAGACAAGGTCATGAATGCCTATCCTATAGCTTATCTCTAATAGCTAAGCACTATACATGACATACTACCGTAACATGCTTCTAAAGCATGGTCAGTCCCAATCCTCAGGCTCCGTGAGAATCGAACCTCTGATACCATAATGTAACACCCTAATATTTAACCCCAATACGCCTAGGACGTATCAAGACTAATTATTAGTTATTACTTCTCTTTAAATTCATTTATAAAATACTTAGCGAAAAATACGGGTAAATTTTTTTTGAAATGATTTATATAAAACAAAGTGCGAGCCTTTGCGCGTAACATAAACAACGTGAAGCGGAAGAATAAATAAAACATACAGAACATAAACATTAAAGAACACATCCATCATAAACATCATTCCTCATCACATTAGATAATATAGTTTAGTACATCATAAGAAATATAACAGAAACATAAAGTCTTACCCATACTAGTGGGAGAGCTTGCAGGACAAGACATAAAATAAGAAACATGATAACAAATACATGAACAACCCCCAAAAGATAAACACCCAACTAAGACTCTCCCTCCCTCAAGCCATGGATGACGCTCCTACCTATCCCTCGGCACATATCCAATGAACTGTGCAAGCTCCTCGGATGCGTGAAGGGAAGGAGAGCATGCCCGCCACGATGAGGGCGCATCTCTGGACGTCGTGCTAACCTCCACGTCATCGTCTCCTCGCTACCCATCCCGATATCCATGGGTACGGGGGGCGAACCCTTCGAGAAAGGATGAGAAGGGGGATCCTCATATGGGTTGGTCCGAATGTCTCGCGAGGCACGTACTCGGGGTAACCTCGTTTCGCGAAGATGCCGGACGGCGCGACGATTCTCTCGTCACGGGTCGGTCCTCTCAAAAATCATGTCGTCGCCAAGGGGGAGGTCGGGTGAATCTGAAGCTAGACTGGGAAGGCAAAAGGGCGTCCCACATATGCAAAAATGCGAATAGCACATGACCCTTGAAGTGGTAGGACTGGTGATCTGGATCAAGTGCAACTCCCACACAGGCGCGTCAACAAAAATCACGAACGACGCCATCGATATCTGAAGACGTAACAGAAAGAGAGAGAGAGGGTGAGAATTCTTGCTAAAGAATCTCAGGAGGGAAATCCTCTATCCTAGTGTCATCGTTTACGTCCCAGGAACCTTGGGTTTATTATGAAAAGGTTAAGCATGCATAAGTTCATTATGAGGTTTTCACAAAGGTATTTATCCAAGGTCCATGTCTTTTATAATGATTCTTAATGCATGTATGCAACATAATAGTTCATGGATGCATGGCAATACTTTAGGTAAATCAAACAATTATCAATCAACATATAAGTGGCATGTAACTTTTCTCTTGAACATCTTTCCTTTTCTCATACTTGTGACACCAATCATAATAGTAACCGCACCCCTTAAACTAGGCTATGAGCTCATACCTTAACTAGTCGTCACTAGTTCTTACTTATCCTCTTGATAAGCGAATCATAAACATAATCATAATCATCATAATCCCGACTCCCAGTACGGGTAGGGGGCCTAAGGATCACCCATCATGGGACTTTTTCCTTCTTCGAAACGCATCGACTGGTTAAGACCAACGACTTTGTCCGCTTTGGCAGGCTAATGTCTATGCCCTCACGGTTTTACCTTCTCCTCAGGAGAGGAGAAGTACGTCTCGTGTGTCACCTTAAACATCATATACTTTCATTCTTCGAAACGCATCGACTGGTTAAGACCAACTTTGTCCGCTTTGGATGGCTCGACGTCCATACCCCCCAGGTTTACTTTCTCCTCCTAGTAGGAGAAATGCGTCTCGGCATATAACTTTAAACTTCATATTTCTCAAAAACTTTCTTTTTGTCCCTCAAATTTGATGGAAATTCGGCGGCATAACAGCTACTCTCGAATTTCCTCAAATTTGAGTCATGCCACATAATTTCAGTCACATGCATCATTTTCATGGAACTTTCTCATTGCAATAACTTTCTAGTTCACATGAGCATATTTCTCAATTTCATTCATATCTTTGAAACATTATGCATCTCAAACACAACATTTCATCATATCACCAAATCAAATTTGGCACATAAAGTTTCATGCTCAAGGAACTAACATAATCACATCATCATAAGTGTGCACGAGGTTCATCATCATAATTATACTCTCTCGTCCACCTATCTCATAGTGTCTTATGCTTTGACCCTTACGGGCTTTAAACTTGTATTTGCATCATTATTACCCTCAAGGGGTTGGCACTTAAACTTTTCTCTAAGATTTGAACCCATCAAAATTTCAATCAGCACTTATCATAAAAGGCAGAAAATATCACATGCTTAGGGGCTCTAAAATCTCCATTTGTGACCTTTTTAAGATCCATCTTCGCCTAAGGCTCCATAATTAATTCTTAGATCAATTATGAGGGATTCCTAGGCATGTTCTCTAAGTTATAAACCACTTTAGATCTCTTATCATCATCTTAAACTTAGAAATTAACACCTAATCATTTATGAAGGGATCTTGTACATGTCTTACTAATTATGAATCATTTATCCTTGAATTAATCATGCTAGAACGGATTTGCACTTCTTGCATTAAGGTGTTCTAGAATTCTCATCTCTAATCCTTTTTAAGTTACTTATTCTTTACTAACTTTTCTAAATCGATCCTTGCTTCACTCAACATAATTTTACACATTTAACACCTTAGAACAATATTATACAGGAGCCAAACATAGAACCGAAATCATGAACCCATAAAATCACATAATCTCTTGGGTTGAAATGCATATAAGTTACTAGTTTTCTCTTGGATGTTTCTGGAAACAAAAGGTGTTCTGGTAATCGATTACATGTTCCTAGTAATCGATTACCAGGAGCTCAACTCATTCTGGGTTTCAAAAACAAGTAATCGATTACATATAATGGTAATCGATTACTTGGGGTTAAATCCGTTTCTAAAAATAAAGAACATAGGGTAATCGATTACACTATAAGGTAATCGATTACATGGTTTCCAGAATAGGTCTGGGCATGAAAAAGCCGTGGTAATCATTACACTGCCTCTGGTAATCGATTACCAGAACCAAAAGTTCTTCAAAACTTTGGTAATCGATTACATGGGTGGTAACGATTACCAGAACCTCCCAAATTTGAGAAAACATGATTTTGACACATTCCAAACTATTTTAAACATCTTGAGACCTCATAAAACATTTTTTATTCATGTATTTTACAAAATCAAACCATTATTGGATCATACCAAAACTCATCCATTTCTTTTTGAATGGAGTTTCCTTTTTAGGATACTTAGGGCAAGTCTTTGAGCTCTAGAGTATTTAGGTGATGACAAAATCTTAAACATGCCATGCACTTTATTTTACTCTTCATTAGAAAGTAAAGTGAGAGCATAAAATAAATATGAGATGCAACTTCATTATTATCTTTAAGGATTAAGTGATGACTTGAAATATAAACATGAAATGCAAGCTTGGAAATTTAAATATGGTAATGCAAGTTCATTCATTTACTCTTGTGAAATTAGTGATAGCATCAAAATAAACATGAGATGCAAGACATAAATTTAAACATGAATGCATCTTGTTTTTATCTTAGCTAGAGCCCTTGCAAGACTTTTAGAGGAACATAAACCTCAACCCATTATGTATCATAAGGCAAGCTTTAGAGTTCTTAGCACCTAGACTTCAAGAGAAATCTTAAGGTTTGAACTCATCATCAAGCTTAAGGAAATGGACCCAAAGTTCATCACTTTGTCTAAACAAAACTACAAGAACTAAGTCATATTCTTTATTTTATTGCTCATAGGCTTCAATCTAGCGCGGATTCTAGAACGGCCGACCAACTTTAAGGTTGGCAAGGGTAAGCTTAGAGCTCTTTGAAATCATGAGATTAACTTTCTTAACAAAACTTTCGTGATCTACTAGACATATTTTACAAACTTTGTTCAAATCCAAAGAAGAAAAAAACTGAAATCCTTAAGGGAAAGAGGAAGAGGAAAACCGAAACTTAAGCCAAGAAAAGAAAGGAAATCCAAGCATGTATGGTCCAAGACCAAGTTGTTTCAAGCTTTAGAGGTTTCTCACATGACAACAACAAGTCATTATCTTGAAACCTCATCATCAAGCTCACATTCCTTTTGTAAAAAGGCCTCTTGGTCGAAAAAGAAAGGGGAAGGGAAAGGAGTTTGAAACCAAGAGAAAAACTAGAACTTTCTTGAAGAACACAAACAAAAATCATCAAAACTTAACCCCTACCTTAAGAAGTCTTGAAGAGAGATATAAGAAAGCTTTGTTTTCTTGATGGAAGGAGAAGGAAATCCTCTTGGAGTCTTGAGGAAGAAATCAGCCAAGTTGAGGGAATTGAGAGGAAATGAGAGAAAGTGTAAGAATGCTTAAACTTGGCAATGATCCAAAGAGCAACCAAGTCTTCAAAGGCTTGGTATTTATAGAAAAATGAGACATGTTGGCTGATTTGGGAGGGAATGACTGATGGCTTTTCAAGGTCAATGGAGGAGGAAAATATCTCTTACAAAAGCATAGGTTTAGGCATGGCAAGCATGGTTGGAAGCATGGGCAAGGAATGGCAAAGCATGGCCTAAGGCATGGGCTTGGAGTGCATCAAAAATCAACATGTGGCACCATTTTTAGGGGATTTTCATCAACACATTAGCCAAGGGGAAGGGATTTTTGTTCATGTAATTGTGGTTTAAGGATGTGTTTAAGTGTTTCTATGATTAGGCTTTTGATTAGGAGTTTGTAAGCAAGTGTTTAGGTGAGAAAATGGTTAATTGAGGTGGTTCAAGACTTGATTAGGAGGGTAATCTTATTAGATTAGTAATTTAAAATAATTCTTTTGGTCAAATGAGGTATGGCTCAATTCCTTAATTTAAGGAATTGGAGAGAGAAATACTATTCAAGATTTCATGACTAGGAATCTTGAATTTAAAGAATATAATTAAAGTTTATCTAAGCAATCTTAGGTTCTAATTAACCTTAATAAATTATTTTGACTCTAGATTAATTATCAAAATAAATTAATCTTCGATTAGAGCCTAATATTGCTTAGGTTTACTTAATTGTCATTAGGCTTACTTACACGTTCTAGGGGCAAAATGGTAATTTTATGCTAAAACTGCCCGGGACCTTCCTGCCTAACTAAACATCAAACATTGCTCATAAACATCATTCTAAACTTCCTGAAAGTTCTGGCTCAAACGGCACCTTTTACCCCTGTAGACACAGGAGGGTATTTTGGTCATTTTGAGCCGAAAGTTTAGAAAATGATGTTCTCTCCTAATATCATTCTTAACAGCATAATCCCCTTCAAACATCGAGTTGACCCATTCGAGGGTGCCGGACAACTGCCCTTTAATTTCGGGAAAAATGACCTCAAGGGCATTTCGGTCATTTGTACTCTAAGGATAAATCGAGGCGTTACACTCTCAATATACGCTAGTGTTCTCCCTTATTTCATGTATCACTTAACAGGTAAACAAAGGAACAAATAAGATTGTTCCCTTAGGGAACAATCTAAAATAGTTAAAATAAATTATGGACAAAAAAAGAAAATAAAAATACAAATAGTAATTACACAACCAAGTATCAATGCCCAAATCGACACCAAAATTTGACAGAGGTTATTACTATCTCCTCAAATTAGAATTGAAATAGTAAAATTAAATTCAAGTATGGAATGCATAAAAAATATAGTTAGGATATAACTTAGGTCGTCTTTCAAGGATGCTATGTCACTTAATTGGAAATTAGGGGTTTTGAAAATCAATTTGTAATAATTAAAAATTAATTGGGAAATAATCAAGAATTAAAGACACTAGTGCAAGATATTCTTAGGATTGGAATTAATTATCATAGACCAAGTATTGAACATATCAATGGCTATTAGTAATCACTTACTGGAAATTATACTAGTGATCAATCTGGAGGTTGAAATGTGCACGAGAAGGGGTTAAATCATGCTTTCACTTTTCATTGCTTCTCTATTTTTGAAAAATTTTAGGCAAATACTATCAAGTGTAAACTTCAAGTGCAGCGAAAATATTGTCAATGAGTATAAAAAATTAACTTTTTGAACTAAAATAAAGATAATAAAATTGATTAAAAGTTGTTTTCCAGGAAACCGTTGACAATAAACACAAAGCAGAATATAAAAGAAATTCAGGAGAAGAGAGATATTGTACAAGGAGTTTTGTACTAGTTTGCCAACCTTGACATCTAGTTCTCAACAGCTATTGAGTTCCACTAATTAACCATTTTTGAATCTTGAGAAAGTCAAATAGTCTTTCAATAGCCTTCTTAAGCTATCTCATGTGACCAATAGCTCACTTTGCTTCACTTCTAAGTAACATTTGAACAACCTCTTCAAGTTAAAGTCATGATGATCATTACTAGATTAGGGTACAAAGGTATTTGAAGGTTAGTTCACTCCAACTAATAAACATTCAATTTTTCCTAAGATAAAACAGTATATGTGTTGAAAACTTGGATAACTTCTTTCTAACAATTCTTCCTAGGAAAAAATGTTATCTAATAAGAACTTAGAAAGAAAATTTTTACAGAAGTAGAAACTGATTATAAGATAGCTAGATAAAGAAGGATAGTTCTTGCGTTCTGGAAGAATTTGCAAGCGATTCAACATAAAGTCCTAAGTTATAAGCACATCATCTCCTTGTATACTTGATCTTCCATTTATGACCATTACCCTTGATCTGTTTTCCTAGTGACACGTGTTGATTTGCTCTTTGTGTCTTGGAAATATAGTCTAGAAGACTAGCTCAGCTATGTCAAAGCCACTTTGCACTGCAAAGACTGTTGTCAAAGAGGTTTCTGAGTCCATCTTCAGAAACTACTTTTTTCTTTTTGAACGAGGTTTCTAAACTTTTTCTTCTAGAAGTGAGGATGGTTGACCAAGCTAAAAAGTGAGATGTCATTGTCATCCCCTTTTGGGTTTGACTTTAATTTGAATTTTGAATTTTTTTCCCATTCTGTAAAGTGCATCGTTTAGGGGTAAATGTTCTTTCTAAAGAGTTGGTTCAGTTTCTGGACTTACCTTTGATCTTCAAACCTTCAATCAGAGCTTGTTGGTCATTATATCATCATGATTGAAGACCGTAACCATAACTTGCTTCAGAGGATAATTGAATTCTTCATTTATATATCACTTTCTAGAATTTGAGACTTGATTTTTTGTTCTTGAAAGCTTTTCTTCGTGCGTCAAATATATTGACATCCATTTCAAAGATTATTTTTCACTTCATTTAAGTTCTAAATTTCTTTAAATGAGATTAGACATGTTTGCACATTATATCATAAAAATAAAATTTGTTTAAGGGACTTGTATGTTAACGTGAATAGTCATGTTGAGTGCTCAAGAAACTAAAGTAAATGATTAGTTCTTCTTCAAAATATTTTCACGAAATTGGTTTGTTGACACTCAAAAGTTTTAGCGATAATGCTTTCTGAAGGGTTCTGGAGCTAAGAGGTTGAAACTACCTCTTTTGGGGTGGGGCATCCTCATAGTCTTGGTCTTCTAATGGTAGTCTTTTTTCTTAGAATTGTCACTAGCGACTCAACGATTGCGAGTTCTTGTTATATCATTCCACTAGTTGACATTTTTCTACTAAGGAGCATAATCTCTAATCTCTAAGAGGCCAATAGAGCTTCATGTTTCATAGTCAACCTTCATATTTGATACACTTTCAAGCTTCATTGGGATTACATCGTTGATAAATAGTGAAGAATTTGTAGAGCTCCTCAAATTTCATAGTGTATTTTGCCATGCTCATGTTTTCTCGCTTGAGGCCCATGAACTCTAACTCCTTTGCATTTCTTATTGAAGTAGGAAAATATTTTTGGTAAAAGGCTTCTTAGAAAACATTCCAAGTAACTATAGTTCAAGAAGCCTCACATAACCTCCTAGTCCTAGTCCACCAAAATTCTACATCACCTCCAATATGTAAGTAGCAAAGGCCACCTTCTGTCTTTCACAAGCAAGCACCGAGGAAATCTTCTCCATTGCCTTAATCTATTTTTGTGCTTTATTCAGATCAAAGGGTGAGAGAGGCTGTCGCCTACCTTCTCAAATTAGAAATTTATTTTGATGTTAAGTTGAACAAAAAATGTAGTAAAAGGCACAATCTAGATTGTCTCTCAAGGAGGCTTCAATACTTAGTTAAGAAGATTTGGGGGTTTTGAGAATTAAAGCAATTGATTTAAATTGAAAGATAATAGCAATAATAGAGAAGGCACTAGTGCAAGATATTCCTAGGATTGAAAATTAATTATCATTGACCAAATATTAAACCCAATGGTGGCTATTGGTAATAAATTACCGGCAATTCTACTAGTGATCAATTGACCTCTAGAATTTGATCAATGCAAATAGCTAATAAACGACAATCACCAATTTATTTATAAATCACATCAATTTAATAAGCTAATTGCTATAGCCTAATCGCCAATCGAAAAATTAATTCTAATGTTCTCTCAAACACAAACCAATATATTTATCAATTTATGCCCAAAGAGTTTCCCTAAATGACGATCGTCAATTTAGTTATCCCAATAAAGATTATAGCAATCACCACAATAATTAAAGGAATAAACAGAACATTAAGAAAACCAATATATTTAATATAAACAAAGGGTTTCAAACATCATTCCAATCCATCTGGAAACTCTTAAACTAGTAAAGAAATCTACTCCTCCATCTCTAGAGGATTACAACAACAAAAATAGAGAACCTGAAAATAATAACAACAATTGTTACCACAATCTCATAAAACACCTTCACCAATGGAACCCAGAGAAAGAGAGAAGAGAAGAGATGCAAAGAGAGGATAATAGCAACTAAAGTGGCAACCTAAAACTGAGTCAAAAGCTAGGGTAAAAGTTTGCAATAATCCCTTAAATGCTTCTCTAAAATTAGGCCAAAATGGGCCCAAAACTGATTTAAGCTATTCTGATCATCACGAGCGCTCCATGCTAAATGACTTAGCGCTCATAGTGAGCTATCCTGATAAAAGCCATTTTTCGGGCTCTGTTGAGCGGCTTGGACAGAACTGATGTCTCACGTATTTGGTTGTTTTGGCTCATTAAACATCCAAATCTGTCCTAGCACTAGAAATAGAGATTGTAGCCCTTTGAATAAGCTTTCAACGTCACCAAAATCGCCTCAATCAGATATCGGAGCTCCAAATATGTAGAAAATATTAACCAGAGGTCAAGTTGAACAACATCAGGATATCAACAACCTTGTTCTTGACATTTTTCACTTGATCTAAAGTTCCTGTGCATAAAACCATACTCAAAGAAACAAGTCAAATGCAACAGGTGTAATTACAATTTATTCCGAAATTAATGCAAAAGTCAATAATTTTATTTAAATCACACAATGAAAAGTAAATCAAAATCCTTATTAATTGCATCAATAACTCAGTAAAACTCATGCAAAAAGCTAAGGTTTGATAGCAAGATAAGTGACATAAATGCCCCTTATCAAACTCCCCCACACTTAAGCTTTTACATGTCCTCATGTGAAACTAAAATCAAACCAAGACATGGATGAAAAATAGTATACAAGGACTACACTAGACTCCTAAATAAAAAATGCATGATGCATGAAAATAATTGGCAATACACTAATCCAATGAATCTAGAGGCATACAGTAAGCTTTCATATAAACAATCAAGAGAATTGTAACAAGTAGGGATGAACAAGAAAATAGCACACAGAGTAGAATTCAGATATGATGTATGGATCAAGTAAAAATCCTCCCAAGGTCAATGTTTGCCACTCATTCACTCAAGTGTTTGGGGTTATGATACACACTCAATCACCTCAAATTAAAATGCATTACCATAGGCTTACTACGATCTCATTCTCCATTTTGTCATACACATGTGCATATTGAATCAAGAGGACTTACCTTTGGTTGTAATGGGGCTTAGGTGAAGGTGGATAAATATATAGGCCAATGGGTTAAACCTCAAGTCAAAGGAGGGCAAATACATACACCAAGAGCACAAGTGTTAAAGGGTACACTTTGACCAAATTAACACAATTATATGCCTTTCTTTTACAATGTGGCACACCTTCAACCAAACTTTTCTAGATTTTTTTTTTCAATCAACCTTGCTTTTCTTCCTTTTTTTTATTTTCTTGGTAATGTCATTTGCTGAATTTTGAGTATACATTGTTCCTCCTCCGCACTTAAATTGAGGTATGTCCTCTTGCTCTCCTCCTCATTTATGTTCAAGCATAAATAAGTATTTGCACAAATACTCTCCTAAGCCTAAAAGGTTGAATTTTCATAGTTTTTCACTTTTGGTTAAGGATGTGCTAAAACAAAAGAATGGGCAATAAGGCTCAAAGGGGTTAAACAATGGTAACATGCAAATGTTGGCTATATGGGCAAGTGGCTAAAAAATAAGAAAAATGCCTTAATCATATTCAAGCATGCACATGAAACCTAAGCAAGTTCTAGAATGCAAATCCAAAGAGGAAAATACACATGAATAAATAAGCATGGCACATGATAGTCTAATCAAAGAGGCTCAAAATCTCACAGGTAAAAGTGCATGTACTCAATCCAAACAACACAGTGAATCCACCAAGCATGCAATATAAAATAAAGTCAATGCCAAGCATGTCAATATAGTGCATGTGGTATGAGCCTATGCATGTGACCTCTAAGGTGCCAAAGGTAAAGAAACAAAACATAATGCAAGAATTAAAACTAAAAATGAAAGAAAAATAATAATAAAATAAAATGCAGAAAATTAAAAGGGAAAGGTAAAGAAAAACCTCATAGTGGGTTGTCTTCCACCTAGCACTTTGCTTTAACATCCCTAAGTTGGACGATCAGGACCTTCATAGAGGGTGTGCAACTTTAACCCAAAGATAGGCCATCTGAGCCCTTAGATCTGTGGAGTCTCATGAAGGTGCATAGCATGTCCTTCAATGCCACACCGAGTCATCTTAGAATTTTCCAGCTTAATGACACTATTAGGGTGTACACGGTAACCAAGAAAGGTCCCCTCCATCTAGACTTTGGCTTTCTAGCCATCATTTTGCCCGGGCTCATGCAGCAAGATCCATTGCCCCTCACAGGCTTCTTACCTAACATCTATTAGTCATGGAGCACCTGGCAAATTGATGATGCTGCCTGGGTGGTGTACTTGTATCTGAAAACTAGGACTTTCTAAAACAACAGGTGCATCATATCCTATGGAAGAAGAGAAGGTAAAAAAAGAGGATGTAGATCTTTACAGAGCATATTTCAACAAGCATTATCATATAAATAGTCAATGACATCAATGTCAAATACAGAGTGTTCTTTATGGGAATGTTTCATAGCATTAGATAAGTTGAATTGAACCTTCATGTCTCCACACTCCATGGATAATGTGCCAGGATAAATATCAATCATAGTTCTAGGTTTTCAAAAATGGTCTACCTAAGATCAATATATGTTGGCTAGCATTTGTGTCATTCTCCATCTTAAGCACATAAAAATCAGCAGAGAATATTAAATCATTTACCTAAACAAGAACATCTTCCAATAGTCCATCTGGTCTTGTGATATTGCGTTGGCCAGTTGAATTTGCAACTTGGTTGGCTGGCTTGAGCTCTCCAAAATTGAGGGACCTAGAGACTTAGGCATGACATTAACGTCAGCTCCAAGGTCAGCCAGGGCCTTTGTGATGTGCAAGTCCCTAATAGTGCAAGGGACATGAATGTGCCTGGATCCTTGCACTTGGGTGGTAGATTGCTCAGCTTGATAATGGAGGAAGCATTTACCCCCAGTCATCTTATCATCTCCACTGTCTTTGATCTTCCTCCTATTAGTGCACAGATCTTTCAAGAATTTAGCATATTTGGGAATTTTCTTATTGTATCCAATAGAGGTATGTTCACTTGCACTTTCTTGAAGATTTCCTAAGTTTTTGGATCAAATTCTGATGTAGCGCTTTCTTGGATAGATCTCTGAGGGAAAGGTAGTTGAGGAGTGAAGTCATGGTCTTCGGTTGCTTATGTTGAGTGTTGTAGCGCTGGTTGAGTGTGCGGTGCTCACCCGAGGGGTACTTTGGCACCAATCTTTTAACTGATGGTTCTGTGAGCGCTATACTGGTTGACCATTGTAGCGCTCACAGAATGCTCTTTAGGCTCATCTTCAGCTACTTCTTTTCCTATATAAGCCCAATCACTTCTGGAATTTTTGTCCCATACCTCAGAGTAATATCATAGACATTTCCCCTTGGATTTGGCATGGTTTGGGAAGGTAACTGGGAGGTTGGGGTTTGCTGACTTATTTTGCTTCATTTGAGTCACATCCTCTCTGAGCTGGGCATTTTCCTTTCTAATTTCCTGCATTTGCTCCATCATCATCTTAATCATCTTAGTCATAGTAGGGTCTGAAGATGAAGGTGCGGGAACTTGCCTATGATGAGGTGCTAGATACTTTTGCAAAAAAGGTTGGCCCTATTGTTCAAAATTATTACCTCACTTCAAATTTGGGTGATTCTTCCAGCTGGAGTTATATGTGTTTCCAAATAGGAACTAACCTGCCTGATTTGAGGTTGACTCTGAATGGGCTTGTTGCTGCCACTCTAGTGGTTGAGTCATCTTGCAATGCTGGGCACATATCAGCATGATGATCATTTGAAGTACATATGCCATAGACCCTAGGAACCACTAAGTTGCTCTTGCTGGCATTAATTGCTGCATAAGGCTAGAAAGTTGCTTAAAGTCTGGGTCAACAATGGATTCTCTGGCTGGCTCACTCCATGAAGGCCTCTAGTGGTTGTGGCTGCCCTAGAACCTAATTGCTGAAAATTGGTAGCCATATTCTCTATCAAAGCATGGGGCCTCTGAGTCTTATCCAAAAGTGCCCCTCCACTAGTAGCATTTACCATACATCTATCAACAGGTATCAACCCCTCATAAAAGTACTGAAGAAGGAGTTGCTCTGGAATCTAATGATTGGGGCAGCTTGCACAAAGGAGCTTCAAGCATTCCCAATATTCATGTAGAGTCTCATCATTTTGGGGATTCTGGAGATCTCTTTCTGATAGAAGCCACCTAGAGGCGGGAAAATACCTCTCCAAGAAAAGCCTCTTCATCCCCATCCACCCCATTGGGCCTCATGCCAAAACAACCATATGAAGCTTCTTCAAGTGCTGGTGGGGGTCTTCTCAGACAGCCCATGGAACTTAGGCAAAGCATGAACCATATACCCCTTAAGCTCAAAATCATTGTCAAGCCTAGGGTAAGTAATGGCCAAGGGCTTGGGTAAAATCAGGAGTAGTGAGCTCTCTAAGTGTTCTATTCTGATTCCCATATTCCCTATATTTCCTGAAATATTAAATAGAGGATCAGAATGCAGATGGTTCCACTTGTTGACGTTTGGTTTGTATTTTTCTCAAAGTTTTCTCAATTTCAGAATCAAGAGGTATTAAATTTTCAGGACAGGGAACGCCTCATACAAAGGAACAAATTTTTTTTCATTTTTTTTTGAATAGAATAATAGCAAGAAATAAAGAACAGTAAATAAACAAAAATAAAATAAAATAAAAATTGGAATAAAATAAAAATAGAAAAAAATTAAACAACTAAGTTTTAATGCCTCCTCGGAATAGCGCTAACATTTGATGTAAGCTGTTGCAACTCACAAACAAATTAAAATTTATAAAGTGCTAAGTTGCACCAAAATTGTAGTAAAAGGTACAACCTAGGTCGTCTCTAAGGAGGTTTCAATACTTAGTTAGGAAGATTTATGAGTTTTGAGAATTAAAACAATTAATTTAAATTAAAAGATAATAGCAACAATAGAGAAGATACTAGTGCAAGGTATTCCTAGGATTGAAAATTAATTATCATTGACCAAATATTAAACCCATTGGTGGATATTGGTAATAAATTACCATCAATTATACTAGTGATTAATCGACTTCTAGAATTTGATCAATGCAAATAGCTAATAAACGACGATCGCCAATTTATTTAGAAATCACATCAATTTAATGAGCCAATTGATATAGCCTAACGCAATTGAAAAGTTAATTCTAATGTTCTCCCTCAAATACAAACTAATAAACTTATCAATTTATGCCCAAAGGGTTTTTCTAAATGATGATCGCCAATTTAGTTAGCTCAATAAAGATTATAGCAATCATCACAATAATTAAAGGAATAGAAACAGAACATTAAGAAAACCAATGCATTTAATATAAACAAAGGGTCTCAAACATCATTCTAATCCATTTGGAAACCCTTACACTAGTAAAGAAATCTACTCCTCCATCTCTGGAGGATTATAACAATGAAGATAAGAGAGAACCTGAAAATAATAGTAACAACCGTTGCCACAATCTCCAAGATAAAACACCTTCACCAATGGAATCCTTAGAGAGAAGAGAGAAGAAAGAGAGATGTAGAGAGAATAATAACAACTAAAGTGGCAGCCTAAAAGTCAAAAGCTAGGGTAAAAGTCTAACAATCCCTTAAATACTACTCTCTAAAATTGCGCCAAAGTGGGCCCAAAACTGCTTTAACAAGGTGTTCTACGTCATCGCACGAGTACTAGCACTAAATGACTCAGCGCTCACTAGTGAGCTATGCTGATAAAAACCTTTTTTCGGGTTCTGTTGAGTGCTGGACAGAACTAATGTCTTCATGTATTTGGTTGTTTTGGCCCATTAAACATTCGAATATGTCCTCGACACTAGAAATAGAGATTGTAGCGCTTTGAATAAGCTTTCCAACGCCACCAAAATCGCCTCAATTGGACATCTGGAGCTCTAGATATGTAGAAAATACTAACTAGAGGTCAAGTTGGACAGGATTAGATATTAGCAACCTTGTTCTTCACATTTTGCACTTAATCCAAATCTCTTGTGCACAAAATCATACTCAAAGAGACAAGTAAAACGCAATATGGTGTAATTACAATTTATTCTAAAAATCAATACAAAAGTCAATAATTCTATTTAAATCATTCCATGAGGAGTAAATCAAAATCCTTATTAATTGCATCAATAACTTAGGAAAACTCATTCGAAAAGCTAAGATTTGGTAGCAAGATAAGTGGCATAAATGCCCCTTATCAAAGGGTCCTCTAAAGGGCATTAGGTTGGCCTTTCTAAACTCAACAAATTTTTGGTACTCCTGTCCACCTTTGCTCCCCCTAGATTTCTAGGGTTTCCTTCAGGATTTTCATCTAGCCTTTCCATCGTCTTGTTTACCACTATTGCTTGTTCCCTCATAGCACAGTCATCTTATGAAAAGTACCCATCATGTCTTCCAGCTTAACATTTCCATTCCTAGTACGTCTATGGTCTACCATTGGTTCTTGAACACACCAACAATAGATATTGAATTGATCAGGCTCAACACTATACTAAGTGTGATAGCAACCAACTATAATAATACTAGACTATCATGCATATCTAAATCTTATCTTATTATCAGATAAGATTCAACTCATGACTTGTCTACACATTAGAAGCATAGTCGTTCATTCCTCAAGGTTCTACTAGGATGAATTGTTCTGATAATATAATGTAACACCCTCCCAACTATAACATTATGTAAAAATTTCAAGTCAAAATTTGATCATTTGATATAGTAATAAAATTAGACAAATCTAGTGCTTCAGAATTGGCTATTTAGGCAGAAATCCTACCAGCTGAGCTTATGAAATTTTAAAAATAGCAAAAGGCTCCAAATAAACTCAAGAAAAATACTAGACACTTTCATATGTTAGCTTCATTATATAAAAATTTTAGCTCAAAATCATGTCTCCATCTATGTGAGAAAAATCATGAAAAATGACCTGTTTGCTTAAATTTGAGATTTCAGAACCTAACTCACAACTTCTTTAGACAAAAAGAGCTTTCCACCAATATCAAATCATTCCATCCAATTAAACACTTCAATATCTATGTATGATCATTCAATCAAACAAAAAATTTCCATCTCAATCATTCAAACAATTTTAGAACCAGTTTTGAAAGGAAAAGGGCTAAAAGAAACCCTACTTATCACGTGAAAACCTTTGAGCTTGTCTTGGCTTTTCTAAGAGCTTCTACACCCAATTTTCCACTCAAACCAATCAAACTCTCCTCCTAGGGCAATAATACAACAACTACTCTTGATGATGAGGTGAAATAAGGAGCTTTTAAAGGAGGTTGATTTGAATATTTCAAGAGATAGGTTGGTGTTTGTGCTTAAGCTTATGGATACTTGGTGTTGTAGTTTGAGATTTCTAGTGAGTTTATGATGTTTTGATGAAGAAAAACAATGAAGAAGGCTGTAGGAGGGAAGCTGGCTGAAAATCATGGGAGAAAGAATGAAAATTTGTGATTTTAGATCATTTATATAGACATGTTGGAAATTTCTCTACCACCAAATTATTACTTTACGATAAAAATAGGATTGTATGTGGTGGTTAATAAATCTTCACTAAGGTAATGGTGCGGCAACTTTCTATCCATACACTTGTCAAGTGTAGTAGGAAATTTGAACTGCAAATTTCATACGGTATAAGAAAATTCACATTGAAATTTTACCGAACAAGTAAAACATCATACCTGGAAAACAATATTGCCCAAAATTTACTTCTGCTCTAGAACTCCATTTCTAACCATTTCTAACCTTTATCTATCATTTCTCAATGCTTGGGCATATCCTAATCCTGGTTCTACGTTCAGCTCAGAAGGTTCTGGGCTTGCAAAGTTATTATTCATGTTTATTTTTTTTCGAGCTCTTACTATGACTAATTCTATTAGAATCATGAAATTCTGATTAATAAAGTTCAAATAAAATTTTGAAATAATTTCAGGGTGTTACACAATTCATAACTGTGTGTGGAGGGTGCATGATAGATCATTTAGAGAATGAGAGAATATGGATGCGTTTGAAATTGAAGTTTGAATGACAATTGGATATGAATTCCAATAATGACATACAACAAAATTGACTGATAAACTAAAAGCAAATGAAGATATTTGATCAAATCATAAATTGGGTGTGATTATAAGAAAATAATGCATAACATATAAATGGATTTATGAATACAAAATACACAAGTTGTATTAAGACTTTTTTGAATTTTTTTTACAGGAAGTTATATTAAGACTTTATTTATTAAGCATGTATAAAAGCATTAGTTATGAAAAACAATATTATATTAAAAGTTTTCATTCACAATAATACATGTTGTCAAATAATTTTTTGTTTTATTACTTTTAAAATTAATTATCTAAATAGATTTTCTATTTTTATCATTATAAAACTGTTTTTTAAATTAAATTGTCAAATAGATTTTTAATTTTTTTTCTTAAATGAAGTTAAACTTATTTTCTAAAATGGTTTTAAAAAACAATAATGCTATGCGGTGCGAATGCTATTTTGTCGAAAACGCATGACAAGGGACATGTGTGCTTACTTCTTATATTTTAATTGGGGTTTACTCTAACTTAATTCGATCGGAATTGATTTTGATTATAATTAATTTAGTGGCAATGTGATTTGTGTTTGAAAAATTTATCTCAAAAGTGATTATAATAGAATGAATGTTGTTTTGATAACATTGATCAAACTTACCTTTAAATGTGTAATTACTAAAAGGATATTGGTTTTAGGATAAAGCTGTAAAACACTATAATACAAAGATATGGTTACGGAAAGAATTGAACGCAGAAGGTACAATTTATTGCTTCTAGATCGAGTGAGCTTAGGACCCAAAACTCAGGTCAATCTCTTTGTTTATGGCAAATGGACGGATATTTTTTTTTACAATTTTAGGTACTATATTAATACTTTTTTAATTTCATGGAATAAGAACCTTTACTAAGTCATCTTCTAATAAAGATTTGAACTTTGGTTTATGTTAGAGTTTCCCAGCTCCAGCACTAAGCACTAAACAGTAAACCATCAGCGTTTTACATGTCATGAGTGTAACAAGTGCGTTCTTTACGTCTTCCACTACAAGGATAACCTTCATAGTTCATAGTCCTTGGATAAAGGGACAAAAAACAGAGTCCATCCTCTTGCACTTTGCACACTAGTACTTCTCTCTCCTCCACTTTGCTTCCCCAGGGAGCGAGTTAACACTGCACATCCGTTACCAGTCACCCATGATCTTGGAACTGAGATGCCACATTGATTAGATCCAAGCTTCTGAAGGCACCCCATTACTCCTCTAACCCCAAATACACACACAGAGACCCACACCATGGGTGGTCTCAGAGAATCGTGGTGTTTCTGCAAAGGGGTGAGCAAGTCTGAGAGAATGAAAGGTGCTATCTTCTCAGGCAAAGGGCAGGCAATGGCCACAGTCTCCACCAATGGGGTCTCCGGCACTGGATTCCTCATCCACCGCCACCTCCTCTTGACAACGCACGCCAATCTCCCCTCCGCTGTCGCCGCCGACAGCTCCAGATCCGGCTTCACAACGCTGTCCCTGCAAGTCTTGTCCCTCAGAGGTACCCCCCATTAAACGGATATTGCCATGATTTCACTCTACTTGCATAAATTGTATATCCTGTAATTTTAAAAGTTAAAGAAAATGGAATGATACTGTCATCACCATTTTTCTTCTTTTTTGTTTTGCTATTATCATCATCATCATCATCATCATTATTATTTTCATTATTATTATTATTATTATTATTATTATTATTATTGGTGGTGCTGGTGCACGAAATAGGTATTATGCCTCCTAACATAAACATCATATCCCGGTCTTATGGACTTGGGTTGGTGCCAAATGAGCTATAAGCTGCTTTTTCTTTTTTTTAACTATTTTTGGATGCACATTATGTCATTATCCTTCTTGTTAGCTGTAACTGTACGGACTACAGCATATTCTTCTTTGAAAAATGCTACATAGCTGGAAATCACACATTTCTTGTCTCTTAACTTGAATTTTATTTGACGATTCACTCTTCCTTTGTTGACTTTCTGTACTCCAGAAACTCTGTGAAGTCTGAAATGTTTCTCACTTGTTACCTAATATTTGGTTAACTTTATCTAGGATATTTTTTTATAGGAATAGGGATGGTTGTTCCGTGGTTGGTAAATTAGTTTCTTTCTATAAGAAAGTAATTCCTGTACATGTGAACCGGTATCTTGTGATTCCATTTCCATTTGGCAAAGTATATTACAGTGTTAATGCATGCTCACATTTCTACATCAGCAACTGCATAATTTTCAATACAGCCTGGCATACACTCACCAACCCTCCTAACTTGTTAATGGATAGAACTACCAACTGCAATGTATGGAGCCTTAGATATTTATTTTCAAGACTCAGAATTTATTTAATTACTGGCCAAATGCAGCTGTTTTTAGCTGACCAAAAAGTAATTAAATATTACTGTAGATATTCACTAACATTTGTTTATTGAAGTCAATAATCTAATAGTTATCATAATTTGTTGAAATTATTATCCTTTGTAGCATCATTTATGTACACATGTCAATATGTATTTCTCCCAGTCCCAGATGCTTAAACTTGTTTGTTGTCTACCATTATTCATGTTGCTCTGGCACATGTACGTCATCAAACTGCAGACTGATATGAAGAGTTACAGACCAAGAAATCAAATCAGAGTCATATCTTAATTTCTATGCAGCAAATGCAAAATGTTTAAACAGAGACTTTTAAGTTTGAGGATCTTTTAGAAAGGCTATCACATGTTTCAATTGGTTCCATAGTACCCTACAATAGTTTATTTCCTTCCATCTACTCTTTATTGATATAACGATTTCCCAGATTTTAGAAATGATAAGTCATTAGCAACCAGAAAATGCCTGCTTCAATCTACCTTATTATATCTAAAATGCTTGATGTTAGCTGAGAGGGCAGAAAAGGTATTCGACTATGTAAGCTTTCTAGTCTTATTAAAATGATTATAAGGGAAAATATAGAAGACATATTGTTATTCTAAGTGTTAAAAGCTCATCTAAAATATTATATTTAATGCTTAAGAATGGAGAATGCATGGGCTACTGAATGCGATCAAAACAATTTAAAACAAATTCAAAGTTGAAGTGGGTCGTATTGATATTTTAGCCTTTTATCAAATTCAAAAGCCTCTGCGTAACAGTAAGGTTACTGCCTTGTGATCTGGAGATCACTGGTTCAAATCCTGAAAACACCTCTGCAAAGCGGAGATAA
Organism: Dalbergia oliveri; assembly: GCA_030441495.1. Lineage (NCBI taxonomy): Eukaryota > Viridiplantae > Streptophyta > Magnoliopsida > Fabales > Fabaceae > Dalbergia > Dalbergia oliveri. The sequence continues at coordinate 4,371,698 of JAMLFY010000005.1, read as the reverse complement.
GACTGCGTATATCTACTCTCCCTAGACTCCATCAGGTGAGAGCCTCGTGCATTGGGCTGCCCTTATATTAATAATCTAATTCCACATAATCGGTAAACTTCTCTGCAGAATTTTCCTCTGTAAGATCTGCTGATAAACTGTGCCTTGAAAAGAGTTTGTTTCTGCCAATTTTATCTTTAAAATTCTCTCTTTCATACTACACTTTTAGCTAAAGTCATAAGTCATAACAGAAAACATTTATACAGTAACTGACTTTAAGGTAGATCACAATGTGTAAGTATGTAGAATTCTCATGGTAACCAATATACAGGGAAAGTTTGCCTAGTTTTTTTTTTTCTCTTTTTCTTTTTGGTTTTTGCACTGTATTTCTGGGCTGATGTGCCTAATACTTTAGCATCTCATTTCATATTCAGCATTCTGAAACTTCAGTGAATACTTACAAGTAGCATGTTTGAACTTCCTGCTCCAATATTTGGTATATAGATACGGTTGTGTACAAAACAAGATCAGCAGCTATTATGTTTATTTGACTATGTTCTCAGTTCAATATTTTTAGAACATGCTAGTTTATTGCCTTCATGCTATACACTTGGATTGGGATCATTCGTGTTCCACTATGTTAGGGATCATTTATTCCCTAAAGGGCTGCAAGTGTACAAGAAAGAAATATAGGGGCATAAAGGGTATTGTAGGGCAAGAATCAGGAAATATTGATTCTATGGGGCCCAATATCACTAATTAATTTGCATTCCCTCACCTACTGTGGGTGTGAGGTTATCTGCAGGGTGTGTGCATGTGTAATATGTGAGAACAGCGTATATTGTGGGAGGCTGAGGCATTAGGCAAGCATATTCTTATTTTCCAAAGGGCTTCTGATAGGAGAAGGCTGCTCTAGTGCGAACCTTGATTCTCTAGTACTGCATTTCTTCTGAGCCAATTCAATTCAATCACTGTTTTATTCATTTTGTTCTTCTGTTTTCTGGTTTCTATCATTTGGTATTCAAAGCAATTTCTTGGTGTTGTGGAACCTTCTTGTGTGAAAGCTATGGATGGAGAACCTATTGGAGAACGTGGAGAAGACGCTGGAATGGATGATGCGGAACATGAGGGTATGCCAACGTGGCTGAACTCTTGCGAGGTCGTTGCAGGAGGAACCATCGCCGTGTGAACTCTGATGGCTGTGGTCATGAGTCTCACACTCATTGTCCCCTCACAATGAGTTGTGGCCTTCGAGGTCTCAAAATCGAGAAGGTAGCAACTCCCCCTATCCCCATGGAAGGTCGTCGTGTCACTGGAATGGAACTCGTGGCAAAGCCGACCACCAAACTCTCAGTGGCAAAGCTCCCCTCCTGTGCACGTAACCATGATCGAAGGATGGAGTTGCCATGTTTACGGAGACGACCCTCAGGTTGGTTAGTGAAGATTGAATGATACTTCTTGGTGAATGAGATTCAAGGAGAGGGGAAGATGGATGTGGTGGTTCTAGCTTTGGAGGACAAGGTCTTAAACTTGTTCGAGTCGTGGGAGGACCAGAGTTCAGACACTGTCATGGCGTCAGTTCAAAATGTAGTCCTTTGCCGTTTTCAACCCAAAGTAGTGAAGGACCCATATGGGGCTTTGTTGAGGATTCATCAGGCCAGGACAAGGATGGAATACATAGAGGAGTTCGAGAAGAATTCGAGGCGCATGAAAACCCTTGATCAAGAAGTGTTGATTGGAATGTTCATTCACGAGCTACGTAGAGAGATTGCCAGATTCGGGCCGAGGTGAAGAGTTTAGATTGGGTCCTTCTCAGAAATAAAAAATAAGGCTCTTACTTGAGGAGAGGAATCGAGAATGGAGGGGAGGGGGTATGAACCTAGTGGAGAAGGGGTAGGCTTAGTATGGGACCAACCCAATTCAGGTTTGGGCCGCCAGTCAATGTCGTTGGCCTAATAAGACTCCAAAAGAAGGTGGAGGCTTGAACAAGGAGGAAATAGCTCCTGAGAGAAAGGAGTTGTCAAGGTTTCTGCTTCAAGTGTGGAGAACTGGGTAGCGATCATATTTGCAAGATGAAGCACTATCGGCTTCTGTTAGTAGAAGGCTTGATGATGAACGGTGGAGGTTGAAGAGGAGGAGGGCGATGAAGAAGAAACCCACGAATTGGAGCTCAAAACTCTCCAACTCTTTCTCAGGAGTTGCGCGGGTTCACCTTTAGGAAGTCTTCCAAGTTGAAGGGGACTTTAAAGGAGACCTAAATCACGATACTTGTTGATTGTGGCGCCACCATCAATTTTCTTTCTAAGTTGTGTGTATTCCAGTGTATCCTCAACCTCCAATTCAGTTTCTGGACAAGGGTTTGAGTTTGGCATTGGAAGAAAGATTCGGAGTACAAGGGTTTGTGATGGGTTGCAATTGAGGTACAAGGGGTTTGAATAGCCCAGCATTTTTTCTTGTTGAGTTTTGGGGGAGTGGATGCAGTTTTAAGGATGAAATGGCTTGAAAGCCTGGGGACCATTGCAGCTAACTTCCAAAAATTGCTCATTGGAGAATGGGGAGATTAAGAAGATTCAAGGAGACCCAGCTCTATGCAAGACCCATGCAACTTGTAAAACCACCCTTAAAGCACTAAAGGATGATGGTGAGGGGTATCTCATAACCTCTTGTGAGCAAGATGCAAGGAGTGAGCTAGAAGGAAAGCTACCTAAGAAGTTCAAGGAGCTGCTGAAGAGTTTTGAGGATGTGTGTCAATTGCCTCAGGTTCTGCCTCCCCTACCATCAATTTGAAGGAAGGAGCTCCCATACCCCATGTAAGACCTTACAAGTACCCTTATTTCCAAAAAATGAGATTGAAAAGATTGTTGGAGAAATGTTTAGTGCTGGGATTATTAGGCTGAGTCATGGCCCTTATTCAAGCCCTATTTTGCTTAGTTGAAAAGAAAGATGGGGGGTTGAGGTTTTGTGTGGACTATAGGGTCTTAAACAAGATCACCATACCTAATAAATTCCCTTTCCAGTCATAGATGAGTTGTTAGATAAGTTCAGAGGAGCTATAATTTTTTCCAAACTATACTTATAATTAGGTTATCACCAAATAAGGATGAGGGAGAGAGATGTAGAAAAGACAACTTTTAGAACTCATGGGGGGCATTATGAGTTCTTAGTTATGCCTTTTGGTTTATCTAATGCACCCTCTACCTTCCAAGCATTGATGAACCAATTCCTAAAACCCCATTTGAGGAAGTTTGTTCTTGTATTTTTTGATGACATTCTCATCTTCAGCAAATCCTTGGAGGAGCACTTGGAGCACGTGAGGAAGTTGCTGGTTCTGCTGAGGGAAAACAAGCTCTTTATTAATGCCAAGAAGTGCAGCTTTGTGAGGTCTCAAGTTGAATGCCTTGGCTACATTATAAGTTGTGAAGGAGTGGTAGCTGATCCTCAAAAAATGGAAGCCATGGTTTCTTGGCCAGCTCCAACTGACATTAAAGGGCTGCGGGTTTCCTTGGTTTGAGAGGATATTATCAAAGATTTGTGAGACGATATGGGAAGATGGCATGGCCTTTGACCCAATTACTGAAGAAAGATGGTTTTCAATGGAGTTTGGAAGCTCATTTGGCCTTTGAGAAGTTGAAGAAGACCATGAATTCCTTGCCTGTACTTGCTGTCCCCTGTTTTGAGAAGGAATTTGTTATGGAAACTGATGCTTCCGGGAAGGGGTTGGGCATTGACCTTATGCAAGAGGGCAGACCAGTGGCTTTTTGTACTCTTAGAAAGGGCCAGGCAGAGGTCTGTTTATGAGAGGGAATTGATGGCTATAGTGTTGGCCATTAAAAAATGGAGACACTTCCTCATGGGAAGGAAGTTCATTGTGAATACTGACCAGAAAAGCTTGAAATTTCTGGTAGATCAAAGAATGATGGGAGAAGAACAGCAGAAGTGGGTGGCCAAATTTATGAGGTTTGACTTTGAAATAAGGTACAAGGCTGGGAAGGAAAATAGGGTGGCTGATGCCCTTTTGAGAAAGCATTATTTTGGTGCAATTTCAGCTGTCACCTTTTAAGATTGGGAAGGTTTGGATGAGGAAGTGCAAAAAGACAGCAAGCTGAGAGAAGTGGTTCAAAGGCTGCTACAAGGAGATTCTGTCCAGCAAGGGTATGAATTGAAGAGGGGGAGGCTGGTCATTCCCAATGGATCAAGAAGAATCCCTCTTATCTTGCAAGAGTTTAATGATTCAGTCATGGGAGGTCATTCAGGATTTTACAGAACATACAAAAGGATTTCTGGTTTACTGTGGTGGGAGTGGAAAGGAATTAGGAACACCATCCAGCAGCACATTCGAGCTTGTGACACCTGTAATACAAACAAATATCAGGCCCTCACCCCTGCAGGATTACTGCAGCCCCTGCCAATACCAACTGAAGTTTGGGATGAGTTGGCCATGGACTTCATTGGTGGACTTCCTAAAGCAAATATGGCTTGGACACCATTTTGGTGGTGGCAGACTGGTTGACAATGATATTGTCATTTCATAGGCACTGCTCATCCTTACACAGCGAAGGATATTGCGGGCTTGTTTGTTAAAGACGTGGTTATGCTACATGGATTCCCATCTTCCATCATCACTGACAGGGACAGGGTGCTTGTGAGCACATTTTGGTCTGAATTATTCAAAATGGCTGGCACTAAACTGAAGTACAGGTCAGCTTAGCAACCTCAAATGGATGGCCAAATTGAGGTGATAAATAGATGTTTGGAAACTTATCTAAGGTGTTTCAACCGGAACAGTGGCCCAAGTGGTTAAGTTGGGCTGGTTTTGGTTCAACACCACCTATAGTGCCTCCACCAACACCCCTCCTTTCTGAGTCCTCTATGGAAGAGATCCGCAACTCCTCTTGAGAGCGGAACACTATTCTTCTGCTATTGAAGATGTTAATACCCTACTGGCCGAGAGGGATGCTGTCTTGGATGAGCTGAAATGGCACTTGAGCAGAGCCCAAGCTAGAATGAAGGAGCATGTTGATAAGAAGAGGAGGGAGGTGACATTTGAGGTAGAGACAAGGTGTATCTCAAGTGTTGGAGAGATACTAGGATCAATCAAAAACTCAGTCCTAGGTACTATGGACCCTATGAAGTGTTGGAGAGAGTGGGTCAGGTTGCATACACACTGTTGCTGCCTCCGAATTCTGAGGTTCACCCCATTTTTCATGTTTCATTGCTCAAGAAGTGTGACACCTCAAGTTCTCAGCCAACCTTTACCAGCTGGACTAACAGAGGAGTTAGAGTTGAAGGTTCAACCGGAAGAGGTTCTTGCTGTCAAGTTTCTCAACAGGGAGACAAGGAAGTGCTCATCAGGTGGAAGGACATGCCGGATATTGAGAGCTCAGTTTCCCTGACTTCCACCCTGGGGACAAGGTGGTACTTCGAGAAGGGGGTATTTTAAGGGATTGTTTGTTCCCTAAAAGGCTGCAAGTGTACAAAAGAAAGAAATATAGGGGCATAAAGGGTACTGTAGAACAAGAATCAGGAAATGTTGATTCTGTGGGGCCCAATATCACTAATTAATTTGCATTCCCTCACCTGCTGTGGGTGTGAGGTTAGCTAGCATGGTAGTGTAGGTGTGTGCATGTGTGGTATGTGAGAGTAGGGTATAATTGTGGGGAGGCTGAGGTATCAGGCAGGCATATTTTTATTTTCCAAAAGGCTTAGGATAGGAGAGAAGGCTGCTGTAGTGCCAACCTTGATTCTCTTGTATTGCATTTCTTCTGAGCCAATTCAATCACTGTTTTATCCATTTTGTTCTTCTGTTTTCTGGTTTCTATCACACTACATCTCTTTCTCTCTTCGTAATTTTGACTTTGATGTAAGGTCTTACTTCGTATGTATCATTTGTGTTAAAAATAACAGTCTCATTGTACTGCATCAAACTGATGTGAATATCCAGCTTGCCATCTATCTCAACCTGCTTCTGTCTTGTGAAACCACTTATTCAAAGGATTAGATGTGTATTTAGTCGTAATACAGAGAGATCAGAGAGTTCTACTCATATGAAAGTATTATCATCCTCCTCTGCTGTTGTACTCTTTTCTAATAAACTTTCTTTGTTTTATTCACAAGGAATGTTCTGTACCAGGCACCACGATAAAGAATGTTCTGTTAACTCACTGCTTTTTGTTACTTGGTTTCAGGTTTTTCATTACAAGTTCTGTATTAGATCTTACAATAGTGGGTTTAGATGATGCTGATGGAGAATCTAATGCCCAGAATCAGTGCCCTCATTATTTGAAGACCAATTGTAAAACAAATCTGGATCTGGGAAGTGTAGTTTACCTTTTAGGTTACACAGCGAAACAGGAGCTCGCTGTTGGTGAGGGAAAGGTGGTCATAGCTACTGACAATCTCATAAAACTTTCAACTGATGGGATTATATGGAGCCCAGGTTCTGCTGGTTTCGATGTACATGGGAATCTAGCATTTATGATTTGTGATCCAATGAAACTATCCACATCACCAAATACCAAGTCATCTTCAACTTATTCATCTTCCTCCTCCTCTTGGAAGAAGGACCTCCCTATGCAATTTGGCATACCAATTCCTGTCATATGTGACTGGTTAAACCAGCATTGGGAAGGCAACCTTGATGAGCTTAACAAGCCAAAACTGCCGCTCATGCGATTGATGTCTAGTGGTGCAAAGAGTGAGCATTCATGCGCTTCCTTCACACTGCGGCAAGTTTTCAAGTCAGCAGAGGCTGATAAGGACGGCACCCCATCTTCATCAAACAATGTTTCTAGGACAAGGGATCAAAGCGCTTCTGCTGTTGCCAACATTGCTGAAGATGAAAGCTTGATCACCAATCCCAGTGCCTCACATGTTCAGGGAATTCCTACTCCAGAAATATATGAATCACCAAGAGTAACTGCTGTGCCCCTCAGAAAGAAAGGAAGCACACAAGTACAGCTTTTGGACATCAATTTTCCTCCAAGGATGGCCAAACCTGAAGTTTTGCCAGAATCTTCCAAAGAACAGCATCAAAGGTTAGCTGAAAATTTTGTCAAAGAACCTTTACCTGAAAATCGGCTAGAAGGGGAACAAAACCTGGACAGAAGGCAGGCAACTCCTAATGCAGAAGTCGCCTCAACCGGTTCTGTTAATGGAGCTCAAAGCGAGGTTCAATCTTGTTCATCTCCTGTGGAAGTACCCGAGATGCACAATGGATATAGCAGTGAAGGAGAGACCATGTACTCTGCGGAAACTGCCGAGAGTCGCAATTATGCAAGCCCCAGAGACTTGAAATTTCAACAAGTGGGAAGGAGCCAGAGTTGTGTTAGTTACAATAGATGGGGTGCTGCACATAGGAGCCAAGTTGCTCGTGGGATGGAGTTAGAAAACCAGAGGAGCTTCATGAATGTGAAGAAGAAGTATTCACAAGGGGCAACTTCTCAGAGAAGCAATGACTATTACAGCCCCACTGTCTCCTCAATCATGAAACGTAACAGCTCAGAGCACACAACCAGACCAAGGCAAACTACTTTTCATTCTTCACCCAGATGGATGTTCTGATTGATATTTGATATATGTTCCTATTCCATAAAGCTCCAAGAAAAGAGGACAAAGAAAAAAGAAGAGTATAGTGGCTTTATATTTTTCTTTTTTTTTTTCCGCTTTATATGCCATTCTTTTGTCCAACATGTGCAGAGACTGGTTGTGGTGAACAAGAAATTGAAGCCAAAATGTAGTTTTTTTTTTAGATGTTTTAAGGGGATAACTGATTTCATATTTGGTACAATGTTCTCCCTAAAAACTAAAGAACGATTAAAAAGGTGAGTAGTGAGTTTTAGATCAGTTAAATGGCCCTCTGTCAAAATCCACGATTCGAATGATCTAAAATATTAGCAACTTTGTCAAAAGGTTAGGTATACAGTAAATACTCATTTTAGTCTTTGATTTTTTACTTGTAAGTTATTTTTGTCTTTGATTTTTAAAATGAGTCAAATTAGTCTGATATTGAGTTAAGTTAGTCCCTTATTTCATTCTTACTTAACATTTTATCAATTAAATAATGTGTAACGTTAAGTAATATTTTATCATATTGTATATCATCTAAGTAAAATAAAATTTAAAATAATTTATTTTGATATATAAAATCACACAAAATGAGTAATTTTATAACTTATAATGAATATTTAAATAACTTATTTTGTATAATTTTAAACATTAAAATGAGTATTGTAAACTTTATTCTATTTTAGATGATATGTGGTATGTCAAGGTGTTACTTAAGGTTACCTATCATTATTTAATTAATAGAATATTAAATAAGAGTGAGTTAACTAATGTGACTCACATTTTGCAATGTCGAGATAATTGATTCATTTTAAAAGTCAAAAAAATGATTCGCGGGTATAAAGTAACTCACATTTTGCAATGTCGGAAACTAATTTGATTTATTTTAAAAGTTAAAACTAAAATAATTTGCGGGTATAAAGTGTAGAGACTAAAATAGCATTAACTCTTAGATATAATACTCCCTCTATATCACTCTAACTTTTTTTTTTCACTCTATTTATTCATTTATCATTTATCATTTCAAGGAGGCCTTAATTTTATTTACCAATTATATTCTTAGTGTGTTCACAACCTTATATCTTACTATAAAAATCAATGATAGAGGTGTGGCATCAAGTGCATAAATCACGTGTCAGTATGATGTACTCCTTCCATTTTGCTGGGCAATTTTTGAACCAGTCCCCTGATTTGGTGTGAAATTTATCGAGTGAGCTTACCACATGTCAGTATGATGTAAGATTCAATACTCCCTCCATTTTGCTGGACTTATTTTTAGCAAAGCAATCATTTTTTGAATCGAAGTGATACTTACACAAGCTTCCAATCCAGTTTCATTTGATGCTTGATTGTGTGAATTGCTCTACATTTATTTGATATCTCAGACTTTCAGATTGGGAAGCATGGTTGTAGAAGCTCTTCACGCAACACACTCTAATGAGCTATCTAATCTCATTAAAAGCCTTCTTAAAACTAGTACATTGTTTGTTCATTGTTCTCATATCACGACCTCTTTAAATAGAGGAGTGTTGGTAGTGTTTTCAGTGTGCTTGGTTCTACCTCTTGCAAAACCCTTCACTACCCATTCTACTCACTTATTCAACTATCTTATTAGGTATGTACTTTGTCCATCCATTACTCTTTTCCTGTTTTTGTTGCTGGTTCTATTTGAACATATTTGTTTCATCTTAATGCTGCAGCAATCATGGCTTCCTCTTCATGTATTGGAAGAGATTCAAGTTGTGTAAGGAGCTTTCAAACTTTCTACCTAAAGATAGACCCTGAGGCTGTTAGTCTCCTTTCCTTCTTACAATACACCTCATGTTTTACATTCATTTGTTTCCATGTAAGTTCCTGCATCATCATCAACTTATTTTTTTTTCATGCTTGTAGTTGATTGCTGAGCTTCCCACTGTTTTCGATAGGAGATTTCGTGAGGATCTTCCATCAAAGGTTCTTTTCATGGATGATCATGGAAATGAGATTGAGCTCATGTTGGATAGGGGTTTTCTAAATGGATATATTATTGATGGGTACATGCAGCTTATTAACTATTATAAGCTGCATGATGGTAGATGGCTCAAGGTGTTCTATAATGGTAATGGTGTGTTTTATTTTCGTGTAAGGGATATTGACATGCAAAGGGTTCCTTATCCCTATCCACCTAAAAAAGCTAACCCTTGAGGACCTCTGGCAATTGGCTTTCAATCATCATCCTTTGTTTCATCCTCCCCGTGCACCCTTTGCTAAACAACATGTTAATCATGATTTTGATCCTTTGCTGAACCATGTTCTTTATCCGGATCATGGTTTTGATGTTGCTGTGGACCGCTTTTATGGTCTTCCTAATCCTCTATAAATTCCAATTGTGAAAGATGAGGTTGAGGCTTCTGATGGTAATGTTGGTGTTGAACTTGTTGAGAATAATATCCCTCAGACTGGAACCTATTATAGTGGTATCTAATAATAATGCTACTGCTGTTCAAGATCTTGATGTTGAGCTTATTTCAAGATCCCTCTAAGTAGTGTCTTTTTAGGTATTATCTTACTTTTTGTATCGAGATGGTGAAAGCATGTTTTCCTGGAGAAGGATCTTTGTTTGACATCCATTTTGTACTAGGTGGTTGCTTTCCCATCATTAGCTATATGTGAATACTGTCATGAATGTAGTAACTACTTAAGTTTGTAATGAAATGTACTGGAAGTTTGAGTTATCAACGTAGCATGGTTGTTTATCTTGCAACTATATTCTAAGTTTGTTTATTTTGCAGTATCTTACTGCCATAAAAAAGGATCTTTGTTTATCTTGCAACTATATTGTAAGGATTATTTTGCACTATCTTACTGCCATAAAAAAGAATCACAATTTGGGGCAATTTGTTTTGAGCAATTCTCATGTACTCAATGCTTTGAGTGTTCATGATCACAGAGCTTCAATCCACATTTTCATTACTTTTGCATAACAATTGCTCATGTTCTTCACTTTATTGTGTTTGACATATTATCAAGGTTGGAATGTTATAAGTTGCAAATAATTAAGGATTAGATAAATTATGCAATATATGAAGACAATGAAGAGTAATTCCAGTTTTAGGATTGGCTATTGTACATTAGAATTAATAATAATTAATAATAAGAAATAAAATTCCAGTTTTTGGATGTATGTGAGAGTTCTCTCACAAATGGAAATATGTTCCCTGTGTGCTTTGTGAGGAATGTATCTGTTGCGAATACTCATTCTTGCCGTCTTGAGTTGTTGCTGCTGCTATAATTCTTTGGCTTTCGATGCTTGCTGATATAAGTTTCATACCTTCTACATATGTTATTCGTCACAATCATATGTTGCCTACTATGTCACATTTCAAGTCTTTCCCATATGGCATTGACTGATTCTTGCTATTATTTTTCATATATTGCCTACTATATCACATTTAAGGTCTTTGACATATTGTTTTATTTGTCTCTGTCATGTGTTGCCATACTTTTCATTGACTGATTCTTGCTATTTTATGGGAATGCTTGGAGTCTTCCAGAAAGGAGTATATAGGTATGTGCATGTCTTGGAAGGCGCGGATTATGTAGTTGCCAATGAAAAAGGAGATGATGTCTTCAATATGTTTTGTCAGTAGAGCCTTTCCACCTCTGCCGAGCTCCGCCTCCTCTTGGACGAGCTTCACCTTCTCTCGATCCTCTTTCATCTTCGCCATCTCAGGCAAGCCTTGACACAGGCCGGTTGACCTTTGTCTCTCAGGATGACTCAATTTCTCTCAGCTGAACTATACCTCCTCCCAACTGAGCTCCTCTGCCATCTTTGCCTCCTAGGCCAACCTTTGACAGGTGCCGGTGATGGCGGTATGGGATTGATCAAAAGGGCCGGCTCTCTTTCCTCAAGATGAGCTCTATTTTCTAGTCAATCTATACCTCCTCCCAATCGAGCTCCTTTGCCATCTTTGCTAGCCAAGCCGACCCTTGATAGGTGCCAGTGATGGAGGTGTGGGATTGATCAAGTGACCTTACCACATGTTAGTATGATGTAAGTTTCATACTCCCTCCATTTTGCTGGGCCTACTTTTAGCAATAGGATGTAGTCCCCTAATAGAGGTGTGGGATTTATGAAGTGAGCTTACCACGTGTCAAAATGATGTAAGATTCATATGCCCTCCATTTTGTTGGACTCATTTTTGGCAATGGGATGCAGTACATTGTCATTCATTGCAATCATTTTTTGAATCGAAGTGATACTTACACAAGCTTCCAATCCAGTTTCATTTAATGCTATTAGGATGCGAAAATGTGCAATCGTATCAAGGTGTAATACAACTAAAGCCTTTATCGAAGCACTGTGAATGGAAATGAAGTTTCAAAGCTCTTATGATATCAAATAATGACATTATTTAATGCTTGATTATGTGAATTGCTTTACATTTATTTCATATCCCAGATTTTCAGATTGGGAAGCATGGTTGTAGAAGCTCTTCACGCAATACACTCTAATAAGCTATCTAATCTTATTAAAACCTTATTGTGCTAGTCCACCTTATTAATGGCTATGCTCCCTAATGTTTGAATGACCATGTAGAAGCAAGTCTAAGATGTCATTTGGTCAAAGTACCTCATGAAATCTATTTATACACTAGACCGTGGAGTGCATTGAATATGATTTGTTTCCTGCTGGGTGCTGGCTAAAGATAATTGAAAGATGAAAATAAATATATCCAAAGCCTTGGCTCTTCCATGTTACTTGCTATTTTGTACTTACTACTAATTTGAATTAGCAGAGAATCTGAACTTATCAAAACGAAATCCTGTTTTTATTAGGGGAGGGGGAATTTGATACTGCTTATAAATTGCATCTATATTTTTCTGATCTTGCAAGGAAACACACAAGAAATAATGAACATCTAGTACACATAAGGTGGATATATATATATCCAAAATTTGGGATGACGATCTGGTTAATTGTTGCTTTCAACTAATTTGTGGGGATCTTGGTTTTTTTCCTCTTTCTTTTTGGGTAGAGCTTCAAGCAATTTTTTTTAAAGCATTTAAAATGGATACAAATAGATAAAACTAAAGCCCCATGATGTGTTTGGTGTTTGGTGAGTAATGATAAGAATAATAGATAATTAAAGAAAAATAATAATCGACTACATTTAATTATCGATTTGGTATATGTGAATGAAGTCCAGCATTCTAAATTTGATTTGGTCAAAGAATAACAAAGTTTCAATCCCACTGAAGGTATATTCATTTGGATTTGTACCATGAAGTGTAATAATTCCCAAGGCTTCGTTCAACTTATGGCTTTTGACCATGTCATTACTCACTTGAATCTCCAAAACAAAAGAAGGCACAGTGTTGTAGATTGCACATTGATTTGGTCTATATGAATGAAGTGCAATTTTTTAATTGTGCTGGCATTTGAAAATGTAGAACTTTGTTTTGAGATATATTTGAAATGAGTTCATTGCACCTCATTACATTACCATATCCAAGCCTGTGTAGTCTAGATTTCATCTGTCATTGAATACAGGTCAATGACGTACAATGTTTTAATGGTCATGGAGTCTTAAATCAAAACGTTTTATATGAGATATTGCATTCTAGATTTGTTTCGGTCAACAAATCTAAAGCTTTTATTCTGCCAATATTTATTGTGTTAAGATAAACAATATAACTATAACTATACAATGATATAACTATCTAACTATATTATAACTATATAGCCAATATATAACTATTACTATAATATCTATATTTGACAAGAGTCCACAATTTCACCATATAGCATTTATTGAGGTTAATTGTGTGCATGGACTACTAACCAATAAGAACTAAGTATAATCAAATGTTCTTTATGCTATATATATGTAGCTTGGATCCTTCATTCCTCCACACGACTACAAACATTTCAAAGTTATAAAAGTGTTATATGTGCTTTCATTTGTTAAGTATGGCAGTAAAGTATGATTTAGGCAAAGAAGTGAATGCAACATTTGAAAATAGATTGTGTAAGCTTAACTGAGAGTGCTTAGGGTATGGAGGTTTCCTTCCTTTAATGACAAACATCAAAAGCCCATGTTGGAAATGGTTATCATGGATGAAGAGGCTGTATATAGAATTATATTGTCCAAGCTTACTTATTCATATATTCTATATAAAAATAAGTGTTGACTCAACATGTTCTGCTGTAATCCTTTTAACCTTATTCTGTTTGTTACTTTTACTGGATCAGTGTACACGAATTCATTGCACGGTTAGGAGCTAGCATATCAAGCTTTTTGAGAATGTTATAATTGAAGGAAAGGTGTACACCATATCAAATTTTGAATTGTCTGAGAATGACATTAGGTTCAAGCCAACCTTACACAATTTTAGAGTATTGGTTAAGAAAGAAACAATATTTAGGGAACTGAGGATTCCCTGATACCTCTACATGGATTTGACTTTGTCCTTAATAGTGTGATCTTAAGGGAGATTAAAGAATATGCCTATTTGGTTGGTATGGAATTCATATCTCAGTCTTTATTTTATAATTAATCTATGGTGTTATACTACTAACATTTTGCTGTTTTTTAGACATCATAGGGCTCCTTTTTGGAAAAGGAAGGATGAGTGAGTTGGAGAGGGATGGGAAGGTGGTAAAGAAGATTGAGTTTCAACCTGATGATTTGGAGTAAGAATTTCCTTCTACATTCCTAGATCTTGGTCCTAACTTCATGCTAAAAATATCACTTAAGATTTTCTGGTTTATTGCCTTTGTTTGTTTTATATGATTGCTTCAATATAAAAGAGTAAGGAAAGGATCAAATGTGCATTATAGGAGGACTTTGCAGAGTAGTTTGGTATACATTTAAAGGAATATTCTACCACTGAATATATACTGATCTTACAATTTGGAAAAATGAAAAAATACCAAGGTAGCTTAATTGTTGTTCTTGCTTCTTTTTTGTTTTTGTTTTTTATTTTATTTTATTTTTTTTGAAAATTGAGTAAATTGGATTCAATAAACAAACATTTACTATCTTATGTCCAGGTAAAATAGGAGTGAATAATACTAATTACAATTCGAAGTTATTCATCAATGAAGACTTTATCGAGGTCAAACAATTTAGACAAAGGTATCAAATCTTATCTTTATAACATCTATGGATTTGATGGCTTATTTCACAATGAACCTAATTATTTTATTGTAGGCTCTGTCATAGTGACTATGCAGCAAGAACACAAGTATTCGAACTTGAAGGTGATTATTCATACTCGATGGAGGATGATTTCTGAAACTAAATGTGTATAAACCTATTTCTGAAATAAAATATGGTAATGACATGAGTTGACAAATGTTTTAAGTATCCATCATACTTTGTATTTGTTTATAGTAATAATTGTCCTCAATATTCATATGTTTTTATCTTAGGGTCAAAAGGCTATTTTTATCACCATTGAGACTGTGAAAGACATTGACTATGACTATAATTGGTGGTATAAGGCATGTAAACAATGTTTCAAAGGATTAAAGGAAAACACTAAAAGCTTTTACTATAGGAAGTGTAACATCTATCCAACTACATTCATTCCAAGGTAGGTCTAACAATGTAATAGCTAATTTTTGCTGAACTGGTTAGCCAAGATAGAAAGCTTTGTAATCTCAAATCATTTTTCTAATGTCAGGTATAACATTAGGCTAAGGGTTATGGATGAGACAGGCACTGCTTCTTTCATGTTATATGATAAAAAGGCAGCTAGGTATTTGAACATTTCAGCTAATGATCTGAGGGCTACTCATCTATCAAGGGTATGTTACTTACAAATTCTTAGTGGTTAACCCAATTTCTTCTTTTTTATGTATTAACCCAATTTATTCTTTTTTATGTAATAATATTGACAAATGACCAAATTTTAGGGTGGAGACAAGAAGGAATATCCTCCAAAAATAATTGCTTTTATGGATAAAAAGTTTCTTTTCAAAGTGGCTATGAAGATGCATGACATGAATTCCTTCCAGCCTTGTGTGATAACTATCTTAAAGCTTTGTTCAGATGAGGCTATTATCTAGCTTCATAGAAAAATGCAAGATCCATGATGTTAGATTCTGTGATATTTGTTAAGGTTTTCAAGTTTCTTTTATTACAACCATATTTTTGGGTCTTTAATTTGTTTTGGGATATCTTTATTAGGCTGAGTTCTTGCCTCAGAATTCTGAACTAATGAGCACTTTTGTCGATGGCTCTATTTAAAGAAGGTAACTTTGGATTTTATCTTATTTCAAGTAGCTGCTATAGTATTTATTAAAAGATAAGTATATACAATTTTTCTAAGGCATTTTTTTTTTCTTAGGATAGCTTCTCACCTTATGAGAATGGTGGTGACGTTGAAATAGGGACCAAGTGTCACACCTTCCAAGAACATAGTCGAAGAGGAATGGTTTGCAAAACCTTTTGAATTCTCAACAGATGGTGGTGATCAATCATCTACCAAGATGAGAAAGGTGGTTAAAGAACACGAGGATTGAATGGATTTGTTTGAAGACTTTCCAAATTAAGAGCTATTGATTAAGTTTGAAGATAGGGTCCTTAGGACTATTATATATATATAGTCTTAAATTCAAGCTTAGTTTTTGTGTGGTAGGAAAATTAAACTTTGTGTGTTGAGTCTGGAGTTCAAACAAGATAGAGGTTCATGTACTACTTTATGCATCTCATCTCTTATTGAGGTAATATCCTGTTCTAATACATTATTATGAGTTTTATATGAAGGTGGTTAAGAGTAACTACTTTTTTACTTTAACGCATTCAAAAAATACACATACAGATGTTTATATTGCAAAATGGTTATAGGTAGTTCGTTTGACTATTGATATGGAATTCATACCAGAAACAATATACATCAATCAAACTTACCAATTAGTTCAAGTTTCTATGGAGTTCATATACTGTCAATTGCCAATTACATGTAATTGCTCAATTATACAACAAAGAAAAAAAAATTTGTTAGTGGGAAACTATACCATCTTTTAAAAAACACTATGGTATTGAACTATGTACTGGACTAGAAATATGAGCCGAACACCTCGGCAGAACTACAAGAGCTCGGTTAATAGGTCCTCAAGCACCTCCTCCTTCTAGCCAATCTCATACTCCTCTTAGCCGATCTAATTATCATCCCTGGTTGACCTCATCACCTCTCAGTCAAGCTTCGTTGCCATCTCTGATTAACCTCCATCATATTCCCTTAGTTTCCAACACTTCTCAACAAGTTCCACCTCCTCCTAGTCAACCTCTATCTCTAGGATGAGCTCTATTTGCTCTCGGCCAATCTCTACCTCTTCCTAGCCAAGATGTTCTGCCATATTTGCCACCCATGCCGACCTTTGACATGCTCCAGTCAACCTCTGCTACCTCTAGGCCGATCTTACCACCTCCTACCCTATGCCATCGTGACCTCTCAGTCGGGCATTCACATAAATAAAGAGAGTGGACAATCATGACAACATAAGTCTACCATCTTCACTCAACAACTTTTATACATATGTTATCTTTCAACTTTTATGATCTCAACGTGAATAATGTTTCAAGTGCTATACACATGTTACTGTCATACTCAAACAACTTTTATACAAAAAACTTTATTATTATACTCTTTTCATGATCAATTAAATTTGATATGAATATTTTTGGATGCCAAGTATTATCCTAGATAGGCTGACCTCACTGCCTAACCGAGCTCTAGACAAGCCCTGGTCGATGTACACACCAGGCACTCTGCCTTATCAAGCCAAGTTCCAGATAAGCCCTAGTTGGTGTACACACCAAGCACTCCACCTTCTTAGGCCAAGCTTCCAGACAAGCCCAGTCGGTATCCGCACAGGCATTCCACCTTTTCAAGCCGAATATGCTATTGCCTCCCAAGATATGTCTCCATTACTCATAATCATCTTATTTATAATTGAAGATTTTTATAATGTATGCAAGACATATCCTTTTGGGTAAAATACACTTACCTCCCTTGAGGTATTAACAAATGACACTACACTCCATTTATTTGAATAACCTACACTTTGCCCCATTTGAAAAAGCTACAACTTGGTTATGACACCTCAACACTAACTACTAAGCCTACGACCAAGCTCGGGGCCTATGTACTAGACTAAAAATATTGGACAGCTCGATCCAAACCATTGGAGCTCGGACACGTGTCATAGAATCGGCCACGTGAATTTACCCCAAATTATATATATATATATATATATATATATATATATATATATATATATATAATTTATAAAAAATCCTATACTATAATATAAAAATGAGTTATTCAGCAATAGAAACTATGTGCGGATGATGAGGTGTTGATCTAATGAGGCTTTGTTTCCCCAAAATGCTAGAGCCTGATATAGCAAGTGGTACACATAAATGATGGTACATATGTCAATTTGCAAATAATCCATACTTCCACGCAACCTTCTTCAATCAAGCTCATCTAACCATTAATTGCAAATTCAAATTCTGGTAGCTTATTTGATAGTACCACTTAGCGCACTAGTCCTATAAATAGTGGAGTAGTTGGGTTGTTGTGAGTGTGTTATAGTGTTGGGATTTTCTTTTGATATAGATTCTTTCTATGTTCATCCTTTTTAGTACCATGTATGCTTTTCGACATTTTTAGTTTCTTTAGTTATTGGTTTCTTTCCTCAAATTTTTCATTCCGACATTTTGTTTCTCAGCAATTATGGCATGTTCTTCATCGATGGGAAGGCACATTGGTAGATAACCAAAATGTAGAGCCTTCTAAGCCAAGCTCCACTTCCTCAACTGGGCTCTGTCTTCATAGTCGAATTCTATTTCCTCTCTGACAAGCTCCACCTTCTCCCAATCGAGATCCTTTTTCATCTCTCCACCAGGTTTAGCCTTGACATAGACCCTTCAAGCTTTGTCTCCTCTAGGATGAAATAAATGATGTATTACTAGGTCATGTTGGTTAAGCTAAGGAGTTATGTTTAGACTACATTATCAATTATAAGAAATTCTCTATACCTGTTATGTTTCAACTTGGATTCTTGCCTAACAATTCTAAACTACAGAGCACCTTTGTTGATGCTTCTGATATGAACAAGGTAGTTATTGATTAAGCACAACAAATTAAACGCTAAACTCATTTACATGAGATTAACTCTAAAAAATTTTTCTATTTTCATAGGATACTTTCTCACAATCTTGTGAGAATGCTACATATCTTGAAGTAGCAACCTCTCACACACCCTCCAAGACCAATGTCAAACAATCAAAGACCATATGTCATGGCGAAGCTTGGATGGCAAAGCCTTCTAATTCTTCTCCTTGATGATTGTCGTTATTCTTCTACCAAAATGAGAAAATTTGTGAAAGAACATGAGGACTAAATACAATTGGTTTATTCTTTTAAATAACAAGTTGTTGATGAAATCTAAGCCCACTTCTCAGAGAGACTTGCAATGATGTCATTTTGTAATGCTTACATTTCTATCATGTTTGTTAGGCCTAATGAACTTTAAGTTGTCTATCTAATTTTTCTGTAGTAATGCAATGTTTTTGGTGTGTTTGTAGTACAATCAACTCGAGTTTCATGTTATGTTTATTATAAGACATTATCAAAGATGTTCTATGGTAATAGAGGGCTTAGCTCCTATTGATACCTTGTTTTAATTTATTATTCTTGATATTTATGAAAATTTTACTTAAACATAAATCTTTTACACATGATATAAGCTAAATATTTTTTTTCCAATTCATTCAGATTAAATAATGTTAAACAAGTCTATGGACACATGACAACCCGTGGAACTGAGATTATAATGTGACTGAACAGACTATTATTGGATATCTTATTATACTAACAACTTCATATCAAAATGCTAGCTCCTATAGATCTCACTAAACACATTGATTGTAAAGTCTTCTAATTCAAATTTAAATAAACAATTAGTTCTAATTACACTACATTTAGTTCCATCAAAATTTCATTTTTCCCCTAAAATGCCGTATTGCCTTATACCTTAAAACCAAGACATTTAGCAAGCCCCATTCATGCCAAAATCCAACGTGGCTTCACCACGTGATCCAATTCCCCCCTCCCAAAAAAAATGCTGGAGCTTCTTATAGCAACTACTCTACGGACATTATTTCATTTAGTTCATTTAATGTAGCTATGAGTCCACTTTTTGCTTCCTGCAACTTTTGAAACTTAAATTTTAAACTTTCTAGTAGATGTGCGTTTGATGGTAACTCTTTAATCACAATACAATTGTGAGTGTAATAATGGAGTATGGTTTCTTTCAAAATGAAACAATGAGCTATTTTCTTTCAAACATTTCATCTTGACTATTTAGTTATTGGTTTCTTTCATCAAATTTTTCATTCCAACATTTTGTTTCTAGCAATTATGGCATGTTCTTCATCGATGGGAAGGGTTATTGGTGGATGACCAAAATGCAAAGCCTTCTATCACGAGATGGATTCTAACTCGGAAAATACATGTTGTGCTCACTTATATTTACTATCATTAATTCTCATTTATTTCCATGGTTTAAGAAATTTGTCACATTCAATTGTTTTCATCAATACAATATTTCTATGGAAGAAACTCAATACATCAATGGAATTTGAAGCAAAGTTACGATGATCTCCTATGGAGATCCTACATGGTCGATCCCTGGGATCCTTCCATCACATCCCAGTTAGCCTCCACTACCTGTTATCTGAGCTTCGCCTCCAACAGGCCAATCTCATTACCTTGCCCTAAGCTCTATTGCCATCCCTGGTGACCTCATCACCTCCCAATCGAGCTCTGCTACTAGCAGAGCTCATTTTCCTCTTGGCCAAGCTTAATTGTCATCTCTGGTTCACCTTACCACGACTGAGCCAAGCTTTGCTCTCCTATTGGCCAATCTTAATTGCCATCTCTAGTAGCTTATCACCTTGAGGCCGATCTTCATTGTGATGTCTGATTAACCTCCATCATATGCCCTTAGTCTTCGCCACTTGTCAGTTGAGTCATGCCTCTTAAGTTGAGCTCTATTTCCTCTCGAACGGCTCCACATTCGCCCAATTGATATCATTTCCATCTTTGCCCCTGGCCGAGCCTTGACACAGGCTAGTCAAGCATTGTCTCCTTCAGGACGAGCTTATCAGCGTTTAGTTGAGCTTCGATGTTGCCTCTGGCCGAGTTACCTCATCATCCATCAGCCAAGCCCTATCTCCACCATATTTATTTGAAAAACCTACACTCCACCCCATTTGAAAAACCTACACCAGTTCATGACACCTCGGACAACTACTGACCTACCAAGCTCAAGGGCTATATGCTGGACTAGAAATATGGGTCAGATAGCCTCCCGAACTACTAGAGCTTAGACCCTGGTCCCAAAGATCGGCCACATGGATTTACCAGATTATCACAATAATTTATAAAAAAATTAATTATTTTATAATTATTTTTAAGGTAAAATGCACTTACCACACTTCAATATAAGAAATGACACTCCATCTCATTTATTTGAAAAACCTACACATCGATCATGACACCTTGGCACCCACTCTCGGCCTACGACCAAGCTAGGGGCTATATACTGGACTAGAAATATGGGCCGTATAGCTCGCTTGAACCACTAGAGCTTGGACATGGGTCCTATAGATCGGCCATGTGGATTTACCCAGATTATCTATATAATTCATAAAAAATAAATTATTTTATAATTATTTTTATTATTTAGTATATAATTTATAAAAAAAATAAATTATAAAAGAGAAACACTAAATACACCCTTAGTCAAATGGGGTGGAGTGTAGGTTTTTCAAATAAATGGGATGAAATGTCATTTCTTGATACCTCAAGAAAGGTAAGTTACCCAACTATTTATTATATATCTCCTTATTCTCAGACTCCAATTACCAAGCTTACTTCTACCTTAGGCTAAAGTAATTTGCAAATTACTAAGACATCAAGCATACACCCCTTGATACGTACAATTGTCATACACCGCTTTATTAAGCCAAGCTTCAAGCAAAAATCCTAGTCAACATCTTGATACTTCATTGTCATACCCCCAAAAGAAGGTCACAGGGAATTCTCTTATAGTTCTTTGTGAATTTCCTTCAACATTTCAAAGAGATTATATTAACAATGTGATTGAAAATGTGATTTTCAATTATTCACATGATAATAAAATTAATATATCTCATAAATGAATGGTGTGTATGCTTTGCTAAGCATGGCATTATCCTACGAAAAAAAATAAAAATTCATTTCTAGAAACTTTGTATAATAATGTAAATTTATTAATTAGATAACATAAATCCATCTTCTCTCAAATTTTATTAATCCATATGTTAATAAAAACTTATACTTTTAATAATGAGTATATAAATGAATTTACAGGAATTAATATTACTCAATATATTTTATGTAATAAAAATTATTAATTATACTTTTCATTTATATAATTATTTCATTCAACATCATTTTAATTTTATAATCTTTTAATTCAAATTGATATAGTTTATTTTATTTTTGATAGTTTATAGTTTTATCATATACTATTTAATTATAATTTTATAATTTTTTAAGATTTATAAAATAAAGTAAAAATATAGCACTAAATTATATTATATGTATTGCTTATATGACTTTTAATTGAATAAACCTTTTGAAATTACCAATGAATTTTTAATTTTTCCACAATATTGTGGATCAATATAAGCAATTTTTTCTTAGTTTTTTATTGATGAAAATATAATAAATCTAATAAAAATTTGATTATATAAGTAATTTTCATATATTTATATTCTATTTTGTAGCTGATGTTGATATTATCTTAAACTACTATAATAAATTCTGACAAAAGGAACAATTAAGAGTATTGTTTTTTCAAACAAATATAGTTCTAGTACAATCTCTAAGTATTATTATTCTTTTAAAATTATATTTGTACTAATAACAATTATTATTATCAAAATAAAGTTATTAGTTGTTATCATTTCTATGCAACGGTAATGTAGATATAACAATTCAGCTATATACATTTACTTTGTTTAATTTTAATTGAATATCTATTATGGACAAATTGAAACATAACTTGACTAAATTATATTATTATGGTTTATATATATAACATGTTATCATGATAATTATTACACTAATCATATTATTCAAGTAGCATCTAATTTAATTAACACTCCCGTGCAAAGCATGAGCTATAACACTAGTTTTAAACTATTATCAAGAAGACATTAATTTTTTTACCAATTAAATAAGGATAATCTTGTATATTACTCTTTTTATCTTTAAATAATTATCCAT
This sequence comes from Dalbergia oliveri, assembly GCA_030441495.1. Classification (NCBI taxonomy): domain Eukaryota; kingdom Viridiplantae; phylum Streptophyta; class Magnoliopsida; order Fabales; family Fabaceae; genus Dalbergia; species Dalbergia oliveri. Next base: position 4,348,820 of record JAMLFY010000005.1, on the reverse strand, counting down.
TTTAAAAAAAAATCTATAAATAATGATTCATTTTAAAAATTTAAGTAGTATTATTTTTTTTTTCAACAATACTCTTATTAATTACTAGGTTATTCATTATATGAGGAGGGTGAAGAAAGGGAATCGCTTCATGGCGATCAAAATTGATCTTGTGATGGCGTATGACCGCCTCCGCTGGGACTTTATCAATCAATGTCTAGTAGAGTTTATGATTTCCCCACATTTCATTTCTATTATTATTCATTGTATCTCCTCACTTTCCTTTTAGATTCTTTGGAACGGTGAAAACATGGAGACTTTTAGCCCCCTCGAAGCCTCAGGCAAGGTGATCCCATTTCACGTTATTTGTTTGTGATTTGTATGGATAGACTGTCCCATATCATAGAGGAGAGGATGCAGAGGAAGAATTGGAAGCCTTTTTTACATCGGCAAAAAGGGGTGGCCATATCCCACTTAATGCTTGCGGATAACCTGGTCTTGTTTGGGGAAGCTTCGGAGAATCAGATGAGAATCATGAAGGAGTGTCTTGATCCGTTTTGCAGGGCTTCTGGACAGAAAGTCAAACCCCAGAAAACTTTCATCACGTTCACTTCCAGGGTATCCCGAGAGAAATAAATGCTTTTATGGGGATCAATGGCTCTAAGGAATCAAATGAAATCGGCAGATATCTTGGTGCGCAGATAATTAATGACCGTCGCTCTGCAAAGTCGTTCGGTCACATTGTGGACAGTGTTAAACACAAGCTTCAAAGATGGAAGTCTCAATGTCTCTCTCTATGGCTGGCCGAATAACCTTGGCCCAAACGGTTATTGCCCCGGCTGCCAATTCCTCATGCAATGCTCCAAGGTTCCTACGGGCAGGTGATTCGGGCCTTTGGAAGGCAGTAGCTGAAAACTTTGATTTCCTTACCACTAACACTAGCCATAATTGTGGGAATGGGGCCTCCATATATTTTCGGACTGACCCTGGCTTTGTAAACTTGGGCCTCTCCATCTTCTGGCCCAGAATCCCACCCCTAATGTTGACCTTAAGCTTAGAGTTGCTGACTATGTTCTTCCCAATGGAAAATGGAACGTCAGAGCTCTTTCTTCCTATCTCCCCGCCGACGTCATTAACATGATTAGACCAATTCCGCCTCCCACCCATTTTGACCCTACAGACTCCATTCGTTGGAAACTAACCTCCAATGGTGTTTTCACTACCAAGATCGTCTATGATGAATTGGTCAGTTTAAGGAACCCTCACAATGGCCCGTGGGATAGGTTTTGTCAATGGAGAGGACCTCAGGGAATTGAAGTCTTCTCCTGGCTCGCGACTCATCATAGACTCACCGCACCTGCTAAAAGAAATCAACGGTTTGGTACTTCGCCTGTGTGTCACCTCCGTCCAAATCATGTCGAAGATGTTCTCCATGTGCTGCGTGATTGCCCAACCGCATCCAGAATCTGGATCCATTTACTCAAGTCTAATGTCGTCACTAATTTCTTTTCCCTGACTGTACCTCATTGGATTGAGGAGAATCTGAAAAACCAATGTAGTTACAATGATAACTATCACTGGCCGGATGTCTTTCTTGTAACCTGCTGGAAAATCTGGAATTGGCGAAACAAACAAACATTTTAGGAGCACTTCTCTAGACCTATTATTGCTCCCTCCCTTCTTTGGAGGAGAAATTCTTAGCTCTTAAAACAAGACAAAATATTTGCTATGTTTTATTTAATGATTGACAAATCAGCTATTGTATTAAAAATGTTCAGGGAGATATGAGATAATAATAACTTACAAAACTTATGTGTCAATTAATAAATGGACGAGAGGAAATGTTATCAATGCTAAAGGGATACCTGCCATTGCTGTCTAGGCTGGATTAATTCGCAATTCCCTTGGAAAATGGATTATTGGCTTTCAAAAGAATCTGGGTATTTCTGATGCTCTTACTGCGGAGCTCTGGGGCCCTCTCATTGGGATGGAAACAGCATGAACCTTCGGTTATAGAAAGGTGATCATGGAATCTGATTGCAAGCAGACAGACTGTGGAGCTCATCAATGGTATCGCCTCATCAAATAACCATTCTTGCCTCCTCCGCCGAATTGGTCTTTATCTGCAGCATGATTGGGAGATCTAAGTGTGCCATACCTATCGTGAAGCAAATAAAGCGGTTGATGTTTTGGCCAGAATCAGCCTCGGCACCAACTACCAGACTACTATCTGCCTGTTTGGTTTGCCTCACTTTTCCCGTTCAGTGAAAAGAATCCAGTTGAAAAAAATTGTTGTTTGTTGGCTATGGATTACCTGGTCCCCTCCTAGTGTGGGCTTATTGTTAGTCCCTCTTTATAAATCATCTGAACCATTGGATTAACTAATTATAATATGTTGATGGCTCAGATTTAATCAGTGAAATAAATAAATTTAACTTAAAAATTAAATAAATTTAAAAATTCTCAAACCTACCCTTCCTCTTTCCCTTTCATCCCAGCCACTAGCCACCACCTGCCACTACCACGGATACTGGTAATGATGTTTTGAGTGGCTAGTGTTGCCTGATTAATTTCCCGCGTGACAGTTCTGATCAGTTTTAGATTTGTTAGATTATTTTTAATCAATTTGTCTGTTATACAGATAAGAACAAATTCGTTAGTTAGCTTGCTATGTATTTTATGTTGATATATAAGCACTATAAGAATAACCCAGATTTTTGGAGCTTCTTCATTCTTCAATCATTGAATAAAATTCAGTCTTTCAATTTTCTCAATTTCTTGTTTCTCTGTGAGAAAGCATTGGCTTTCCCTGCAAGTTCAGCTCCTTTTCTTCTTAACTGATACCATTTTTACAGCTAGCTTAGTTAAACTTCTCGTTCGCGAAGGTTCCCTGTAAATAAAAAAATATAATCCAAATTTTTTCTTTGTTTATTTTTATTCTTTTTTTAATTTAAATATTCTAAAAAAAGTCTAATATAATAAAAAATTGATTATTAAAACTTATTTATTATTATTTATTATAATAATAAGATATTATAATATATATAATTTAATTTTAATTCAAAAAATGTAAATAATTAGAAAAAATAATTAGAATTAAATTATGTAAAATTTTATATAAAATTATATATATTAATATTAATTATAAATATATAGGTATAGAATTTATATATATATATATATATATATATATATATATATATATATATATATATAATCTGATTCTAATCAAACAAATATGATTCTTTCTATATTTCATATCGAAGTTTAATTGGAATTAACAAAAAAGCACTTCCCCCATTCAGACGCAGTGCTCTATGAACCAATTTTTTTGTTTTCTTTGGATAATTTCTTAGGAGCCTCATCCCACCAAAATGCAACAAGATAAGGAAAAAATTTTCTGAAAACAATCAACACAAATATTAACCAGCTTCTATAATTTGTTAAATATCCTCTGTTGTTAATGAAGGAAGTGTTCCCTTTGAATGGTGTCTTACTAAAAGTATTGAAATTTCATTCATATGATGGTTTTCTCTGGATTAAAAAATATAAAAAATGCCCATCATTGCGACTGAATGTGTGACCGAAGGGTAAAATGGTGCAGGGATAGAGTTAAGATTGTGGGTGTAACTGCGTAATTGAAAAAAGAAGGGAGGTGGGAATTAAAAATCATAAGAAGGCCGAAATGGTAATTTAGGGGTGGATTAGCCTTGGTCTCCAGACCAAGGAATCCTGTGCCTTGTTTGTTTAGCATTTTCAATTTTAAGATAAGTGAGCAGTGGATGGAAGAATTGACTTTGGTGGAATTAAGATTTTGTTACTTTTGTTGAAAGTGGCTTTCATTCCAACAACGATCAAGTTGCAAAAGTTGACAAATTACTCTCTTTCCCCCATTTTCCTTAAAGATGATAAAGGTCAATTTTTCTTACAATAGAACAATGTCTATTTTAGTAATTAAATCTTCAAAAATAATTTACTTTATTATTTTTAAATAAAAATACTATTTTTAAACTTATTTTCTTAATATTATTTCAAACATAAATTAATTCTTTCAAAATCAATTTTTTTTAAATTAATTTTTTCAGCATTAATTATTTTCAAAACAATTCTATCAAAATCTAACAAATCCTATATGAAATTTCCCCCCTAGCTAGTATTAAGTCTATCATCCTCATTGATGTCTCAGGGCTCCCATACCCCGTGTTGTGACCTAGTCTCTCTGTTTGAATTGCTTACCTAATAAAAAAGGTGCCCCAAAACACTCATTCGCAAATCTCCTTAAAACATTATACTGATAATTAATCATAACTCGAATAAGAGATTGATAAGTTAACTACAATAAACTATGCGCTTCGGATACTGCTGCGCGAACAACTTGAAATTGTTCCATTGAAACCATTCATCATAGATTGCCATAGGGCGAAAGTGAGGCAGCCTGGTCTGTTTCATGTGATCCCAAATAACAAAATTTTCGGACCAAAGCATAGTAACAGAAAAAGAAACAAAACGAAAAAACAGAAAGAATTTTATCGCAATTAAGATAAAAAATAAAATCCATCTACATTAGCAAAAACACAAGCAGTTCCCACATTTTGTGTACAATGAAAAACGCCAAAATCCTTTGTTACTCTCAATCAGGTAATTGTCAGCAGCTAATTATGAACTTCATGGAAGATCTACAGACCACATCAGCTAGAACTAACATCAACTCCTCTTTGCTTCAAATATTCCTTGGCCTCGACAATGTCCTGAAAAGAAGCAAATAAGGAACAGTCTTAAGCAACATGCCATCACATAGCAGACCATATCTGAATTTTTATTATGAATCGATGGCTTCAATTTGCTACTTTATGAAGCCAGCATTAGGCTATTATTATCTAGTCATATGATCTGCTCCAATAAACCACTTAAGGGGTATTTGGGAGGATTAAACTGGTGACTGGTGACATAATAACCAAAACAATTGAACCACTATTTCAACATTCAGTTCAGATTTGGAGAATTCAAAGCATATTCTTATCTTTCTTTCCCAACCTTAAAATTCCCGTAAGTTAAAGGATCAATTAGTAGACGTAGAAGTAACACCAGTAAAACTCGCACGCTGGGACTATAATCTCCATCTCAGAAATAGCTGATTACTTTTCACCACAAAGGAAGTAGGCCAACTAAAATGCACAAACAAATATGTGAACAAGAAAGAACACATATTGGGAATATATTCATTTTTGGAATGATAAATAATGAAGGAGGAAAAGGAAATGATGGGATATGCAATAAGTTTTCTTGCTTGTGAGTAAGGAAGGAACTCATGAGGATCTATTTACCCTCAAAGACCCATTTTCATTCACTTCAAAATTGCGGTGGAAAGGAAGAAAAAATTACAACTTCCAAAGAATATAATTATTCCATTCCATTTCTTTACAATATAACTTCTAAACAAGTTTTGATGAAATTCCATTCTGTTCACTTATCAATCTCCCAAACAAGAGGGAAAGAAGCATTTTTCCCTTCCCTTCCCTTTCCAGCTCATTCCTACCTTTAGTTCCATTTGTTTCCATTAATAAAAAGACATCCACACACAATATTAAGCTTTTCGGTAAATTGGTTCCCGGATGATAACATAAAAGGCAGCCCCTTTTCTTTTTGAAAAAAAACTTCTGATAGAATAAAGTGCAGTGATTATACTGTCAGTACTCACATGAATTATTCATGTTTTTATTCAATTCCTGCAATAAATGTTACAGCACGCCTCCTCCCATGTCTAGTAGAGATACTACACCTAGATTTTCTGATCAAAGTGGTCACCATGAGGGAAAGGGTCTTAGTGATAGTGCCAAGCACCAACTCCAGTGGTAAATGTCATTGCCACTAACTGCTCAGGTAATGAGAGAAACAATGTAGCCTCAAACAATGACTACTAATTTGTACAGACCACAGACCCAATGGCTTGGAAGTCACTCTGATGGAGTCTCTAATTTGTTTTGTTGGGCTGACAAATGATGGGACTCAGGGAGGATAAGGGGCAGAAATGGTAATGAAGATTCTGCTTCAGAGGAGGGGGAGTTGGTGACGAAGGTGCTCATATCATTCGAGGAAACATGGACATGAAGGAAAGAGAGGGGCATCGGGGGTTTCAGATCATCTAGGCAGTGATGGGTGATGCCCGCCAGTTGGGCAGAGATAGCACCTTGCTTTTCCGATTTTCTTCCAACTTTTCATAATTGTCACTGTAATTTCTGTTTCTGCTTCCTAGATTGTAGTTGCATTTTGTTCTCATTTATTTCCTATTATTTTCTGTTGTTAATGACAAAACCTATTGCATTACATTTCAATAGAGAATAACAATAAATTACATGGGACCAAAGATTAGAAGGCAGGATGTAACCCAAAAATAAAAAATTATGAGGCAAGTGGAAAAATGAATGTGCTTATGAAGTATAGAGCTAGAATGTCTGAGATTTAGGGGACCTGAGAAAGCTAGAGAATGAATTTTGAACATGTTTTGAGGTCCTCAAAATTAGGTAAGGTCTAGTTTTTAGTAAACTTCTTTGATATAGTGTTGCAGGAAATTTTTCATTGGCTTAATTTTGGTGGTCACACACTTCTAATACCTTTTTCTCTATTTTATTTCCATTTTTACTTCTCATTTGTATGGATATCTTCCACTCTGACAACTTATTCAATCTCAATAATATCTAGTTGTTCATCAAAAACAATATTCATTAAGTGAACACAATAAATGCATACTCACACAAATGTGTAAGGATCTGTATTCCATAGGAAGTATAAAAAGCACCAACCACTCGTAAAAGACAGAAGTTGTAGAAGAATACCTTTTGCAACAGCAGGGCTTCTTGAGGACAGGTGGGAAAATTCATCAGACCAACTCCAACCATTAATAGTCCGTAACATCCTAGAGAAACAATAAAATAGATGGGTAGCTGCAGAGGACAGAAACAAGTCATCGTCAGCATTATGCAGATTTACATTCTATTAATATTGGGGAAAAAAAAAAGAATTGCCAATGATGGGATTGGTTCAGCTAGAAAAGATTGAAGCAATTCACTTGCTAGGCTTAGGTTCAAATTGAGCTACGTGTCCCCCAACCAATCCCCCATTGGTAGGCATTCAGTATGTACCACTATGAACTCATTGAGGTCTGTTGCATGCCCTTGGTTTGGAAAGGAAAGGGAAGAATTTCCCCTTCCTAAAACATTTTTGTACAAAAAACAAAAAGTAAATAAAAATTGAAAGAGTCAAGCCAATAGAGTGACATAAGTACTTACCAACCATGTATGACTGCGTGGAATTATATTAGTTTGTATAAGGCCAACCCATAAAGCAGTGATAGCAATCACCAACGTCAAAATCTTCACGATGTGCTTCATTTATCAATCTGAAATTTGATCAATTATATAAATGTTTGTGTGAAAAAATCATTTCTATATACAAACACTGGTTACACTCATAAATGCTTCATCATATAACATGATATATGTGGGTGTGTGATGGGCGCATGAATGTGATATTGATGGACAGGGAGGGATTCAGAATAAGACACGAGTGGAAACAAACAGAGACAGAGTGAACAACTAAAGGTTGAAGCAATAACTGTCACAATTATTTACAAAAACGTAAGACCTGTCAGCTAAACAAGTTCTTATTAATATCATGTGCACCTTAAGTAGCTAAAGAAGCAAACAAATTTGAGAAGTAACAATTTTCTTCAGGAGTTCCCATCACTAACAAATATAAAAATCCAAGAACAACCACAATTCCAGTGTCATGAATCCCTTAATGGTGGTGGCAACTAGGCTAAAATAAGACAATAGATATCAAAGGAAAAGAACAGAAGGGTTAGAGCACAATGTAGTTAATATGACTCAAAGCCTCTGCAGTCTCCCAGCAACATTTGCTAGTTCCAAGAACAAATTCCCATGAACTATACTCATATTGCTCAACTAATCCAATAAATAGTGTCAAAGTCACTACAGAAAAAGGCATAGAAAATGTTCTATCTTAAGTTCTTAACCTGCTTTGCATAAAAATAATGGAAGATATTTAATATTAAAAGGAGTTGCTGAAAATGAGGGGCAGACAGGTATAGATTCAGAAATACAAAGCAAATATCGGAAACACATAAACTTGATGAGTTTGATCATGGAACTCATATGAATCATACAACTATCGCATATCAAATGTATTCAAAATGCTTATATAGCCTAAAAAGGTTAAAACTAATTAACAAACAGCATCTCACGGGGGCTGGGGCTCCAGTCTCTTCACATGCAATTATAATTAAAATATAAGTATATAACATTCAATGCCCATGCACAATTTCCCAGCATCACTTGGAAGTTTCAGCCATAAGCTCCACACCACCATTTAAGTCCATGTTGCTTAATCAATGCAGCATGGATCATCCAGTGTAGTGAAAATTCTTATATACCCTTAAAACTAATAAACAACAGGTATATTAAAGAGGTTCTAATCTCTGTCTATGTCACTAACTTTATACAACATCGCACAATCATTTCTAAGGTTCAAAATCAAGAATCATGAAGAAAACAAAGCCTCAATTAGTTAATTAGATTAATCAAAGTAAATTATTCACTACTTCCATCAGATGGGATTTCCATGAAATTTATTTCATAGTTCACAGTTCACAGTGACTCAAAGCCCATGCAATTTCCCAGCATCACTTGGAAGTTTCAGCTGTAATACCCACACACCATCAGTCTTCATCAATGTAACCATGAAAATCAATTCATCATATATCAAAGCCATTCAGAAGAAAAGAGATGTCATGAAGTTCATAATCACACTAAAATAAGAAAGCAGATACCACAAACCCATGTGATGATTTGATATTATAACAGCAGGAATTATCTAATGTACTCCAAATCCGTAGATAACACCTTGCAGCTAATTAGCAACCAATATATTAACGAGGTTCCATTGTCTTTCCACGTCATAATTTTTTTTTTTTCATAGAAAGTATAAAACATTTCACACTCATTTCCAAGTGCCAGCCAAGGTTCAAAATAAAGAATCACGAATAAAACCAAATTCTCAATGAGTTGATTCAATCAATCAAAAGTAAATTATTTGCCACTTCCATCAGATGGGATCTCAATGAAATATATTTCATAGTCCACACTGACTCAAAGCCCATGCGCAAATTTCCCAGCATCACTTGGAAGTCTAAATCGCAAGCCCCGCCACCAGCAAAATCCATTTTCCCTATCAACGCAACGGGGAACGTAAAAACCAATCAATCTTTCATCCATCAAAGGCATTCAGAAAAGAGCCTTCCACCACATTCAGGATCAGCCAATTCCTAAATTAAGAAAACAGGTACCATACAAACATCGTCGCTACAATCGAAGGAACATAATGTCGCACCGGGTGTCGCACAGCAATGTTGATATCTTTCGATCTCGCGAGCGGTAATCGATTGTAAAAAGAAAGAAAGGCAAACTAGCCTGCAAGGGCCTAACATGATGCGGGGAAAAAGACACGATAGAACGTGGTTCTCGAGAATATAATTCTTGAAAATACCGAACCAAAGTTCGAAAAACGACTTGGTTCTAGGTTTGAAAGGGAGATCGAAACGTAAAGTTGGAGTGAGAGGGAGAACCTGGCGAGAGATGCCAAACGCGGCGGTGGCGCGTTAAAGACAGAGCGGCGGAGAGAGATCGGAGACGGTGGACGATGGGGTGGGGTTCAGGCGGCGGCTGGAATGATTGGAGTCGTGCAGAAGGGAGAGGAGGTGGGAGCAATTAAGCGAGCGAGCGAGCGGGGAAATGTGCACGGGCGAAAGACGAGGAAAGAAGGTAGGGTTGCCATTCAAGAAGTTCGTCAAGGATATTCTTGTAATAGTATTTAGCGACTTGCACACTGTGCCCTCAAGTCCCATTTTTATTTTTTAGAAAATTACAGTGATCATATGAGATTTTATGATATTAGAGTCAATACCTCTCTATTTGTTTACTCGACATCACGCTCCCCTATAGAAAATGAAAGTTGATGTCATTTATTAAGAGGGCCTTTTGTCCAAATAACCTCTGTTTACTTCCAACATTAAACATTTTCCATTGTTATTGGGGAGGTTACTAAGTATAACTTTACTAAACCTGAAGAAGATTAATATAATTTTTTTCTTTATTTTTTAATAAAGTCCTCACAAATGTTAGATATTTTGATTAATAATTATTTTTTAATAAGTCCTTTCAATTTTATCCATGGAAACGCCAAGTCTTGGCCAACATCAAAGGTCACAATCTACTACAATACATAAATCTGAAAGGAAAACGTCCTACAAAATTTGCTTCTTCAGCTGATAAGTGCACAAGAAAAATCTCTGATGATTTTGAACTTTGGGAGTGTCAAGATCAATTACTTTTGTCTTGGATGCTTGCTTCAATGTCTGATTTGATCCTCACCTTAGTGGTTGATTGTGATTACTCATGGCAACTATGACACAAATTAGAGGAATATTTGCAGCACACACTCATGCAAGAGTTCAGCAACTTAGATATGAGTTGAGGTCCATCACAAAAGATTCTACACCAATTTCTAAATATCTTCTTAGAATTAAAGCTCTAACTAATGCTCGTCTTGATTGGATCTAGCTTAACTGAAGAAGAGCACATTCACACTATCCTTGGTGGTTTACCTCCAAAATATCAAGTATTTGTCACTTCAATCTCAACACATGCAGAACCGTGCACTATCACTCAACTTGAATCTCACCTTCTAGTTCATGAAGCTCAATTAGAAAAGCAGAATTGAGATTCGCATTCTGATACCATGAAAGAATCCATGGGTGCAAGGTTGGGCATCTTTGAGCTAGAGAAGAAATAGAGAGAAATGGAAGAAGAAAGAAGAGAATGTGTAACTGAATAACAACAGAATTGAATTCATTGTGAAAGGGAGAGTAGTACAGGTGTGTATATATATATATATACATGAACATGAAAAGTGAAAGACTTCTACTACAAGTTTCTCCAAAGGTGAGGCGAGAAAGTTAGTTACTCTAACAACTAATCATTAACAACTTGACTACACTTCAACAAACTTAACAACATCTAACTAGACTTAACAATGTTGAATATATTTGAATATTTTATTAAATATCATATGCCATAAATGAACTAACTTGTATACAAATAGGGATGTCAATGTGTAATACCCCTTTAAATAAAAAATGTTAGAAATTTTTTTCAAATCTGGAAGGGTGCAAGTTACCTTTATATATCATTTCAGGTCCTGAAATTCACTAAGTCTAGACCTACACGCCCTTAGAGGGCTATGTGATAGAGCTATACTCTTGGGACCAAAAGTTCCGGTAATTGTTCCCTAGAGAAAATGAGTTCAAGAGTGATTTTTAACAAATTTTATAAAACCCTTAAGTATTCCATTTTTAGCTTACAAGTTTATGAAGTCGTAAGATTTTTTGAATATTTTATTTGAATCCAAATAGGGGGTATTTCCCTTTTTACATTTATGTTTTAAAGTTAATCATTAACTTAAAATTAAGAAATGTAAATAAGTGAGTAGTGGGATAGTAAAGTCCAATACATACCAGTATTGGAGCATCTGGAGCTTCTGGGACCGCCCAGGCGGTCCTATGACCGCAGACGGTTAACAAAGAGTGAAGTCGGTGTCTAGAGCCTCTGAAGACCACCCAGGCAGTCATGTGAATGCCAGGCGGTAAGACAGAGAGTAAGTCGGTGCGCCAGAGTGGCGGGCCCAAGTGGTGAATAGCGAACATAAAAACCCCATTTCGGGTCTAGACCATTCCAGACACACCCACCTCCCCCAAACTTCTCTCAACTTCGAACAAACACCTCTTCCAACCCATTTTCACTCATAAAACTCCATTTTCTTCTAACTCTTTCAAGTTTAACTTAGAATCTTCAATCCTCCAAGCTTAAAGGTATGTTATTTTGCTAGTTCTCTTCATTTTCTTCAAGTTCTTTAGAGTTATGGGTGGTTCCCATGCTTCTCAAGGGAGAGAAGCTTTCCACCTTGCTAGAAAGGGGTTCTTGTGGTTTTAGAGGTTAACTTAGAGTTCTACTACTTCCATGACAGATAGAGGTATCATTTTCACTTCCTAGAGGTCTGTTAGTGTGGATTCTGCATATTCCACCCTTCTAGGTGAGTGGGTTCACATATGTGACTTCTACGTTATGCATTAGAGTTATTTTCATGAAAACTATGATTTACTGCTTGATTTAAAGAATTACTGTACAAGGATTTGAAGTTTACTGCTAAAATTATGGTTTAGAACTACTAGTTTTAAAGCATGAAACATGTTTTAGACAAAACTCATGAGACCATGGTTGTTGAACTAACTTATGTAGAGTTGATTATATGTGTAACTATTAGAGGATTCTATGATTGTTTTACCTGGATTCTGGAACTAGTTTACGTTTATACTATAGTTTTATACCTAGATACGAGGTTTAGAGAAAGGGACTGAAATGATGGTTTAGACTCTATGATTTCAGAATATGATATTGAGATTTCCTAGTTTATGGTTGGAACTATGTTTAACAAGTTAATAGTTTGAATTTAAAGAGTTTTGATGATTGAATGATATTTTGATAATCAATAAAAGAGTTTTAGAGCATGAGTTTCCATGAGATTCAGACACCTGGCTACATACTCTGTGGAGGTTTGGAATCCCAATGTCCACAAAGGGTGATTCCTTGGACATGGTTCCACACGCAATTATGCTAAGGTCACCTTTAGAATGGAATGGACTCAAGTTTTCAGAATATAACAAGTTTATTGTTAATAAGAAATGATATAGAGATTTAGACATAAAAGGATTTTAGAGCATGAATCTTCATGTGACTCAAGAGCGGTTGGCGGATACATATTCTTGAACTTGGAATTACCAAGTGTGATTTTATAGTCAGTGATGCTAAGGTAAACTAGAGTTAGAGAGATTCAAAGCTCTCAGGAAGTTTATGAGCCCACGAGGGGCAATCCATTCAGAGAAATACAAGCCCACAAGGGGCAACATATTCAGAGAATTACAAGCCTACGAGGGGCAACATATTCAAAGAATTATGAGCCCACGAGGGCCTGGTTCACAAGGAACCATTGAGATCGGTCCACAAGGGATGTGGTTCACGAGGAACCATTAAGATCTTAGAGGCTCTTGTTCATGAGGAACTGGTACCCACTTTTCTGTTATTGTTTATTGTTATGATATTTCATACTAGACATTACTGTTACTTAGGAGCTATATTATTATGGGTTTATTTAATGTCAGGTATGAAAGTTAATTAATGAAAGAACTTTTGAATTGATAAAGTAATCATTTGAATGTATATAAATATATGTCCAGAAGAAGTTTATGGGAACTTAGACAAGAAATAAATCAAAGGATTGCTTTATAAAGTTTATGAAATGATGATTTGCATATAAGTGTATGTAATATAATTGCGTAAGACTTTTTGAGAAAAGTACTTTTGAGCTGATGTATGGACACATAATTACATAATATTTTGAGTATTAGTAATGTTATCATAATTTCATGCATTGTTTTTTTGATGTCCCATGAAGGGGGTTTTAGATGAGGGCTTACTCATTAGTTTTGGCATCAAAACTCACCCCTCTCATTTCTTTCATTTTTAAGAGGAACAATGCAGCTAATCCAACACATCCAGGTAAAGTGTCAGACGGTAAGTTTCACCAGAGTGAAGCATCTGATCTTATCAGAGAAGGTCCAGATGGGGGCAGGGTTCCTAACCTAGGGTATGGGTTGTTGCATTTAGCATATCTTGATAAGACTTTAAGTGTATTTCAAGTGTTATTTCAATTATATAAATGATTTTGTCCTGAAAGGACATTATGAGATTTTAGACATGATTATTTTGATTTCAAGAATAAACAAATTACCTAGAGAAAGTACAATTATGTTTTAAATAGACTTTTATGAACGGAGCATGAGATTTAGACATGATTATTTTGATTTAGAAAAAGTGATTTGCATGTAGAGAAGTCAAGTTTTCAATGTTTCATGGATTTCGAAAATAGAGCATGCATATAGAGACAGTTAATGATCCTAAGGCTGACGTGAGAATGAGATTTCTCACGTGCGGTCACGTGCCAAGGGCGGGTCGTGACACAATGGATATTTAACAGGATGGGGACATGCTCCCCATCCTGTATCCCAGTTAGAATTTTGCATCCCGTCCCTATTGTAACATCACCTTCTACTTTATGGATTGATGGCTGTCCCTACAAACCAACACGGGTCTTTTTAGCATGCTTTGTCCTCACTCACACGCTTCCTAGGAAAACTTCCAGGAGGTCACCCATCCTAAAATTACCCCAAGCCAAGCACGCTGACTGTGGAGTTCTTTCGTGATGGACTCCAAAAAGAAAGATGCATCTTTGTGGCATAGGCAGTACCAATCAATTCATATAAGCTCTCCTTAACTATATAGTCTCATACCTATACAAACTCAGGATCCCTCATTCGGGTGTGTAATTGCTTCATTCATATACCCCTCCGCTTGGAGGTAGAAGCCGCTCCCTGTGTCCTGACTCACGATCACTCCCTCCCTCGTCCTCAAGCGTTACATGCCCACAAGCTTCGCTTGGTTCGTCCCCGAACCACACCGTACTAGGAGAGGTGCGGCTCGATTATTTGTAACATCAACTGCTTTATGGATTGACGACTGTCCCTACAAACCAACACAAGTCTTTTCAGTGTGCTTTGTCCTCACTCACACTCTTCCTAGGAAAACTTCCCAGGAGGTCACCCATCCTAAAATTACCTCAAGTCAAGCACACTTAACTTGAGTTCTTCGTGATGGGCTCCTGAAAAGAAAGATCATCTTTGTGGCATAGGTAGTGCCAATCAATTCATATAAGCCCTCTTTAACTGTATAGTCTCATACCTATACAGACTTAGGATCCTCTCATTCGGGTGTATAATCGGTTCATTCATGTACCTCTTTGCTTGGAGGTAGGGGTCGCTCTTTGTCCGTGCCTTCTCGCATCGACGATCACTCCTACCTCGTCGTCCCGGGCGTTACACCTATCCTTATCCTGGTATATATCGAGTCCCTATTAATTCCCTATCCTTGGGGGATTCAAATTCCCATAGATATCTGTGGGTTAGTTAAAATTAAAAAAATAGAAAACTTAAAAGAATACTCTAAAATCCCAATAAAAATACATAAATATCCAAAATAACAAATATTACTAATAAAACATAATCCAATTTAAAAATAAAAATACATATATAAATGCATATTCAATAAAAGACAAATTGGAAATGAAGATATATTACGGTTTTGTTGATATATGTTTATATATGAGTGAGTGTTTAAGTAATTTCACATAAATGAGATTTGGTAGGTCTCCATGCGTGGGGGCCTTATCCTCCGCCCTCACCTTGTTTAGTAAATAGGGATTTTGCCATTTCCGGCCTCATGGAGACCTTATCCCCTTTCTTGTCTCCATTGCTAGTAATCCTCATATATACCTGCTCAGCGGATTTTTTTTTACCATCACTTGATACCAAAAAACAAATAAATACTATTTACATGGTTAGTTTTGAGTTGAATCCATATCTCTAGTTCTTGCAAGTCAATAAACTTGCAATTTATACTTCATTATGATCATACATTGAGTACCTTTAGAAGCGAATCAAAATATTATAATTGATAAAATTAGCACACGCTAACGCAATATGTCTTTAAACTAATGTTAACATCCTTATTCTATTTGCAAATAATCCTTGACCAAAAAAAAAAACCTATGGGCACTTGTATAATATACAACCTAGTACAAATTAAGAATCATATAGTAAACAAAATGCACTTGAATTTTCATAGAAATGCTTATCCTGTAGAATTTAAATTGATTCACCAATTCACCTATATAAAAAAGACATTAAATAGATTAAAGAGAAATATTTGTTAGCTCCAGAACTCTCAATAAACTTATCATAGCTCAAGTTTTGAACTAGTATTTGACCCGCAAATGTGCAGCATGTTAAAGATTAATATAATTTTTTTAAAAATAATATTAATTTAAAATTAAATAAGAGGCACAAATCACACTTTTAATTATATATCAAAAAAAAATTACAATTTTAATTAGAAATAATATATTATCAACTAACAAATAATATATTATATTAGCAACTAAATACACTTTTAATTAAATTAACAATATATATAAAATTTATTATACACCTTTAATTAAATTAATAACATATAAAAAATTTACTAAATTGGTAAGTCACATCCAAAAGCAACTTATGCGTTTGTGCACTGATAATATTTTTAATAAACTCATCTTATGCATCACTCTGGTTTAGTATTTTTAATAAGCTTTGAGAATGTACTTTTATTGCCATGAGTACAAAAAGATATTACAAACATAAGCGCCACCACTTTTGAACACTCATCCTTCACTGCAATTTCCCTTGCTTATCAATATCTCTTGCATTAGTTAATACACAGTGATGCGCATGTCAGCAAAAAATAATAGATATAGGGGACATCATCACAATTTTCATTGTAGGTAGCATTTTCCAATCAACATTGGGCTTGTTCAACTTTGACACATTGCATGCATCTTAATGCTTCTATTCCTCATATTGAGCAGTGTTTTAAATTAGAAAAAGTCACTGAAAGTTTCAGTTTTCTACATTATTTCAACCTTCAGGGCCAGATTAATTAATGATTTTTGAACAAACTTCTTCATTGCATACAATTTAATAACCATTAGCTAAAATCATTAAACAAATGAGGCATTGACATGTCCTGGAAAAATTTGTGCTTGTTTAACTTCATCTCATATTTGGAGGGTGGAATGCCCAGCAACCACCTATTAAAGAAGTCTAAACTCATTAATGTTGTTGTAGCCAAATGGAAATATAAGTTGCATCAAAAATTTTCTTGAATTGTGGAGTACCTAAAAAATTATTTAAAAATTAATTTGAATTTTGTTAGTGTGAATTAAAAAAATATAACAGTTTTATCGATAATGATGGCGGCCAAATAGATGTATAAAAAAAATTGGCCGGTAAGAATAGTGACCTTGCAGGCAGTGGCATCAGCAGCGAAACCTTATATTAAGGACCATGAGATGCCCAGAATAGAGAAAACATAAGGTTAATGTTAGAAATAGTTAAAAATGAAGATTTTATACCTGGAATTAAATTTTAGGTAACATTTGATTACCCAGGTAAAGTGTTTTAAGGTTCGGTTGAATTTCTAAAGCAAAAGATAGTTTAATCTTTACAATAGGATGATATTTATTCTTTATAGCCAAGTGTAAGGCTAAGATTCAATCTTTATTAACAAGATCAAATCCTAGCCATTCTTTTTGTTTAGAAAAGAAAGAAAAGTCAATCTTTAACTAAATTATTACATAATCTAACCAAGATAAATGCAAGACCTACCAACCTTATCTCTCCACCTTGTTAATTTTGGCTAGCCATGAAGAAGAACTAGCCTCTATTTCTTTCTTTCCAAGCCACCATTAAAAAGCTTCAAGCTTCCAAAATCATAGCCTAGTCTTATTAAAATCTCAAGACCTCTTCACAAAACTTTAACTACCCATCACCACTTACAAAATTAACAGATTGAAATTCCAATTTTTCATCTTTCCTCACTTTGAGATATTATCCTCTACTGCCTAAAGAAGGGTTTGGGGTTGGTTTGGGGGCCTTAAGTGAAAAAGATCATTCTTTGATCATCCTTTGGAGCCAAAATCATTAAAGCTATCAAAGTAGGGTTTTTGAACCTTTTTCTTTTCAAATTTGTTTTGCCCTTTTAATCACCGATTAATTTGATATTTTTTATTGTATTGGTTGATAATATATAGATAATGATGTGTCTAATTTGGTGGAGTGTTGAATGATGTTAGAAAACCCTTTTTGTCAAAAGTAGTTTTGAGCTAGTTGCTAGATTTTCAATTTTGTTCCAGGCAGCAACTAATCATGAATTTTCTTATATATTTGTCAATATTTTTATGAGATGTAAAAATTAAATGTTGAAGATAATATCCTAAGGCAACTTTATGATTTTTCTTGGGTCATGATAAAGACTTTTACTACCCAAAAAAATCAGGAATCATGGCTAATCATATTGTTGCTAAATTACTGGAATTGATGCTGTAAATTTTACTAATTTTGTTACCATAGCAATGATTGAATTATCACTTGAAATTTTTACAGGGTGTTAAGGATATCTTGAAGTATAACTCTGAATTTTTGTATGATTTGATATGTTCATTTGATATGGTAATAAAATTGGGAACTATGACTTGTGGCTGTAATTATGGGGTTTTTGACCTTTGTATAATTTTGTTAACATAGTTAGAGAATGATTGTTGCTCTAAAATTTTTACAGGACCTTGGGAACACATTGAGATGTCATGGAGAATTTTTATAGCTTTTGAATTGGTTATTTGATATGAAAAATAAATTTTGCTACTTAAGTGAAAAATCTGCTATTGTGCTTGAAATGAACAAATGTTTTGAATTGATGAAATAATGGCATTTGGTACTAGTACGACGTGAGTACTTGAATATGAATAATTGAGCATGTGAACTTATTGATGATGTTATGCACATATAGATATGAATACTTCTTACAATTGCGTATATGCGAAAGAAAAGCATAAGATTATGTTTCTTGGGCTGGAAAAGTAAATCTGGTATGTCGGGGAAAGTAAACCTGACTATCAAGAAAAGCATAAGATTATATTTCTTGGCCTAGAAAAGTAAATTCGGTCTATCAAGGAAAATAAACCTGACTACCCTTGAATTGAGTTCGAGGAAAGTAAACAGAACTAGGAATAGGTCTCTATGAGAATTGGAGAAAGCAAATCCAATTATCATGTATAGGAATTAGCTTCGTGAAATGTAGTCTATTACCTTAAAGTGGTCAAAGCCACAAAAGTTGAGGGCCAAGACAAGTTGAAGTAGCAATTACTCTAAGTAGTCCTTTATCTTATGTGCTAAGTGAATAACTTTAGCATCGATATTGAGGCCAATATGTTTAAGTTGTAGTTTGACAGTATATGCTTTATATGATGACGTATGTATATTAAGAGTTCAAATAAAATGAATCCACTTCGGGAGGATGATTTTTTACCTTTAAAATAAACCTTTAATATATGTTGCATGCTCACATTTTCTTAATAAACCGAAGTGGCTTGGGGATAACGTTGACATGGATTTCAGTATATGTTTTGGGATGTCCTCCTGAGAATTTTAGAATTCTCACCCTATGTGTTTGTTTCCAGATGTCATCTCCAAGTTGATCCAGAGAACAATGGCTGCCTCAGGAAGGATTAAATGGGAATTGCAATAGTTTAGTAATAGAGACCTTATCTATTGTACTTAGGTGCATGCGTATGTTTGTAAATATAAAAGATAACAGATGTATTGTAAAGCTCTTAGAAGAGTTTCATTTTGTATTTGACCTTGTATTAAATAAACACTTTGTTTCTTTACTTTATATTTTGATAAAACTACGAATTAGTTACTACACAATTCAACCAATTCTTATATAGATAATTAAGAAAGGTCTGCTAATTATAAGTAACAACACCTAAGTATAATGTCATAACTTAAGGATGATGTTGTACTTGAGAGGATGTCACATTATGGTATAGAGTTCATCCTTGTAGGACCTTGAGGAATGGACTGGCTATGCTTCCTTAGTAAATGTCATGCATTATAATTTTATATATGTGTATGACTGTTGGTTGGGAATATTGTGGGTTGTTGCCACACTTAGCTTGGTATTGAGCTTGATCAACTCAATATTTCTTATTTGGTGTCATAGGAATCGATGACTTCAAAGCGACATACTAGGAACGGTGGTGGAGATGAAGTTGGTATGATGGACACCTTCTGTGAGATGGCGGTTGCCATCGAGAACAAGTTGCAGGAGCCAACAGGATGATGGAAAGGTTAGACCGATATGCCAAAGAAAATCTAGTTAGGAACCCTAGAGGAGCATAAGTGGACATAGAAGACCAGAAATTCGCAAGTTCAGGAAGACAAACCCACGGACCAGATGTGCTTTTGATAGGAGCAAAGTAGAAGAATAGATCAAGGCTATGAAGAAGATTTTCTCGCTTCTTCCTTGTACGAAGACCCAAAAAGTGGCCTTTGATACTTATATGTTGGAAGTTGATGAATTTGGTGGGTTGGCACCAATGGATTGTTTGAAGCTTCTAAGACTGAAGTTACCTGGAAGTTTTTAAGGAGACTTTTTATCACAAGTACTTCCCGTTTCTATGAGAAATGCAAAGGAGTTGGAGTTCATGGCACTCAAGCAAGAGTCCATGAGTGTAGCAGGTACACAGCCAAGTTTGAGGAGCTCTACAAGTTATCTACTATTTATGGGCATAATCCTGATGAAGCTTGGAAATACATGAAGTATGAAGGAGGTTTACGTGAGGACATTGAAGTTGTTGTAGGTCTCTTAGAGATCCAGGATTATGCAACCTTGGTAAACAAGTACAATCTCCAGAGGACTCCAACAAGAAGCTAGAAATTGCCCGATCTACTAAGGACACTTCTAACAAAAGCTGTCACTTGAAGACCAAGACTATAAGGATGACTCACCCTTAAAGAAGCGTTTCAACCAAGTCCACATAAGGATAAATAGCAGCAGTAGTTGAGGCCATGCCCAAAATGTGGAAAAGATCAGGAATAGATCTTGCCTAGTTAGACAAAATGTGTGCTATCGTTGCAAAAAACCAGGACACAAGATTTAAGAGTGTCCAGATAAAGTATTCAAAACTAACTACAAAGGAACAACATCAAAGTAGGGTATTGACCATAAGTGCTGAAAGCACGTCACCACCCAAAAATTAGATCTAAGGTAGGAATATTTAGGATTTGATTGAATTGCTTGAACTGTGTGTGAATTGATTGTTTGTTTTATAAAAACTATCTTTTGAAAATCGATTTCAAATAAATTTTGAGAGCAAAATTCGTTTTAAGGTGGGTAGTAATGTAATACCCGAAAAATTATTTAAAAATTAATTTGCACTTTATTAGTGTGAATTTAAAAAATCTGAAGTTTTAGTGATGATGAGGGCGGCCTAATAGATGTATAAAAAAAATTGGGCCAGACATGAATAGTGACCTTGCGGGCCCTATGGGTTCGTCGATATAGCCGACACCCTAGATTCGAGGACAGGAGATGCCTGGAATTAAGAAAGGATAGGTTAAGGTTAGAAATAGTTAGAAATGAAGATTTTATACCCAGAATTAAATTTTGGGGTAATATAATTACCGGGTATGGTGTTTTAACCGTTCGGTAAAATTTCGATGTGCGATTTCTAACACTGAAAGGTAGTTTAATTTTTACAATAGGATGATGTTTATCCTTTTTAGCCAAGTGTAAGGATAAGATTTAATCATAATTAACAAGATCAAATAATAGCCATTCTTTTTGTTTAGAAAAGAAAGAAAAGTCAATCTTTACCTAAATTATTACACAATCTAACCAAGATAAATGCAAGACCAACCAACCTTATCTCTCCACCTTATTAATTTCAGCCAACCAAGAAGAAGAAACTAGCCTCCATTTCTTTCTTTCAAGCCACCATTAACAAGCTTCAAGCTTCCAAAATTATAGCTTAATCTTGTTAAAATCTCAAGACCTCTTCTACAAAACTTCAACTACCCATCACCACCTACAAAAACTAACCAATTGAAATTCCAATTTTCCACCTTTCCTCACTTTGAGATATCATCCTCTATTGCCTAAGGAAGGGTTTGGGGTTGGTTTGGGGGCCTTGAAGTGAGAAAGATCATTCTTGGATCATCCTTTGGAGCCAAGATCCCTAAAGCCATCAAAGTAGGGTTTTTGAACATTTTTCTTTTCAAATCTATTTCTACCTTTTAATCACTGGTTTAATTTGATATTTTTGATTGTATTGGTTGATAATATATAGATATTGATGTGTCTAATTTGGTGAAGTGTTTGAATAATGTTAGAAAACCCTTTTTGTCAAAAGTAGTTTTGAGCTAGTTGCTGGATTTTCGATTTTGTTCTAGGCAGCAACTAATAACAAATTTTCTGATGTATTTGTAGATATTTTTGTCAGCTGGAAACATTATATATTGAAGCTAACATCCTAATGCAACTCTATGATTTTTCTTGGGCGTGATAAAGACTTTCACTGCCTTAAAAAATCAAGAATCATGGCTGATCATATTGTTCCTGAATTGCTGAATTGATGTTGTAAATTTTACTAATTTTGTTACCATAGCAAATGATTGAATTATTAATTGAAATTTTTATAGAGTGTTAAGGACATCTTGAAGTACAACCCTAAATTTTTGTATGATTTGATATATTCATTTGATGTGGTAACAAAATTGGGAACTATGGTTGTTGGCTGTAATTATGGGTTTCGGACCTTTGAATTTATCTAATTTTATTAACATAGTTAGAGAATGATTCTTACTCTAAAATTTTTACAAGACCTTGGGGACATATTGAGGTATTATGAAGTATTTTTATAGCCTTTGATTGGTTATTTGATATGAAAAATAAATTTTCTTACTTAAGTGAAAAATATACTATTGTGATGGAAATGAACCGATGCTTTAAATTGATATAATAATGGCATTTGGTACTAGTATGACATGAGTACTTGAATACGAATAATTGAGCATGTGAACTTATTGATGATGTTATGCACATATAGATGTTACAATTGCATATATGTAAAAGAAAGCATAAGATTATGTTTCTTGGGTTAGAAGTAAATCCGCGCGAGGAAAGTAAGTTCTACCACCCTTGAATTGAGTCGGGAAAGTAAACCCAAGCTAGAATAGATCTATGTGAGAATTGAAGAAAGTAAATCTGATAATCATGTATAAGAATGAGTTCAGTCTTGAAAAGCAGTCTATTACCCTAAAGTGGTTAAAGCCACAAAGGTCGAGGGCCAAGACAAGTTGAAGTAGCAATTGTTCTAAGTATTCCTTTATCTTATGTGCTAAGTGAATAACTTTAGCATCGATATTGAGGTCAATACATTTAAGTTGTAGTTTTAGGTAGAAAAACACATGAGAAGGGGGTTGAATCGTGCTTCGCTTCTCTTTTTCTTTCTAACTTCTAAAAACTTTAACAAGATACTATCAAGCTATCGGTTTAAAGTGCAGTGGAAATAAATTTAGAGATGTCAAAAAGAGACTTTCTAAAATAGTGTTAGAATAAACCTACAAAGATAAACTTTAAGCAAAAATAAACAACTATACACAGAGTAGCAAAAGTAATAGGAGATAAAAGGGAGAAGATAACACAGATATTTTTATACTAGTTTGGCTAACCTTACATCCAATCCTCAATCACATTGAATTTCACTAAAACCTTTCTTAAACTAGAAGAAACCAAATAGTCTTTACAATAGCCTTCCCAAGCTCTTACTAGTGACTAGTAGACAACCCCTACTATCAAAAACCAAGTAGTTATTCACCAGTCTCTTCATGCTTAACCGAGTAGTCTTAACCAGCCTCTCCAAGCTAAATCATGACCAATAAACCAACTTTACTATTGCATTGCAAGTAGTCTTTCACAAGCCTCTCAAAGCTAAGTTCACCTCGATCACTGGATCAAGGATATAAAGGTTTGTGTTTGGGTTTGCAACTCAAACTAACCTATACTCAAGTTTCCTTAAGATATACAAAGAAGAACTTGGGATAACTTGAATGACTTTTTTTTAACGATTCTTTTTGGGAAGAACGTATAAACTATGAGGAATGTAGAAAGAACATTTTTACAACCAAAGGAAACTGATTACAAGATGTAATGAACTTATAAGAGATGAGCAGAAAATTTCATAGAGTTTCAGGACTTATACAAGCATTAGTCTCTCAGTCCTTTTTTATTTGAAAGCACAACATCTCTATTTATAGATGGTCTTCATTTTTGGCTGTTGCCTTTGATCAGTTCTCCAAGTACATGTGTTGATCATCGAATCGTGTCTTAGAAAAGTAGTCTAGAGGAGTAGCTTGACTTTAGTCAAGATCTGTTGCAAAAGCCCTTGCAAAGTTAAGGTTTCTGATACCCTTTCAGAAACAACATTTTTACTTTCTGATAATGATTTCTGAACTCTTCCTTTTAGAAGCTGGGATAGTTGACAAAGTTAGCAGAAGAGATGACATGCCAGTTTGTAGTTGGGTTTGACTTTAAATTTGAAATTCAATTTTTCCCTCTTTTCAGTAAAGTTCAATGTTTCATTGTGAAGTGAGCTTTTTGATGCACGGTATTAGTTCTTTGATAAAACTTCAGTATTCCAATATTCAATCAGAGCTTTTTGTTGATAAATAGTTTGCAAACATAATGATTGAATATTGTACAACATGTTGGCTTCAGAGTTTGATTAATATCTTCATTTTAAACATACTTTCTGAAGTCCAATGCAACTTCTGAAGTCCTAAAGCTTGGTTTCTTGCACTGGATGATTTTCTTCAATTTGTTAGGCATGTATATGCTTAAAATATGATATAATTATCACTTTCACTTGATTCACATCTGTTTAAACGAGATAAAATATGTTTGCACATGTAAAGTGAAAGTATTTACGTTTAATGGAGCTATATTATGCCAACGAAAGAACCTATTTTCTATTTCAAGAAACTTAAGGTAGACATCAATCATTCTTCAAAATATTTTCTTTAAATTGGTTTTGTTGTCATTCAAAACATATTATCTTCAAGCTTTCTGTAGGGTTCTAGAGCTAAGGAGTATGACAGTATATGCTTTATATGATGACGTATGTATATTAAGAGTTCAAATAATAAAAGGAATACACTTTGGGAGGATGCCCTCCTGAGAATTTTATAATTCTCACCCCTATGAGTTTGTTTCCCATGTCGTCTCTAGGTTGATCCAAAGAATAATGAGGCTGATAGGAAGGATTAAATGGGAATTACAATATTTTAGTAGTGGAGACCTACATCTGTTGTACTTAGGTATATGCATATGTTTGTAAATATAAGAGATAACAGATATCCTTAAAGCTCTTGAAAGAGTTTCCTTTTATATTTGACCTTGTATTAAATAAATACTTTGTTTCTTTGATTTATATTTTGATAGAACCACAATTAGTTACTACACGATTCAATCGATTCTGCTATAGATAGTTAAAAAAGGTCAGCTAATTTATAAATAACAACTCCTAAGTATAATGTCATGACTTAAGGATGTTGTACTTGGGAGAATGTTGCAAATTGCATGGCCTAAATATGATTGGGAAGCTAATAAGATAGAAGCATAAGATTAGGATGACTACATGATAAATAAAAATGTCAAATAATAGTTAAAACCTCAAGGATGTGAAATTTTAAAGGAACTTGAGCACCGCTATAACATTAAGAAATCTAAATTCTCTAGTCTTGTGTATAATATAAGACAAATCATGTTCTCTCAATAACAACTTTGTGACTGAATATTACAATTCCTTTAGTTACAAAGTCACATTAAAATGCAAAGGAAAAGACCATCGGAATTTGGAAACCTATTGTTACATTCCTCAAAGATGTACATTGAAATCCACACATTAAGGATTAGTAATGACCTCCATGTGTTGTAACAAATAGTGGATCTATATCGCCATTCAAATGAAGTCCCATAAGGCAATAATCTAATTTCATATTTGTATATAAGCATAAATTCACATAGAAGTGATTGAATGAAACTAAATTAACATTTGAAAAGACATAACTTTTTTTTTCATAATTACTTATTAGTATACATTATTGATAATGGAGAACATTATATGATGAAAGTAATTCTTCCTAGGATAGAAACTATTCTCAAATATCAACTTTAAAGTAAGTATAAACCGTTATTGTAAGGAGGACAATAGATCCACAATCTTTTTCTCCACAATATCAGAACACTATTACTACAAGAAATCTATCACATATTTTGCTTAGTAGTATGTCCTTTTGAAAAATCTAAAAATAAAATGAACTTTTTGTAATAAAGTGCAATGAATATAAAGAATAAACACAACATACGCACATAATAGCTTACAAAAAGCTCATTACCTTATCTTAATAATTTCAGCTTTGATATAGTACGATTGAGATAAAATAGATGAGAAGTCCATATATCGAATCTATCTCATAAAGGACTTTAATTCAATTAAAATAGAATATATGAGAAGTCCATTAAATCTAGCTCTCAAGGCTTGTAAGGCAAAGAGACATAAAATATCAAATACAAAGTATGTAAACCTCTAACATTAAAACATAAGATAGACACAAAGCCTTCAACCAATCAAATAACCTAGTAATAAAGGATCTAGAATCCAAGTACATAACCATATCTTGCCTTCAAATTCTATACGCACCTAACTTTTTGTTATAAGTTTTGTTTACTTGCTAATATTCTTCATTTCATTCATTTTTTTTTACTCTAGATGTGATATTGATTCCATGTGAAGGAATAATTGAAGTCAATCCAAATTAGACTAATGAAACTGAGTTATCTATTTGACATATTCAAATATACACATTCCAAAATCAACCTATAACTAACTGTGTTGCCTATGGTACCACATTCCCCTCAAAACCTACACAATTGAGAGAATATTGCACATCTATTGAGTCATAATCAAAGAAGATATCAAAAGTATATGCTACGAGATATTGAAATTATTTGATTTTTAGCAAAAGAAAAAAGAGCAAAACTATATGCAGTATACTAATATGTTCAATATAACTAAATCAATTATACTTTTCATTATTTCCCTTCCCAGTATTATAACAGTATATGCTACAACTCATCAATTGCTTTTAACCCATTTTCTTGAATACGTGGTGAAAAAACAATGCATTGCTATAGCTTAAAGAGAAAACAAAGCGATGGAGAACTATGTCCTAGCCATATACTGTAGAAATATAATTTAAACATACTTTTCATACTCTTTATTGCATCTAAGCTATAGGTATTCTTGAACCTCTCAACTAAAAAAGCATAGAAGGGCTTGGCTTTATGAGGGGTACTTCAACTATGAAAATTCATTTGGCTACCAGCAAGAATCTATAGGCAACTCTTCTCATTGTTATTTAACCATCAAGTAAACAAAAATTGTTTAAAAACAACTAAAAGGAAAACTCAATCACACTTTGGTCTTATACCTTGTCTACCATTTGGAAATAATGTCTTATTCAAAACCATTCAACATCTGAAACAAAAATAAACACAACCAGTAATTGGAAGGAGCTTTGACATTCAATTTAAAAGAGAACCAAAAAAAAAAAAAGAAAAAAAAGAAGAAAGATGTCTTACCACATTACATGCAACTACACATTCTTCAATCTTTTATGCAATTTTCTCCTTCCAATTATTTTAGTTTTCATAGCTATTCAAATACTTAACTAAGTACGCTCCATGAACATGTAGAGTTATTAAAGATTCTAGAACACACCATGGAATAAACTATTGATGAGCTTGAACTCACACAAACAACATTGACAAAGAGTTGAACTATCATAATTCATGATATCAATAGGTCTTTCTTTTGAACTAAAGCTAATAATCTTTGCTTCTACTATGCCTTAGTGAACAGGGTATGTTTGCAACTTCATTACTATTGGTAGTATTGGCAAGAAAATTAAGAACAATCCAAAACCACACTTGGCATTGGAGTTTCTCTTACTCAGAAGTGGAACTTCTAGCACACTCTCCATTTCTATTAGGCCCCCCCTCTGTTGAGGACTTCTGTTGTCATGAGTGAAAAAAAACAACATATGTTAACAAAACTTAAGTGACAAATTTGAGTAACTAACCAATCAAAATTGAAAAAAGAGTACAAAAGATAATGTAATTTTTTCTACCAAACTAACAGCACCTCTGCCCTTTGCACCGCCAGCTTAACCCTGCAATCTCAGTTATCACTTTTGGCCACCCAATCAACCCCTCATCTCACTACACGATGCCTAACTGTCAACTCTCTCGTCACAACTGCCATTGGCCTTACCGATGAAAATTTCAATCTTAGAAGATTTCTAAATAAAATCCCAAATTAAAAAAAAATAGTGCAACTAATGAAAAGAATAGGAAGAGCGAGATAGAGCATATACTCAGTCTGAGACTCCACCAGAGATTTGCTAGAGGAGCGTAGTGGCGCTACTCAGTCGCCCTTGAGGGCTGGCCCTATTTCTTCCTCTTCATGATCTAATTCATTGCTAGGATCAAGCTCAAACCCTAAACTATTAGAGGAATAATCCAAGTAAGAATTGGAGAAAAGAAAGAGAAGGAGCTTCCTTTGACTTCGACCTCAACCATTATCCTCCCTTTATCGACCCCAATCTCATGGCACGTCAACTCTTATCCCTTGTACATCGTACCACGCAAAAAAGCTTGAGTTCTCTGATGTCTTAGTCTCTCATTTGAGGAGCAAAAGAAAGAAAAAGATTTAGCAAAAAAGTACAAAAGAAGAAAAAGGAGACAAATTGTATACCGAGGGACGAAGAAAGAGTGAGGAGCTCCATCTTTTATTGTTTTAACTTCATGCACATTAATTGAGGGAGACTAGTGGAATGCTATTCCCGCTGATGCTTTTTGAGAATTGTATGGGAGGTTTTTGAGACTTGTAATGAGAAATAAGTGGGATGCCAAAAAACCATCCAATAGGAACTTGAAGGAAATGAATAAGTATATTTGGTAAACATGAATATAGGGCAGCAAATTGATTAACCACAATAAATCATTTGATTTCAATTAATTCCCTTGCTATCAGATTACCATACCTGAGAAGAGGATGTTGTCCTTGCAAGTAGTTGACACTTGTGAAAAAAAAAAGAGCGGGAAAACCTTGTGTGAAAAGGCCTAATCTCCTTACTAAGACTACTTGACTTTTATATATTACTAGTATTGGACCCGTGTGATGCATGGCTATAAAAATATCAATAAATTATATATAAATGGCAAACATAATTGAGAGAAAGATACTTAACTTATAATGTATTGAAAAAATAAATGGCTCACACAACCCAAAATTTTCTTTAGTGGAAAATATTTAAAAAAATTTCAACTTTATCAATATAAGAAAATCTACAACCCTTTCTTATTAGTTTTATAGTAAGCATATATTTAACTTAAAAAAATAAAGTTACATGTCATTTAATAAAAAGTCAAACCCTTCTTCCCATTAAAAGAAAAAGATTGATTCTCTTTCCAATTCCATTTTTTAGTTAACATTTTTCATACAAAATTCAAAATATCAAAATAATTTAATTGTATAATAATTGCATTTAATTTCTTTATATTTAATTATTTTTACTAGATATCCTTGATTCACTTGAGTGAAATATCCTCTAAAAAAAAGTTAAAAAATGAATATCACCACCCCTTTCCGTAAATATGATCTCATGTAAATGATCTTTCTAAGTGCCATTTCGACCAAATATTTCAATTTTAGGCCTACTCAACATGAACACGGTCTTTTTTTTTTTTTTAACATAACTTTTACATATATCTTTCAAATACGTGAGAATCATATAAAAGTGACTGGTGATTTTTAATGGAATATGTAACACTCTAATATTTAACCCAACACGCCCAGGACGTATTAAGATTAATTATTAGTTATTACTTCCTTTTAAACTCATTTGTAAAATTACTTAGTAGAAAATACAAGTAATTTTTTTTTTTTGGAAATATGTAAAACAAAATGCGAGTGTACTACCATGAGCGAAACGTGAAGCAGCAAAGAAATTAAACATACAATTGGAAGCAATAAAGAACACATCCATTCATAGAAGCAAATGCCATAACATATTAGATAACATAGTTTGATACATAGTTGGATACATCAATTGAAATATAAAAACATAAAGTCATACCTATATAAGAATGGGGAGAGCTTAGGACATAGAATAGGAAAGTGCAGAAAAGAAACATAATAGTAAGTACAGAGAAACCCCAAAAGATCAAACCCCAGCTATAGTTACCCCTCCCTCGAGACCTACTGGTGATGTTGATCCTCATCCCTGGAAGGTATGTACCCAATGAACTGGGCGAGCTCCTCGAGTTTGTGCAATCAGGAAGGGGGACAGATGTGAGCTCCTCGACGTGGGCACATCTCTGGGCGTTGAGCTAGCCTCCGTGCGTCACGCGTCCTCACTGCCTCTCCCGATGTCCATGGGAATCATAGAGGCAAATCCCTCTGAGTAGATGTAGGTGGGGGAATTCTCCGATGGTGTCTCTGAACTCCTCCAGCGAGGAACATACTCGGGTAGTCGCGCAGCCGAAGCTGAAGGGCAGGCACAGCGAGTCTGCTCATCACGGGGGTTGAGTCTTCTCAAAGATCATGTCGTCACCAAATGGTGAGGTAGGAGTAAAGCGAAAGCTGAACTGGATACGCCAACGGGCGTCCCATGTAAGAAAAATGCGGACAACACATCGACCCTCGAAATGATACGACTGGTGCTCCAGGTCAAAGTGCACCTCCCAGATCGGAGTATCAACGAAGATCACAAACGACGCCATCGAGATCTGAAGACGTAACAGAAAGAGAGACAAGAGGGTGAGAATCTTGCTAAAGAATCTCGTAGGGGATCCTCCTACACTAAGTCTTCAAAGAAGTCTTTAGTTTAAACTTCATTATCAAACTCAAGAAAATGGACTAAGAGATAAACATCAACACTTATCAAGCAAACATAAAAAGAACTACTCATATTCTTTATTTTATTGCTCATGGGTTTCAATCTAGAGTGAACTCTTAGAACGGCCGACCAACTTTAAGGTTGGCAAGGTTAAGCTTAGAGCTTTTTGAAAACATATGATTAATTTTCTTAAACAAAAATTTTAGTGAGCTACTTAACATTTTTATCAAACTTTGTACAACTAAAGGAATAAAAATCGAAATCATAGGAAGGAAAGGAAATGAAAACCAAAATCTTGCACAAGGAAAAAGAAAAGGAAAATCGAAACTATGTATGGTCCAAGACCAAGTTTTTAAGCTTTAGAGGTTTCTCACATAGTAACCACAAGACCATTATCTTGAAACCTCATCATCAAGCTAAAGATTTTCACATAAAAGGGCTCCAAGGCCGATATGAGAAAGAGGAAAAGAAAGAGCTTTGAAACCAAGAGGAAACTAAAACTTTTCTTAAATAAAGCAAGCAAAAATTTGAAAATAAATTCATACCAAATGAAGTCTTTGAAAGAGATGAAAGAAAGCTTGATTCTTTGAGGAAATGAGAAGACAAAATCTTCTCTTGGATGATGATAAGGATTTGGCCAAGTGAGGAACTCAAGGAAGATGAATTTTCCTTGAAGATGTAAGCTTGAGAATGGAAAAGTTTGGTGTTTGAGAGATGGTTTGAGGTGGGGGAGTGGTGGTTCAAGGTTGTTTGTGGTGGTGGAAAGGTTTCTTTAGTGGTGGGGGAAGAAGAACAAGATGAAGAGAAATTGAGAGGAAAAGAGAGAAAATTGCAAGAAAGCTTAAACTTGGCAAATGATCTAAAGTGTAACCAAGTTCTCTAATGCTTGGTATTTATAGAAAAAATACAGCCACGGGGCTGCCAAGGGGAAGGAAGGCCAACAGTTTCAAGGCCTTGGGGAGGAAAATATCTTCAACAATTGGTCATTCAAAGGCATGGGTGGAGGCATGACTAGATATGGTCCAAAGTATGGCTTAAGGTATGGTCTTTGAGTGAAACAAAATCAATATGTGCCACAAATGGGAGAGGATGAATTCGGCCAGCATTTCAGCCAAGGAGAAAAAGAAATTGTTCATGTAATTGTGATTTAATGATGTGTTTAGGTGTTTCTTTAATTAAGATTTTGATTAGGAGTTTGTAAGAAAGTGTTTAGGTGATGTAATGGTCAATTAAGGTTATCAAGACTTGATTTAGGGGGTGGTCTTGTTAGATTAACAAATTAAAAACCATTTCTAGTCAAATTAAATCATAGACAAAGTTCCTTAATTTAAGGAATTGGAGAGATAATTTACTATTCAAGATTCCATGACTAAGAATCTTGAATCAAAGAATGAGATTAGAGTTTAACTAAGCAATCATAGGTTCTAATTAACTTAATAAATTATTTTGACTCTAGATTAATTATCAAAATAAATTAATCTTCGATTAGAGTCTAATATTGCTTAGATTTGGTTAATTACATCATTAGGCTCACCGTACACTGTTCAGAGGTAAAATGGTAATTTTGCACTAAAACTCTTCGGACCTCGGGCTCGACTAACCATTATAAACCACTCATAAACATCATCCTGAACTTCCTGGAAAAGTTCGAGGTAAACGGCACCTTTATCGCGTAAAATGCTATAGGGGTATTTTGGTCATTTTAGCCGAAAGTTCAAAACGAATATTTTACCTCGGATATCAAACATTGCAGTTATGATCCCCTTGAAACATTTAGTTAGCCCATTCGAGACTGCGGGTCGGCTTTCTCGAATTAAGGCAAAGATGACCTCAGGAGCATTTTGGTTATTTGTACTCAAATAAAAATAAGGCGTTATAGAATATAACTTCTTGCAAGTGTTGTCTAACCAAAAGCCTACAGAGTGAATAAACTGCTAACATTTTTTGACTACATTACAATTACAATGAATTACAAATTATAATGTATTAGATATGTAAATATGCAAAGATTGATATTGTCATATATAGATCCAGTTGAGATGTCAAAGGAAAATTTATCCACTTAAGAATGGTACTGTCATACATGAAATACATTGTCAAGCCTTAGTAGCAGTATGCTAGATTCGTCATAAAAAATTACAACCTTTGAATTCAGAAAATCATAAATGAAAAATGAATAGCATAGCATATTTGCACCTCACACTTTGAGCAAGCCATAGAAAAAGTGAAGCAGGCCTAGCTAACCATCAAATCTAACACGATCTCAGTTAGAATAAATCAAACAAAAAGTGCTACCTTCACTTGATCGTTATATATATATATATATATATATATATATATATATAAAGAACAAAAAGTAGAATGTTATTTGCATGCATGTATACCTTTGTTAAGGAAACTTACACAACCATTGCTTGGCATATTAAAAAAAAGATGTTGAATATTGTCAACCTGTTAAGGGATATGAACGAACGTAAATATGCTATTCAAGACCAATAGATTTTTTAAACCCAACAATATTAATAACATAACACTAATGAAAAACACTACACCAGAAATTCAATTCATATATTAAGAGTGATTACAAACTGATATCAGTGACTAACAATGAACTCACATAACTAAAGTGCACAACTAATGATGCTATAAGGAATATTTGCTATGTCATACTTTATTAATAATTGAACTACAACACCTTGACTAGAACAACAACAGTAAGAATTATATTTCTGCAAAGAGAGACTTACAACATTTTGAAACTCTAAATTCCGACTACTTGCATGATCACATGTGAACCTATCAGAAAACAGAACAAAAAGAAGTGAATATATCATAATTACATGAAAACTAAGAAACTGATTTAAGGATTCGATAGATGAGTACATCCAGAGTAAAAACCAAATTTAGATACCAAATATCAAAATACCCCTGAATATAATTTGCAACTCAATAATGTTGAACTCTATGATTTCCAATCTATGCTGTTATCAAAGAACTGATAATGGAAATCTTTGCTAGTATTACATTATATATTTGTTTAAATAAGCTTTCTAACTTTACAAATGAAATTATCAATTAATGGTTTAAGCCAAGGGCATATGGTAAGCATTTTGTAGTAATAAAGGCAGCATTTACAATCTCCACCCCCTCCCCCCAAAAAAAAGGTCTTATCTAGGCTTCTTTAATCCAAAACTTTTTAAATGTCTCAGACTAACTTCCCAAGTTAGAGGCATGCACCATAACTTTTAAGTCTCATCTAGCCTACTTGCCTAGACTTCTTTCATGGTTTAGGAGTTATATAATAGCTTTTATCATAGTTGCTGGTAGCAAACCTTAAACAGATATAGAGTTTTGTATGAATGAAC
Source organism: Dalbergia oliveri (assembly GCA_030441495.1). Classification (NCBI taxonomy): domain Eukaryota; kingdom Viridiplantae; phylum Streptophyta; class Magnoliopsida; order Fabales; family Fabaceae; genus Dalbergia; species Dalbergia oliveri. Next base: position 4,314,836 of record JAMLFY010000005.1, on the reverse strand, counting down.
CGCTTAATGAAAATAAAGTACCGTAATTTGCATTGTAGTAAGAACCATATGATAATGTGAATAAAATATTGCATGTATACATATGATCAACTTAAGATAATGGGTGTTTAATACCAGCTTACCAAAATATTGCTTCTCCAATGTCCACTTAATGCCTTCTTTTGTCACCCTCTCATTATCAAATTTGTACCTTAGAGAGAGTCAGGTATTATATCAAATCATGCAGTAAAATCCTCAAATAGACAGATACTCAGCAAGAAAAGAAACTCAAAATAACAAAATGAATATGAAGGCCCCTCAAGAATTCAGATTATACCCAAGCTTATTTACACCTTAAGGTGGAGTTTGTTTACTATCCTGGACATAAAATATAGGGATAGGGATAGAAATACAAAGACAATAGAGCAGTGAGACGGAGACAAAAATAATAAATATGTATAGGGGTATTATTGGAAGAAAAAATATTAAATTTCTATCTCTCTATCCTGTCCCAGTTCCCACATTTTGAGGTCCAGAAATTTTGTGTTTTCCTCTCCTCCTATCTCACTACCAACGGTTTGTGTCTTCGTGTCTTTGTATTTGTATCCTGGAGACAATAAACAAATGCTACCTAATAGATTTTTTTAATAAACAGCCTTAGAAGAATTATAGATCACAAAGTCAAACAAAATTACAAAGGAACATATGTAGCACTACAATTGTCTATCACTACAACAGCTTTGTTTTAAACATCATTTAGCACACACTCCTCATGCAGAAAATGTATTGTTTCAGTGCTAGTAGATAAATGCTTGATATGATAAAAGTTATGTACTAAAAAGGCAAGAAAATATCTAGAACCATAAAAAAATTTTCCCATCAGGAAATTTCTTCCTTAATCTGCATCTTTGGTTGACGGGGCTTGAATACATGCTCTTCATCTTCTGCATGTAAACTATCCTTCCCCTGCTGCCTTCTCTTTGTGGCTTCTTGAGAAGAGTCCTTTTTTATCCTGCCCTTCCCTAGATGCCATGCTTCTTTAGAAGAGTTAGGATCAAATTAAAGAAAGAAAAATAATAAAGAAGGCCTTTTCAATCTTTCTCTATTTTCATCGAATTCAATATATTGCTATTTTCACTAACTTTGGCTTAGACTTATACTATAGTATTAGATTCAGCAATTAAATTTAAAATCATTCATCAACCTGCAATAGAAGTCGAAGTGTCTTGAAACTCCAAATTTAGAGAATTATCATAGAGAGAAAATCCTACTATAATATCATGCTACAAAAAACATAGCTACAAAACAGAAAATAGGTAGCATATTTTCTGTTATGTAAAATAAATAACAAATATATCAACACCATGAATTGAAATGGAATAAGGGATACAACCTCAATAATGCCTTAGTGGCTATCATTGGTGAAATGCTTCACCATCTTCATCCTCTACACCTTTTTAGAGCTCTTTGAATCCTTCATCCTCCCATTCCACTCGGCCATCCTCTGCTTCATCCTCTCAGTCGCATCCAGTGAACCCTCGTCTCCTTCAACTCCGAACCTTTAAAACTCGGACTCACCAAAACCCTCCTCATCATCTCCGTCTTCCGCGTCTTAGTTGGAACCCTCCTTGCCAACCACGAAGCCAACCACACCATTGTCGTTTGCGTTACGTCTCATCACGCCATCATATGATGACCGTGGCATCGCTTTGCTACCCTCGAGCTTTGCATGCCACCAACTTGCATCAGCCATGGCTGATGTCCTTATCCGTGAACGCCTTCTCCATCGTCCCCAGCGTTATTTGCTGCACCACCTCCCAGTCTGTCTTTAATTTGAGGAGGAAAAGAAAGAAAAAGTTGTGGAGTGAAAACTGAAAAAAGAAGCTGGAGATTGTGCTGAGATTTTGGGCACCTCTCTAAATCTGCCCGCTACGCCTACTCCCTCATGTTCGGCCATTAGCTCAACCACAAGTGCCTCTCCGACCTTTTCTTCCTGAGTCGCAAAAGATTTGTTTTGAAATCTATGTGTGTTACTACCTTAATAAAAGAAGGAAGTGGAGATGAGAGAATCAACTGAAAGACAAAAGTGTGGGTGAAGAGCGCTCCTTGGTTTTGGCTTTCTGTTTCTCAAATGCAATTTGAATTGGCAAGTAAATCTCATAATATCGGTCAAAGATAGTTTTTGCTTTTGTAAATTGTCATTGTGCCATAAATGAGAGGCAGACCAAATCTCAAGCAACGCAATTTTTTCTGATTCAATTAACTAATACATTGATATATACAAAATCAGTTTTTGAAAATTGTATACTCCTACACAAATTACTTACTTGTATTATCAATTTCAAAATCAGTTTTTCCATGTGTGTATTTTCCAGTAGAAACTTGAAGGAAATGAATGAATTAGGCAGTAACTTGATAAATGAATAGGTCCAATAGGAACTTGAAGGAACTTGAAGAATTAGGACGGCAACTTGATAAATGTCTCGATGTCAACAACCATGTCCTTGGTATCAGATGGACCATACATGAGAAGAGCAGGCTATCTTTGCAAGCAGTATACACTTGCCAAAAAAATTTGAGCGGGAAAACATAGTGTGAAAAGGCTTAGTCCTGCCTAAGACTACATAACTTTTGTATATTATATGATATGATGGCAACAAAGTAAATTTAGTCAAAATATTTTAAAGAAAGAACTAATGGTTTGTTTGAGTTTCTGTAGTGCTTAACATTATATTCCTCATATACATATAATTCAATTCTTGATATATTTTTCATATTATCATGATTTAACATGGTTAAAGTCCCATTAAAAGAAATTCAAATTCTTAAAAATGTGAAAAATAGTTTAGAAAGTAAATTACAATATATAAGAAACTTAAGAAAGTAAATTAGAGCATCAGAAAGTGAAATTGGGCCTTTAGAAATAAGTTCGTGATCTTAGAAAGTGGCATAATGACGGAGGCTATCACTTACCTCCTCAAATTAGAAATTTATTTTAATGCTAAGTTGCACAAAAAATGTAGCAAAAGACATAACCTAGGTCGACTTTCAAGAAGACTTCAACATTTAGTTGAGAAAATTAGGGGTTTTGAAGAATTAAAGCAAAAGCAATTAAACTTAGATGATAATAGCAATGATAAAGAGGCACTGATGCAAGGTATTTCTAGGATTGGAAATTAATTATCATTAACTAAATATTAAACCCATTGGTGGTTATTACTAATAAATTGCTTACAATTCTATTATTGATTGATCGACCTCTAGAATTTGACCAACGTAAATAACTAATAAATGAGATCTCAATTTATTAAGAAATCACATTGATTTAATAAACCAATTGCTATAGCCTAACTACCAATCGAAAAATTAATTCTAATGTTCTTCCTCAAATATAAACTAGTAGATCTATCAATTTATGCCCAAAGGATTTTCCTAAACGACGATCGTTAATTTAGTTATTCCAATAAAGATTATAGCAATCACCACAATAATTATAAGAATAGAAACTACAGAACATTAAGAAAACCAATACATTTAATATCAAAAAGAGGTTTCAAACATTATCCCAATCCATTCGAAAACCTTTACACTAGTAAAGAAATCTACTCCTCCATCTAAGAAGGATTACAACAATGAAGATAAAAGAACCTGAAAATAATAGCAATAATCATTGCCACAATCTTCAAGACAAAGCACCTTCACTAATGGAATCCTTAGATAGAGAAGAATAAAGAAGAAGAAGAGTAGAGAGATGTAAAGAGAGAAAGTGGTTGCCAAGGGCTAAAAAATAACTGAGTCAAAAGTATGTTAAAACTCTATACTAATCCTATTTATACTATATGCAAAAATAAGTCAAGCGGGGCCCAAAATTAAGCCAAAATCTAGTTTCAGCACATTGTTACATGAGTTCTATGGTGCTAAATGAGAGCCACAGCACTCGCTGAATTACACTCTTTTGAGCGCTCCGCTGGTAGAATTGATATTTTCATTTATTTGGTCAGTTTGTCCCCTTAAACATCTGAATTGTCATTGGCACTAGAAATACTGATTGTAGCCCTTTAAATAACCTTTCCAGCGCCATAAGAGTCACCTCAATCGAACATCTATAACTTCGGATATTGCTAAAATGCTAATTGAAGGTCAGGTTGGATAGTATCAGAACATCAGCAACCTATAATTTTACAACTCAATTTTCACCAAGATGCTCTTAGAACTGGGTTTTGAACCAAACATGAAAATTTTAGAGGACTTCTTGAGCTTTTCAAAACATATTTATTTGTCTAAATCCAATCCCTAGAGAGAGATATAGATTTTTAATTACAATGATTTCTTCAAATGTGCTCAAATGAGCTCAAGAACTCTTATATTTAGCTCTAAAACATATTTAGTCATCAAAATGGTGCAAATAATCATGATTATACTCAATGATACCCAATGAGGACTAAATATAAATCAACCAAATGTCAACTAATTAAGCACATAAATGATGCAATATGCCTAGAGTTATGTAGGAAAAAGGGTTCATGAATGCAACCCATCACATGACAAGTTAAGAAAGTACTATCTCATGATTAAATTAAGTATATCATCATCATTCTCATTCATGCACATCATTAAGTAGAACAATACTACTTGAAGATTATTATTTATCTAGAAAGAAGTTCAGATGGAATATAACATGCTCAGAAAGTGTAGAAGTGCATCAGAAACTATAGCATATATCAGAAACTACAATGGGTCATCAGAAACTAGATGGAAATTGAAATTTCAAAAAAAGTCAAAACCTTATAAAGTGATGAAAGTGACATATCAACTTTATATTTGAAGAATCACTATCCCCAATGAAGCCTTCACAAGAAGAGAAGTCCAGAAACCATAATATGTTTGAAGAAGTAGTTTCTGAAGTCATTTTTAGTAACAAAGGACAAGGGTTTTCTGTACTACATCGCTCTGCTAGACAGCACATGTTTCCAAAAGGCCAATTCTAAGACACACAAAGATTGATCAACACGTGTCAATAGGAGAGATTCAGGGGGACAATGGGCAATAAGGCTCAAAAAAGCTAAAGAATGTTAACATGCAAAAGTGGCTATATGGACAAGTGACTGAAAACTAAAAAAATGCTTTAATCATATTCAAGCATACCCATGGTAACATATTTTCAAACAAGACCCTAGGCAAGTTTTAGAATACAAATCCAAAGAGGAAAATATACATGAACAAACAAGGATAGTACATGATAGTCCAATTAAAGAGGCTCAAAATCTCACAGGTAAAAGTGCATGTATTCAATCCCAACAACATAGTGAATCAAAAAGCATGCAATATGTAATGCCCCAATTTTTACTGTCATTAGGAATTACCAAATTACCGTAGGTAAATATTATATAAAATTTGATACCAAACAATCCTTAATAAAGGAATATAACGTTAGAAGAGAAGTTAGGAGCAATTCATGCAAGTATTGCAAACCCGAATTTCTGTACGTGTAAAATGACCAAAATGCTCCTGAGGTTATTTTACTTAGAAAATGAGGATCGTGGGCCCCACCCATCCTCAAGGGGATGTTTTGATAATAATAAGGGATTGTTTGTGTTATGTGTGTTAATAGAGGAGAAGAATCATAATTTTGAGCTCTCGCGCGAAATGACCAAAACGCCCTTGCGTTTTAACCCGATTTGCGTGCCGACTAGACCGAACCTCACTAAAATGTTTTAAAAGGTGTTTTTAAGCCATGATTAACCATTGGTTAAGCTTGGGTGGTCTCGGGAAATTTTTAAGTAAAATGATCGTTTTGCCCCTGTCTTTATGCAGTTTTACAAATTTTGAGATTTTTGATTCGTCTAACAAACCTAAGCAATATTAGGCTCAAATTAAATTTTATTAAATTCTAATTATTAATCTAGAGTCAAAATTATTTATTTAAATTGATTAGAACCTAAAATTGCTTTAAAACACTCAAATTGCTTACTAATTCACCTAAGCCCTTAAATTCTCTAAATTGCATGAATACCTTGCCTACACTTAAATAATACATGGAACACACAAAACCCTCTTCCATGAGGCTATAATGCATGAAATAATTTAGCCATAATCATTAGAATTATTGCAAGATAATGCACTAAAACAAAATGCCAAAAAATTCCCTAAAACATGGCATAAAACATGCCTTAAACAAGAAATGATTTTCCTCCCTTTGTTCCCCATGAAAAATCCAAAAATTATGCCTCCTCCTCTTGTCATACATGAGCTTAAATTCCTCTATAAATATGCTTACTTGAGGAGCCTTGGAAGCCTTGCTCATAACTTACACAAATTCTAGTTTTAGGAGCACCAAAAGCTTTCTTTCTTCCCCTCCTTGGTGAAATTCTTCTCCCATTTCTCAAAGAGATTTTCTTTCATTTCACTCAAGGAAACCACGTCCTCTTCCTTTCCTTCAAATCAAATTAGGTAGGGAGTTATTTTTAAGTTTATTTCTATGCTTTGCTAAGTGTTGTTCTTGGTTCAAAATGATGATTTCATGGATTTTCTCTAGTTTTTCCATTTGGTTTTCTTCTTCCTTTTCTTTGAACAATTCGGCCATATGGCCTAGGTGGGACTAAGATGATGGCTTGATGATGAGGACCTTGAGGGTGGGTTGTGAATCCATCACAAGTTAGGCCTCTAAAGCTTGAAAGTTCCACTTGATGCAAAACTTTAAAGAATAATATTTTTATGATGTTTTTATGATCTTGAGTTTAGAACTTGAAAGATGTATTTCTCACTTTGTCTTGCTAAGATATATATATTGGATTGAATTTGTATTTCTATAAAGTCTTGAAGGAGCTCTAGTAAAGAAATAAAATGAACTTGCATCCATGTTTAAGTTTATGCTTTGCATAATCATGTTTACTTTCTATGTCATCACTAAAATTTCAAGAATGAATAAATGGACTTGCATACTCATGTTTAAATTTCCAAGTTTGCATTTCATGTTGTCACTTAATCTCTAAAGATAATAAAGAAGTTGCATCTCATATTTATTTTATGTTCTCACTTTATTTTATAATGGCTAAAAGAATCAACGCATGACATGTTTATTTTTATGTCATCACCTAAAGATCCTAGAGCTCAAAGACTTGCCCAAGTATCACAAGCAAAGTTGGAACCATGATAACTAAAGCTTTCTTGAGATTATTGGAGTCAAAGAATTCATTCTTTAAGAAGTCTTGAGTTTGGAGCTTAATAAGAATTCTCTTCTCCCTCTCCGGTCTTGCGGATTCCGCGCTCAAGTTTCTTAAGATTCTCTTCTCACTTGGTTCAATGCGGACTACCGCCACTCAGTTTCTTGTATCATGTTTATATTTCCAAGTTATCACCTTATAAATACAAGATTAAAATGGGTTGCATAGCATGTTTATAATTCTAGCTATCACTAAATCTCTAAAGCTCAAGACTTGCTCCTTTTATCTTAAGAGAAAATTCTAATCATGAACATTCTTTCAATGTATAAATCGGCCTCATGATTATGGAGGCTTAAAGTCTTATAATTTCTTTAAATTTTAACAAAAAGAATTAGTTACTAAAGGAGATTTGAAGCTTTGCAAAAATTATACGGGAAACTAGTAATTTATGTATACTTGAAATGTGGTTTTATGCAATTATATGAGGTTCATGATTCGACTACCTATCTGAGTTTAGTAATACTGTATGATTATGGTTTAATATGTTCAAAGTTGTGATGATTATGATTTATTGCTAAGAGAACGATTCTATGCATGTTAGAAATAAAACTAGCTTCCAAAAAATCGTAAAAGCAAGATTTCTAGAACTCTAGAGAATGAAATTTGTGCATTTTGTCCAGAACCTTTAGCAGCCCTAAGAACCAAGTACTATTGTGTTTATATAAGGGAGAATGATTCATAATTGGTTTAATAATTGATTTTAGCACCATAAGGAAAGCGGTAATGAAAGGGTTAAAAATGCAACTTCTAGCACACCGTGAAGCCTTAAATATAACTTGATGCCTATGTTGTCCCATATAGTTTAATAATGTTCTTAAGGCTTATAATTAATGGTAATGATGATAATGAATCCTTTAGATGCATGATTAATTAGTGTGATAATTGAGGTTACCCGATTTTAAAGTTTCGGATGTTTAAGACGGTTTTCGTAAGAATTTATGATGATAGTTCTTTGAAATTTGAAATGATAAGTCTATGAAGTGATTTGATGCTTATTAAGTATTTGATATCATTGAATGATTCAGGCTTGCATGTTATAGTTCCTGTTGCAAACAATGAGAATGCTTATGCATGAAATAATGAAATATTCTTTGTTATTTAAAAATTTACCCTTGTTGCTGGAAGAAAGTATATTACTGTAAAAGTGTAATTTGGAAAGGTTCTGGCTAGGAAAGACTTAGTATTTAAGCGTGTCCATTTGTGACCCACCTCTCTTTCTTGGGAATCTCAGGATGCATGATTACAGTTGGTATATATATTCCAGAATAAGACTATAAACGAGAAAATGTTATAAATGATTATGAATTGAGAATTGTATTATGATATAACATGCAAAGACTTAAAGGTGACTTAAAATATATGAGAAAATGATCCTTTGGACCCATCAAACTATAGGCGGTGAAAAGGTGATTCTTGCCCCTAGTCCGTTCTCTCAAAAGGGTAGAGACGGAATTTTTACTTATCAAAAGGGATATGTATATGCAGTGACGACTAGCAAGGTATGAGCTCATAACCTAGATTACTCCCAAAAGGGTGGAGTATAGGGTGGCCCCAAGGAAAATAATGATGAGGATGACAAGATTTTAAGTCACCTAGGACACTAAAGGAATGAAATATGTGCACCATGTCTTGTGCATAGCTATTATGGTATGATGTTCTTCTTGCATAGCATTTTATGAGATGATGATGAGAAATATGATATTCTTCTATGCATGTTATTATGATATGAAGATGAGGAATATGATGTGTTGATGAAAGGAAAAGTTCATTATAAATATGACATGCTAAGTTTATGATGCATTATAAGACGCATGATTAAAACCGACGAACCTCGGTAAAGTATATTTTCGAACTTAATAAATCAATCTTAGCATGCTCACTATTTCATAATAACCCCGAGGTTCCTGGGGACGATGATGATGACACAATGCATCATGAGGTGAGTACCCTACTGAGATTCTTTTATAAGTTTCTCACTCCCTCTATTTTTCTTTCCATCTCGTCTTCAGAAACGAAGGAAGCGTTCGTGAATCACATTAAGGCTTTCAGGGTAATGAACTTGATCCTGCTAGTTTCACTCGTATATTTCAAATATCTATCTCTATCCTTGGAGTGTTATTACTAGGTGCCATTAATGGATGTCCTTCCATCCATATATTATTTGTTTTGTTAGATTGCCTATACCTAGTCTTATTCTGTTGGTAGGCAAACTATCTATGTGTTATGTAATTATGGATGTTATATGATGGAGCCAATATGATGTGTTTTTCATGCTATATCTGCACGTTATTCGCTTTATTTCGATTATTGTTCACGTTATGTGCGGCTCACGTTTTCAATTATGTTTTAAAAAAAAATGGCTCGTAATTTCACTAAGTATTTTCAAAATATGATGAAAGAACTGAAGCAAAGAGTAAAGTCTAGTAATTAATCAGATATAACCTAGGTGTATTGGTTAATTATTAGGGTGTTACACAATACAAAATAAAGTCAATGCCTAGCAAGTCCATAAAGTGCATGTGGTGTAAGCTTATGCATGTGATCTCTAAAGTACCAAAGAGATGGTGTAAGACACAAATAAAATAAAACATGATATAAGAATTAAAACTAAAAATGAAAATAAAATGCAAAAAATAAAGAAATCCTTCACGGTGGGTTATCTCCCACCCGACACTTTGCTTTAATATCCCTTGTAATACCTTAATATTTAACCCAATATGGCTAGGACACATTCTAGTTAATTATTAGTTATTACTCCTTTGTTCAGTTCTTACTTTAAACCCTTGAAAGTACTTCACTGAAAATATGGGTAAATTTTTTTTGAACTTTAGAAACAAAACATGAGCCACGCATACATATAGAACAACATCTAATCCTGTGTAAAAGGAGAGGGATAAAGACAAGATACAAACATATATAAAACACCACATTATAAAAACATAGGCATAAGAAAATCACCATATATATATATATATATATATATATATATATATATACTCATCAACGATCATCGTTCTACTTTGCATACCCAAAATATACATGTAAGAGTCATATCATGCCCACCAACAAAGGTTGGGCTCAAAATATACAGTAATCCTATAATATTCATGAATGAAAAACAAGCTAAATAAAGACCTTTCTCCCCACTACTCCTCCTGGAAGTGTGCCTAAGGTAGATAATATCTAATAATCAAAAAGCGAAAGCGACTATCCTATCTCCTGTACGTGCATGGGCGCTTCAAGAGGTCCAAAGCTGGCTCTTCCTGTCGCTCCTGGGAGGGAGGAAGGTACCCAATCCACTGGGCCAGCTCATTGGGTGTGGCGAGACGGAGAGCAAGATGACCATGAGCACCTCGGTGAGGTCTGGTGGCTCCTCCACAAGCAGGTGCGGCTCTCTCATGGGCTACGTGGGGTAGCCTCCCCGTCGCTACCAACCTCCATCCTCAGGAATGGTGGGGCGGAACCTTAGAGCGAGTCTGGGTGGGTGAATCCTTAGAAGGGTCCGACCACGAATCGAGAATGGCGAGGTGGCGATAATGGCACGTAGAATGGGATGTCCGGATAGTCGAAGCGGTGGGGGAGTGCGATGTCTCTCCTCGTGCGGGTGGGCGTAATCGAAGATGGGTCGTAAATAACGGAGCGGTGGAGAACCTGAAGCTGGAAACCAAGTGTACAAAGAGACGCCCCATGAAAACAAAAAGGTAGGCAACACAACAACCCACGAAGTGATACGTCTAGTGAGCGCATCATAGTGCATTTCCCAAGTAGGAGTATCAATGAAGATCATGAACGTTGCCATCGACCTCTGAAGACAAGATGGAAAGAAAGAAGAGATGAGAAACTTATATAAGAATCTTAATAGGGTTCTCGCCTCCTAATGTGTGACATCATCTACGTCCTCAGGAACCTTGGGTTTCATTATGAAATTTGTGGACATATGCATAGGGTTTATTTATTAGTTTCAGATACTATTAGCCGAGGTTTGTTTATTTTAGCATGAATCTTAATGCATGAGTGCAGCATACTAATTTATGGATGCATGTCAATGCCATAAGCGAGATATCATAAGATCACATTGAATGAACATAGCATAACGAATGCAATTTATTTCAACATTACTCGTCTTTTAGGTGACTTAAACTTTTTATTCTCTTTTTCTTAGGGGCCACCCTAATACCCTCCCTTTTCAGAGATCTAGGTTATGAGCTCATACCTAACTAGTCGTCATTAATCTACACTTATCCTCTTGATAAGCTAAATTTCCGACTCCAGTAGGTTTGGGGGTATAGGAACACCTTTCATAACCATTAATTCCTGGAGTCTAAAGGGTCCTTTTTGGATCACCTCTCATAACCTTTAATTCAAGTATAGAGGATCATTTCCATGTGTTATACGTCACCTTAATATTGGAATGTTAATTTAGATGCAATGTGAGCATGAAATCATAATTTCATCATAACACATATCATGTTTATAACTTTCATATATCATGCATCTTAACCAATCAATCATAAACTCATCGTGCCACAATATCCTCATGTCATTTATTCATATATGCATTCACATCTCTACATACTTAATAGGCATATTACCAATCATCATCTAATACCAATAAACATGCTCCTACCCAATATACAGAAATCAAGACAACTCAGCTAATACATATGTAATGCTCAACAATTTATGCATAGCATACTAGGGAATCATTAATAACTCATAAGCATATAGGGTCACCAATCCATTTCACCTTGCTTAGAACACACTTATCTTCACATTTGGGGTTCTGTAATCGATTAATGCTGGTAATCGATTACCAAATAAAACTTGTTTCAAAATCAAAAGGGCATCCTAGTAATCGATTACATGGGCATGGTAATCGATTACCAGAACCCACAATTTTATTCTTGACACGAAGAACATCATGGTAATCGATTACATGAACTAGTAATCAATTACCAAAGCCAAAGTAGTTCGGGTATGAAGAACATACTTGGTAATCGATTGCATAGTCTGGTATTCGATTACCCATGGCTAGAATCTTTCAAATGACCATCCTAGTAATCGATTACATTGGTAATCGATTACCAGAATAGAATTTGAGAAATCAAAGTTTTAACACCTTTGAAGTTACTTTTTCACTTCAAGACCACTTTAAAACATCATTCTAACATCCTTTTTGAAATCAAGATTACATTTTTATAAATCAAAACCAATATTATATCATGGCTAAAACACATCCAATAGCTATGATCAAGATTCCCATTTCAAGATACAAGGGCATGTCTTTTGAACTCTAGGTATTTAGGTGGTGACAAAATGGTAAACATGCTATGTAAACCTCATTTTAGATCTTTATCATTATTAGGCGATAGCTTGAAACTTAAATATGATATGCAAGACTTGAAAAGTAAATTTGAGTCATTTTTAAATCTTCAAAGTTTAGGTGATGACTTAAAAATAAACATGAAATACAAGGCTAGAATTTAAACATGGAAATGTAAGTCCATTTCTTTAGTCTTTAAGATTTAAGTGGTAACTTGAGAATAAACATGGTGTGCAAGACATTAAAACTTAAACATGATGTGCAAGTGCTTGAAATATAAACATGATGCAAATGCATTTCTATTATCTTACTAGAGCTCATTTCAAGACTTTAAAGAAATAGAATCTCAACCCCATTCAATCTTACCCTAATGGGAATGAACTTTAGAGTCTCTTGACACTATGTTTCCAAGAACCTCATTTGTCTAGACTCAGCATCAAGCTCAAAAGAAACCATCAAAGACAATCAACAATAAATCTCTTTTTCCATATTTTGGTGAAACCAAAATCAAGCCTTGATCTTTAGAGGTCCAACACATGATGGTTTCACAACCAAACATTTAGAAACCCTCATTATCAAGCTATGACTTTAAAACATCAAGGGAAAGAAAACATTCCAAGGGAACCAACAAAACATTTTCAAGATAATCATTTTCTAAAAACTAGAATGGACCAATATTAGGCTTTAGAAGTCAAGCACATGATGGTTTTTGCAACCAACACCAAGATCTCTCATCATTAAGCCATGGTTTCCCATCATCCAAAAACAACAAAATAAAAAATGGAGTAAAGAAAAGGAAGATGAAATAAAAAATAAAGGGAATGAGAAGAAGAAGAACAATACAATTATTCCATCATCATCTAATCCGAAAAGAAAGAAGACAAGAAATAGGAGAAGAAAATCAAAACAAATCCCCATCAAGTTATTTTCTTTGATTGAAAAGAGAAAGCTTAGATCTTGGAATGAGATGCTTGGGTGTTTGTGAGTTGAGGGAAGGTTTAGAGTGGTGGTGGAAGAGGAAGAAGAGAAAACTTTGGTTAAAGAGAGAAGAGAGAATCCTTAGAGAATTTTTTTGACACAAAGCTTTGGCCAAAAAAGAAATTGTGTGAATGAGAGTGTTTATGTGTTGAAAAACATTAAATATGAGGGTGTTTGAGGGGGAGGATGCCACGGTCTTCTTGGCCTTGTGGGAGGCAAATTTTTTATCTTTCATGTAGGTTAAGATGTGTACTAAAGATGGATTTGATTGAGGAATGGTTTAGGAATTGGTAATTAGGTGTTTAGGTTTGTAATCATGTGCTTAAGGTCTTGCAAGACATGATTAGGGGTGCTCTTACATGCTTAGTTTGAATTAAACCCAATTAGTTTGAAATTCAAACCCCAACATGTTCCTTAATTTAAAGGATTGGAGAGAAAAACACTATTTGATTTGAAATGACATAATATCTTTGATTTAAAAAGGAATTTGATTTTCCTTAAGCAATCTTAAGCCTCAACTAACATGAAATAATTATTTAGACTCCAAATTAATAGATAAAATTAATTTATCTTTAATTAGAGCCTAATATTACCCATATTCCCATAATCTTTTAATTATCTAGGTTTAGCACCAAACGGGGTAAAACCATAAATTCACACAAAGACTCCTCGACCACCCAGATTTTCCAACATCAAATAACACTCATGGTTATTGTTTTCAAACTCCGGGTGATGGCAGGATTTCCCGTCGCTTAATCCGCGTCAAATTACCTCAGGGGTAAATCGATAATTCACGTACAAAAAAACTAGGAAAATAAGATTTTTATCTCTAACACATCCATTACATATATAATCCCTTTAAAGTTCTAGACTAACCCCTCAAGGATAGCCAGGGTAAAGTGTTGATTTTCGGGCATAAATGACCTCAGGGCATTTTGGTCACTTTTACACTCAGGAAAAATGAGACGTACATTACTCTCCTCCTTAAAAAGAATTTCGCCCTTGAAATTCATTACCTGTAACGCTCGGGGTATCGCGTCCTCATTTCTGATTCCAGTTCCTATGTGAATTCCTCCGTTCTTCCCTATCCCCATGCCACTTTGACTAGAGGTACGATTTTGTTCCTCAACTGCTTGAGTCCTCGGTCTATGATCCTCGTAGGTGGTAGGTTAAAAGTCAAGTCCTCCCTTAACTACACTTTTCTTACTCTAATACATGACTAGGGTCGGATTTGTATTTTCTCAATTGAGATACGTGGAAAACATCATGAAGGTTAGATAGAATGGGTGGTAAGGCTATCCAATATGCTCCTGAATCGACTCTATTAAGGATTTCAAAGGGGCCAAAAAAGCTCAACTTTTTGACTTTCATCACTCGCCCTATGCCTTGTGGGGTGATCCAAAGGAACACATAGTCTCCCTCTTAGAATTCCAACGGCTTCGCGTTTATCCGTATAGCTTTCTCGACTTTAGCTGTGAGGATCCTATCCTTGATCCTGGATTTGTTCTATTGTTTCCCTTATGAGTTCAGTCCCAACATGCTTTGCTCCCCGGGTTCGTTACAACACAAGGGTGATTGACACTTCTTCCATACAGGGCTTCATACGGTGCCATACCAATGCTCGCATGATAACTGTTGTTATATGCAAACTCAATTAATGGCAAGTACTTATCCCAACTCCCTCTTTGGTCTAACACACATGCCCTTAACATATCCTCCAGGGTTTGTATGGTCCTCTCGACTCCATCCATTTGAGGGTGGTATGCCTCAGGCAAGCTTTAAACTAAACACCTTTTGAAAGGCTCCCAAAAAATGCAACGTAAACCACAGATCACGATTTGAGATTATCATCATCGGCACTCAGTGCAACCTCACGATCTCTTGGATGTACAGCTGGGCCAACTTATCTAATGAATAAGTTACCTTAATAGGCAAAAAGTGAGCCAACTTCGTTAGTTGGTCCACGATCACCCATATGGCGTCATGGCCAGCTTGGGTCTTAGGTAGACTCGTCACGAAATCTATCGAGATACTCTTCCATTTTCATTTGAGAATGGACATGGGTTGTAACATCTCTAAAGGTTTTTGGTGCTCAATCTTCACCTTCTCGAGACTAAGCACTCACTCACCCATGTGGTCACATCCCTCTTCATCTTGGGCTACCAAAAGATCTTTTTCAGGTCCTAATACATCTTTCTAGTATAAGGATGAATGGTGAAATGACTCTTGTGAGCCTCCTCGAATATATCTTTTAGGAGGTCACCACTTGCCGTACACAAATTCGGCCCTCAAACCTCCATAACTGTCTGCCCCTTGGGTGAAACCCTACAACTTTCCTTCCTTTCCTCCTCTAGAGTCTCCTTAAACTCCATGTCCTCCTGTTGGGCTGAACCCTCTCCTTGAAGTCACTCGTTACACTGAGATGGCACACCTTTATGCCCTTTGTGGTCAAAATCATCCCCAAGTTTAAGTCCCTAAACTTCTCAATCAGTTCCACCTCCTTCACCATCATATGAGACAAGTGTAGTGACTTTCGACTCAAGGCATCAGCTTAACATCCTGCTAAGTGCAATGTCATTCTTAAGTCATGGCATTATACTTGGGAGTTCTTACTTATAAATTAGCGGACATTTCTTAGTTATTTATAGGAAGATCGATAGTAACTAATACTGATTCTATCAAAATGTATAACAAAGAAACACAAAATTTATTGAATACATAGCTAAGTACAAGAGGAAGCTCTTCTAAGAGCTTTAGTACAATACATTCTTTATTTCATTTACATACATATAACTCCAACTAAGTACAATAAAGTAGAAATATCAACTACTAAACTCCTCCAGAGCTCTTCACGTAGCAGCCCATTATTCTCTGGATTAACCTGGAGGCAACACGAACACAGAAACACATAGAGGGTGAGAATTATACAATTCTCGTAGGCAACCCCAAGTTACACACTCATAATGTCATCATCATCGCCCAAGCCACTTCGGTTTATTAAGCAAATATGATCATGCAATCCAGACTAAAGATTCATTTTAAAGTTCCAAAATCATCCTTTTGAAGTGGGTTTATTTTATTATTCAACCACTTAACATACACACGTAATACTACTCCATGTCATAGTATTGTATTCTGAAATATACATGCCCTCAATACATTGAAGGGGACTTTTTGCCTATAAAAGGAGACTTCTCGTGCCCATTAAGGGGACTTTTTATCTACTTAACATATACATCATCATCAAATTTATACATGTAACGAGGGCGGGGAGTAATCGGATCGGAGGGCACGGACAAGGAGCGGCTCCTGCCTCCAAGCGGAGGGGTACATGAATGAACCGATTACACAGAATGAGAGGATCCTGAGTCTTATAGGTATGGGACTATCAGTTAAGGAAGGCTTATATGAATTGATTGGTACTACCTATGCCACAAAGATGCATTTTTCTTTCGGTAGCCCATCGAAAGAACTACAGTTAAGCATGCTTGACTTGGGGTAATTTTGGATACCTCCTGGGAAGTTTTGCTAGGAAGCGTATGAGTAAGGCCAAAACACGTTGAAAAGACCGTGTTGGTTTGTGGAGTCATCAATCCATAAAGCGGCATGTTACAATACAAGTATCCGTTCACAATATAATTTTCAATTAGGTCTCATAAACTAATCTTTTATGTTGCTAGCATGCATTCATATACATCATACTTGAACCAAATGTCATTACTTTACCAATTCAAGGTTTGGGTTCATTTCCAGCAATTGCAGATTTCACATCATTGTATTATAAATTTATTTGCACATCAAATAATCAATTTAGAGACTATCAAAATTTCCTAAGACACTTAAATGTTCACAAGGTTCCATAAAAATTTCAGAGCAAAAAGAGTTATCTAACTATGTTAAAAAAATTAGATAAATTTGGAGGTCAAAAACCCTATTTCCAGTCAATAGCTATAGTTACCAATTTTATTATCCGACCAAATGAACATATCACATCATACAAAAATTCACAGTTAGACTTCAATATGTCCTCAACACCATGTAAAAATTTCAAGTGATAATTCAATCATTTGGTATGGTAATAAAATTAGCAAAATTTACAGCTTCCATTCCAACATTTCAGGTAGCACATAGTTCACTTCGGTTTCTGATTTTTTTGAAGCATTAGGAGTTAGAATCAGAACTCAAGAATGGAACTAGCATAGAATGTTACCTTCAACATATATTTTTTCTAGCTCATGAAAATATCCACAATTCACTCAGAAAATTCGTGATTAGTAGCTATCCAAAGCGAAAATCCAGCACATGATTAAAAAATTGTTTTTCCAAAATGGGTTTTCTAACATCATCCAAACACTCCACCAAAATTAATACATCAATATCAATATATTATCAACCAATATAACCAGAAATTTCATACCAAGATTAATAAAAAAATGTTCAGAATAAATTTGGAAAGAAAAGGCCAAAGAAAACCCTACTTTTGATGGCTAATGGATCCTTGGCTCCAAGTTGCTCCAAGATTGATTCCCTTCATTCCAAAGCTCCCAAATCAAACCCAAATCCTCCCTAAATCAGTGAGGAAGTGAGGTATCAATGTGAGGATTGATGGAGAATTGAAATTTTAATCGGTTGGATTGATAGATCTTGATGACTAGAACAAGTTTTATGAATGGATCTTGGTGTTTTAGTGACTTTGAGCTTAGGTTTTTGAAGCTTGAAGTTTGTTAATGGAGGTTTGAGAGGAAGAACAATGGAGGGCTGTGTTTTGAGGCCTCTTCACCGAAAATGATGATGGTGAGGTGATAAGGTTGGTGGCTTTGTATTTATCTTGAGTTAGATGTCATAATTGTGTAGTATGTTTTTCT
Organism: Dalbergia oliveri; assembly: GCA_030441495.1. Classification (NCBI taxonomy): domain Eukaryota; kingdom Viridiplantae; phylum Streptophyta; class Magnoliopsida; order Fabales; family Fabaceae; genus Dalbergia; species Dalbergia oliveri. Next base: position 4,296,468 of record JAMLFY010000005.1, on the reverse strand, counting down.
TTCTTTTGAAAGAAAATAATGAGATGGATGGTTAGGAATTGTTTTGTTTGTCAAAGAATGATTCTTGGCTATCCACTTGGTTCAAGATAAGTAGCTCACTTTGACTTGGTGAGCAAGTAGCTTTTTTAATGTTAAACTCACATAGAAATTCCATTGAATGGATGAGATATTGGCTCCGAATAAAATATAATAAATGAAAGGGCATGATTGAAACTTACTTTTAAGTTTCAATCCTTGTCATCCACTTGGCATAAAGTGGTTGGTAAAGGTTATTTGGCTACCAAGTAACTTGTACGGTATTAAAACTCACATTAAAACTAAAGGTAAACACCAATCTGGGTAGTCAAACATTACCCAAAAATTAATTCTAGGTATAACTTCTCATTCCTTATCATTTCTAACCTTAACCCTCTCCTTTCTCAGTCCGAGCATTTCCTGATCTCAATCAGGTTTAAGCCGCAGACGGCAGTGGGGCCTACAAGGTTACTATTTTTCCTGGCTCGAATTTTTTTTAACAAGTCTGTTAGGCCATCCGCATCATTGCTAAGCTAGATTTTTGAAATTACGATTAATAAAGCTCAAATTAATTTTTAAATAATTTTTAGGGTGTTACATAGCCACTACATTAGCCTTGCCGGGATGATAGTTCAGCCCAAAATCATAATCCTTCAAGAACTCCATCCATCTTTCTGCTTCATGTTCACCTCCTTTTGATCAAAGAGGTACTTGAGATTCTTGTGATCAGAAAACACCTCAAACTTTACTCGGTATAAATGGTGTCGCCATATCTTCAAGGCGAACACCACGACTATAACTCAAGGTCATGGGTAGGGTAGTTTGCCTCGTGAGACTTGGGTTGTCTAGATGCATAGGCCACCACTTGCCTATTTTGCATCAACACATAGCCCAAACCTTTTCCGATGCATCACAATACACCTCAAATGGTGCATTAGGGTTAGGCAAAGCTAACACTGGGGTCGTGGTTAACTTTACTTTCAACTCCTGGAAACTCTTCTCACATTCTAGAGTCCAAACAAAAGGGGCATTCTTCCTAGTAAGCTTAGTTAAGGGTAAAGATATCTGGGAAATCCCTTAATGAACCAACGTAATAACCAACTAATCCTAAAATGCTCTACATCTCATTACCGTGATAGGTCTTTTCTAGCTCATCACAGCCTCTATCTTCCTAGGATCTATAACAATACCTCCTTTTGACACCAGGACCTAAGAATTTCATTTCCTCCAGCCAAAATTCACACTTAGATAACTTAGCATACAATTTTTTCTCCTTCAAGATCTCCAAAACCAACTTCAAGTGATGCTCATGCTCCTCGTAGGTCTTTGAATAGATGAGTATATCATCTATGAAAACCATCACAAACTAGTCTAAATAGGATCTAAAGATCCTATTCATATAGTCCATGAACATAGCAGGAGCATTGGTCAGTCAAACGACATCACTATAAACTCAAAGTGGCCATACTGTATCCTAAAAGTAGTCTTGGCTATGTCCTCATCCTTTACCCTAATCTGGTGATATCTTGACCTTAAATCAATCTTAGAAAACACCACCGCTCCCTTTAGCTGATCCATTAAGTCATCAATCCTAGCAGGGGTTACTTATTCTTCACTATCACTCGATCAACTGCCTATAATCTATGCAAAGCCTCATACTCCCATCCTTATTCTTAATAAACAAGAGGCTCTCCATGGTGAAGCACTCAGTCTCACAAACTTTTTCTCCAACAACTCCTCTAATTGCACCTTTAACTCGGCAACAGCATGGGTGACGTCTTATAAGATGCTACGGAGATAGGTCTCATTCAGGACCAACTCTATGGAGAACTCAATGTCTCTTCCTGGGAACTAGGGTATCTTATCCAGAAATACCTCAGGATAGTCTCTCACTACAGGCACCTTGTCGATGTCTTGATTAAAGTCTACTTTGCTAGCGGCTAAGAGAACATATCCCTTGCTTTCTTCCCCATAACGTTGACTTTTACAGCATTTAGCTAAAGGCTTAAAGGTTTACTAGCGCAGGAGTATGGAGAAGATGACTTAGGATAACAATTTAACATTACACGGTTGACATAAAGCCAATCCATGCCGAGAATTATATCTAGACCATGCATAGGTAGACAAACTAAATCCAGAATAAAGGGCCTACTTTCAATAGTGAAATAACAATTTAAACAACACCTACAAGTCCTAACGGTTTCCAGTGGGTATAGAAATAATAAGATCAAAAGGAAGTTCAGACACATACAATTGTAGAGACTCGACACTAGCATGTGATATGAATGAATGGGTCACACCATAATCAAACAATATAGTTGAGGTTTTACCATTCATTTCACACTTACCTTCTATGAGGCTTCTAAACCTCCAGAGTCTTCCACGTTGATGGTGAAAACCCTTCCTTGGTATTGTGGTTGAGGGTAAGAGGTCGTCGGGTTCCTTTCTGTGCATTCTTTGGCATAGTGTTTAGGTTTTCTGCACTTGAAGCAGACTCCCTGGCCCGGCAGGGGTCCCCCTCGTGTGACTTCCCACATTTGGGTATAAGACGGCGGATCAGGTTTAGGGTTCAACGGGCCCTTTGAGGTGACATGCCCTAGGGACCACTTGATCCCTCGTGGTGGAAATTCCTCCTGGAGTCCTACAACCTAACTGCGTCGGAATGGGCCTCAACTGGCTTGAAACTTAGGGCTTGGTGAAGTTTTCTACCCTTAGTGCGCTTAGCCTTTTGCCCATCTTCGATGATGCGGCACTTGTTGACTGGGTGGGAAATCCGTAATCTCCAAGTGCGCAACATCGACATTGATCTTCGCCTTCATCCCACCTCGTATTTGACGCACTTCTAAAACTCGTCAGGATTCCCTTGAAAGATTTGGAGAACTTGATTAGTTCCTCGAACTTCATGGTGTACAATGGAATACTCATTCCCCCTAAACCAGCTGCATGAACTTTATGTCCTTAGCATTCTACACGGACGTGGAATTTTCTCATAGAAACAGGTTTTGAACATTTCCTAATCAATCAGTGTGCCTGATGCCTCCAACAATCTCTGATGCCAGTCCACTAGAACCATCCGCTTCCAGCATATAGGCAGCGTAGGTCACCTTCTGCTCCTTGGTGTCGGTGATCACCAAGAAGATCTTCTCCATGTTCTTGATCCATTCATCGGCATGGTTGAGGGTCGCCTTACGAAACTCCCCAAATCGGGCATGCTCGAGTCCCTCTAGGCGTCCGACCAGCATCGCCCTAGTGGTCCATCCACTCCAACATTATCTCTGAGACTTTGCCATGTCCCGGAGGGCTCTCCGTCTCCTTACTCCTGCTCGCTGAGCTCCTGGCCTTTTCCTGTCATGGTCGCATCATTGGTTCCTAAGCACACAAAATAGTAACACTGAGGTAATCATGCTCAATTCTTCATGTAAAGTGAGCTAGTTACCATGGTACATACGCACATAAGGGTCATGTATTGCTATCCTATAGCTCATTCTATCAATAAAGCAATACACATGACATAACTATCGCATGATGCTTGAGAAGCATAGTCGGTCTAATCCTCAAGCTCTATGAAACCAAACCTTGATACCAAAATATAACACCCTAATATTTAACCCAATATGCCTAGGACGCATTCTAGTTAATTATTAGTTATTACTCTTTTGTTCAGTTCTTACTTTAAACCCTTGAAAGTACTTTCCTGAAAATATGGGTAAATTTTTTTTTTAGAACTTTAGAAACAAAACATGAGCCACACATACTTATAGAACAACATCCGAATCTTGCATAAAAGGAGAGGGATAAAGACAAGATACAAACATACATAAAACACCACATTATAAACACAAAGGCATAAGAAAATCACCATATATATATATATCATCAACGATCATCGTTCTACTTTGTATACCCAAAATATACATGTAAGAGTCATATCATGCCCACCAACAAAGGTTGGGCTCAAAATATGAGTAATCCATAATATTCATGAATGAAAAATAAGCTAAATAAAGACCTTTCTCGCCACTACTCCTACTAGGGGTGTGCCTAAGGTAGATAACCTCTAATAATCAAAAAGCGAAAGCAGGCTGTCCTATCCTGCATGTGCATGGGTGCTCCAAGTGGTCCGAAGCCGGCTCCTCCTTATCGCTCCTGGAAAGGAGGAAGGTACCCAATCCACTGGGCCAGCCCATCGGGTGTGGCGAGACGGAGGCAGGACGAGCGTGAGCCCTCGCGGGGTCTAGTGGCTTCTCCATGTCCAGGTACGGCTCCTCTTATGGCTGCGTGATGGTAGCCTCCCCGTCGCTACTAACCTATCCTCACAGGAACGGTGGGCAGAACCCTTAGAGTAGATCTAGGTGGGAGAATCCTTGGAGTGGTCCGACCACGAATCGAGATGGCGGGGTAGCGATAATGGCACGTACAATAGGATGTGAAGCGGAAAGCATAAGGGGAAGGCGGATTTGCTCCTCGCATGGGTGGGCATGATCGAAGATGAGGTCATCAGATGACGGTAGCGATGGAGAACTTGAAGCTGGAAACTGGGTGTGCAAAGGGATACCCCATGAAAATAAAAAGCAGACATCACAACGACCCACGAAGTGATATGTCTGGTGAGTAGCATCGTAGTGCATCTCCCAAGTGGGAGCGTTAATGAAGATCACGAACGTTGTCATCGACCTTTGAAGACGAGATAGAAAGAAAGAAGAGGGATGAGAAACTTATACAAGAATCTCAGGAGGGTCTCGCCTCTAATGTGTGACATTATCTACGTCCTTAGGAACCTTGGGTTTCATTATGAAATTTGTGGACATATGCATAGAGTTTATTTATTAGTTTCAATACCATTAGCCGAGGCTTGTTTATTTTAGCATGAATCTTAATGCATGAGTGCAGCATACTAATTTATGGATGCATGTCAATGCCATAAGCGAGATATCATAAGATCACATTGAATGAACATAGCATAACGAATGTAATTTATTTCAACATTACTCGTCTTTTAGGTGACTTAAACTTTTTATTCTCTTTCGTTAAGGGCCACCCTAATACTCTCCCTTTTGAGAGTTCTAGGTTATGAGCTCATCCCTAACTAGTCGTCACTAGTCTACACTTACCATTTTGATAAGCTAAATTTCTGAACTCCCATAGTATGGGTTTGGGGGCATAGGAACACCTTTCATAACCATTAATTCTTGGAGTATAAAGGGTCCTTTTGGATCACCTCTCATAACCTTTAATTTGGGGAGTCTAGAGGATCATTTCCATGTGCCTTATGTCACCTTAATATTGGCAAGTTAATTTAGAGATGTAGTGTGAGCATGAAATCATAATTTCATCATGACACATATCATGTTTATAACTTTCATATATCATGCATCTTAACCAATCAATCATAAACTCATCATGCCATAATATCCTCATGTCATTTATTCACATATGCATTCATATATCTTTCACATACTTAATAGGCATATTACCAATCATCATCTAATAGTCGTAAACATGCTCTTACCCAATACCAAAAATCAAGGACCAGACTCAACTAATGCATATGCAATGCTCAACAATTTATACATAGCATACTAGGGAATCATCAACAACTCATAAGCATATAGGGTCACCAATCCATTTCACCTTGCATAGAACACACTTATTTTCACATTTGGGTTCTGGTAATCGATTACATGCTGGTAATCGATGACTAGAGAAAAATTTGTTCCAGAGTCAAGGGGCATCCTGGAATCGATTACATGGGCATGGTAATAGATTACCAAAACCCAAAATTTTATTTTGGGCACAAAGAACATCATGGTAATCAATTACATGAATGGTAATCGATTACCAAAGCCAAACTGGTTTTGGGTATGAAGAACATCCTTGGTAATCGATTACATTGTTGGTAATCGATTACCAAGGCCAGAATCTTTAAATGACCATCCTGGTAATTGATTACATGGGCTGGTAATCAACCAGAATCCCAGGAATTTGAGAAATCAAAGTTTTAACACCTTTCAAGTTACTTTTTCACTTCAAGACCACTTCAAAATATCATTCTAACATCCCTTTTGAAATCAAGATCAAATTTTTATAAATCAAAACCAATATTATATCATGGCTAAAACACATCCAATAGCCATGATCAAGATTCCGTTTCAAAATACAAAGGCATCTCTTTTGAGCTCTAGGAATTTAGGTGGTGACAAAATGGTAAATGTAACGCCCCAATTTTTATTGATTGAAAAATTATGAATTTCCCTAGGTTATTCTTGCATGTAATTTGAGGTCAAATAATCCTCAATAAAGGAGTATAGCATTAGAGAGAAGTTACAAGAAAATTAGCAATTTGTGCAAGTTGCAAAACCCTAATTTTTCTACATGTGAAAAATGATCAAATACCCTGAGGTCATTTTTACTCGGAAAATAAGGATTGCAGGCCTCGGCCATCCTCCAAGGGATGTTTTGATGATGATAGGGGATTACATGAGTTATGTGTGCTAATGAGCAGAAGAATCTCATTTTTTGATGCATAAAATGACCAAAATGCCCCTGCCTAATTAACATCGAATGAAGTGCAAATTGAACCCGGACTTCACCCAAAAGTTTAAAATGATGTTATTAAAGAATGTTTTAACAACAGTTTAATCTTGGATAGCCCGGAGGTTTTGTGAAAATTACCCTCCAGTAACTTTACACGAAATGATGCAACTTTTGAATTGGTTTTCACCCAAAGGTTTAGAAAGACTATTTCAAGTATAATTTGAGAATGTCCAGTAATTACAAAGATTTTTTATGTGAAATTACCTTTTTGCCCTTAGTGAATGCGTAACGAGTTTTACTTAAGTAATTAAGACAATTTTAACTCCAATTCAATTCAAGTTGATTTCAATCATTAACCTAGAGTTAAAAATTAATTTTCTAAGGTTAAAAAAAATAATTACTTGAGGTAATTAAAGCCTAAGATTTACTTAACGTAAAATTTTAATTCATTTCCTTAATTACAAGAATTCATTATTTCGAGTTTACGGTTAGGATTTCGGTTTAGGTAAAATCTAATAAAATTATATTTTCTTATCTTAAGTTTAGAACTTAAGTTACAAATTGATTTTTATCTACTTGAAATTTACTTCATTCACTAATGTATGATTATTTATTTTACCTTGTCCTGAATTGACTTAAATACCTAGCATTTTACCCTTTTTCACTAATCTATCAATTCCTAACTTTTTACCTAAGTAATTGAACATCTAATACATGATTTACCACTCAATATAATAAGCAAACCTGATCCTAAAAGCATCAGAAACCAGCGGCCATAATGCCCCTAATCAGCCCACATTTTTTTAATTTTTCAACAACAATACACTTGCACATATGTCCAAGCAAATCACTATTTCTATAGCTTTCTTTTCCATAATTTAAGGCTATGTTTAATCTAAAGAAATCCCACTCAATTCCACTATAGGGTAATCAGCCACATTTGTCTCCCATTAGCACCATATTTTAGAGTTTTTCATCCATTATACATAAATAAAATTATTACCACCAATTATGCTTTCTTTCTTTAATGTTTCCTATAATTAAAAATTGAAACAAAACCCTCCATTTGTGTAGCCAAGGCAACGGCCATACAGCCCTTGGGAGGCTATAAATATGAGCTCTTCCATTTCCATATTGCACACACAAACTCTCTTAGCTTTCTTGATAGTTTTCTTGCTCGAAATTTTGCTCTAAGTTCTCAAATTCTCTCTAAAATTCAAGCTTTCTTCTTCTTCCTCATTCATAATCCAGAGACTCCATTCCCAACCTCTAACCAACCTCTAAACCTCAAGTATACACATTCCAACCATTAAACAACTCCTAAACACATAACCTTTCCATTACCAAATACAAAAACACAAGAAAAATTCTTCCTCCACTCAAACCTTTCTTGGCTGAAATCACCATCATTATTAGCTTCAGATTTTCTTCTCACTTCTTAAAAGATCAAGTTTTAGCTATTGCAAACAAGAAACAACTTGGTAGGGAATTTATTTCATGTTCTTCTTCTTGTTTCTTTGCTTAAAATTCTAGGTTTTGTGGTTTGTTAATGACCATGGCTTGATGATGAGGAACCATGGTGGTGACTGTGAATCCATCATATAATAGACCTCTAAAGCTCAAGATTTAGTTTTGATTATCAAAAGATTTATGGAAAAATTGTTAGTTTTCTTTAAAATGATTCTTTTTGAGCTTGATGATGAGTTCATGAAATAAGGATATTGGAACCATGGGAATGAGAACTCTAAAGCTCACTTATTCTTTGTTAAGATTAATTGGAGTTGAAGAGTTCATTCTTTAAGAAGTCTTGAGTTTGGAGCTTAATAAGATATAATAAGGAACTTGCATCTATGTTTATGTTACAAGCACTTGCATATCATGTTTAAATTTCTAGCCTTGCATATTCATATTTATATTTCAAGCAATCGCCCTAATTCTTGAAGATAATAATATGGACTTGCATCATGCTCAATTTCAAGCTTTGCATCATGTTTAAATTCAAGCTTTGCATCATGTTTAATTTCAAGTTTTCCATTCATGTTTATATTTCAAGTCATCACCTAAATCCTCAAATATAAGTAAATGAACTTACATCATGTTTAATTTCAAGCCTTGCATCATGTTTAATTTCAAGTTTTATATTCATGTTTATATTTCAAGTCATCACCTAAATCGTTAAAGATAAGTAAATGAACTTGCATATCATGTTTAAGTTCAAGCTTTGTATTCATGTTTATATTTCAAGTTATCACGTAAATGCTTAAAGATAAGAAAATGGACTTGCATTTTATGTTTAATTTTCAAGCTTTGCATAATCATATTTATATTCCAAGTCATCACTTAAATTCCTAAAGATAAGTAAATGGGCTTGTATTTCATGTTTAATTTCCATGCTTTGCATATCATGTTTAATTTTCAAGCCTTGCATAATCATATCTATATTTCAAGTTATCACCTTATAATGATCAAGACTGAAAATAAGATTGTATAGCATGTTTATAATTCTTGCTATCACTTAAATCTCTAAAGCTCAAGACTTGCTCCTTTTATCTTAAATGAAGATTTTCACCATGGACATATTTACAATATTTTTGACTTCGGCCTTATAATAATGATAGGCCTACAATTGAGTTTTACTTTTTGTTAATACTTCATGTGTTTCATTGTCTTGAGAGAATTTTAAGAAAATTTAGTTACTAATTATGGATACTAATTTGGATTATTAGTTAATGTATAATGATGTGTTGGGAATGTCTGATTGTGTTTGTGATGACCTTTAGTGCATTATCTATATCTTGTTGATGCATAATATGAGTATTAGTTGAGTCCAATCCTTAATTTCTGGCAACTGGGTAGAGACATGTTTATTTTTCAAAAGAATGTTGATAATAGCATGCCTATGTGATTTATGAGTTGCAATTATGATTAAAGTCTTTGAGATGCATAATTGATGTGTTCTATGAGTATGAAATGATGAATGATAAGTTATGATTATATGTTCATGTATTGCATCTCTAAGTGATATAAAACATATGGAAGTGATCCTCTAAACTCCCTAAATTAAGGTTATGAGAGGTGATCCAATAAAGTTAATGTGACATAAAACATATGGAAGTGATCCTCTAGACTCCCGAATTAAAGGTTATGAGAGGTGATCCAAAGAAAGGACCCTTTAGACGCCAAGAATTAATGGTTACAAAAGGTGTTCCTATGCCCCCTAACCTGCACTCTGAGAGTTGGGAATTTTAGCTTAACAAGAGGATAAGTGTAGATTAGTGACGACTAGTTAGGTATGAGCTCATAACCTAGAACACTCAAAAAGGAGAGTATTAGGGTGGCCCCAAAAGAGAATAAGAAGTTTTAAGTCACATAAATGAATGAACTATGTTGGAATAAATTGCATATGTTTATGTTATATTCATTCAATGTATATTTTATTATATGTTGCATATGGTATAGACATGCATTCATGACATTAAGATTCATGCTAAAAGACACGGACTTGGGCTAAAGGTATTTGGAAATTAATAAAAGAACCTTATGCATGCTCACATTTTCATAATGAAACCTAAGGCTCCTGAAGACGATGATGATGACACAATGCATTATGAGGTGAGTACCTTACTAAGATTCTTTTATAAGTTTCTCATTCCCTCTTCTTTCTTTCCATCCCGTCTTCAAAAAACAATGGCGATGTTCATAATTCCCATTGATGATCTCACCTGGTAGATGTCCATGATCTTGCTAACCAGCCTTATCATCCTTGTAAAACGTCTCGCTAACCTTGCTTGTGTGCTTGGATACCTATCCCCCTCTTTGGTGTGTTATTAGTAAGTGTTGTTAGTGGGTGATTTTCCACCCATATATTATTTATGTCTTGTTCGAACAACTACACCTAACCCAACCTCTGTTGGTGGGCAAAATATCCTTTTTGTTATGTATTTTGATGCTAGATGTGGAACGGATAATATTTATATTATAATTATATATGATTTGATTATTCATGTTATTGTTGTGCAGGTGACTAGTTTTTATTTTACGCAAAATGGACGATGGGTTTACTTAGTACGCATGGCTCATGTTTTGTTTTTAAAGTTCAAAAAAAAAAATTTCTATTATTTTCGTTAAAGTATTTTTAAGAGTTTAAATTAAAGAACTGGAACAAAAGAATAATAACTAATAATTAACTTAAATACGTCCTAGGCGTGTTGAGTTAAATATTAGGGTGTTACATTTTGGTATCAGAGTAGTTCGGTTCTCACGAGCCTGAGGATTGGACTGACTATGCTTCTTAGGCATGATGTGGTAGTTATGTCATGTGTAGTTGCTTGGTTAATAGAATAATCTATAGGATAGAGATGCATGAGTTGTATGTGTTTGTGCCATGGTAACTAGCTCACTTAATATGAAGTATTAAGCCTGATCACCTCAATGTTTTGCTATTTTGTGTGCTAGGGACCAATGGCACAAACATGACAAAATAGGACTTCGACTCCTATCGATCAGAGCAATGGAACTCCTGAAGCCCTCGAGATGTGGCCAGAGTTATGCAGATGATGTTTGAGAGAATAGGCCACCAGGGTAATATAGGACGTGGCCTCAATCTTGAGGACCCCAAGCATGCCTGATTTGGGAATTTCGCAAGGCAAACCCGCCATCCTTCATGGGAGCATTGAACCCAAACCACGCAAACAAATGGATTAAAGGTATGGAGAAAATCGTCACTATGATCACATGTATGGAAGAACGGAAGGCGACTTTCGCCACTTACATGCTGGAAGGAGACGTCGAGTTCTAGTGGACCGTACTGGAGATTATTGGAGGCAACAAGCACTCGAATCAATTGGAAGTGTTCAAGGTACATTTCTATGAGAAATATTTCCAGAAGTGAGGAACGAAAAGATATCGAATTCATGCAATTTTCCCAAGGAGGTATGAATGTTGCTCAGTATACCACCAAGTTCAAGGAACTCATTAAGTTCTCAAGGATGTATCAAGGAAATCCTGGCGAATACTGGAAATGTGTGAAGTACAAGTTTGGACTAAAGGCTGAAATAAATATTGTTGTGGCTCGTCCTGGAGATTAGAGACTTCCCCACCCTAGTCAACAAATGTCGTATAATTGAAGATGGACTAAAGAAGCTGAGTACATCAGGGCAGACAACTTTGTGAAGAAGCTAACACCACAAGCCCCGAAGTTCAAGCCGCAAAATTGACCATCCTTCAGACCGCAACCGAGACCACAACCCAAGCCGCAATATAGGCCGGAAGGCCCTAGGAAGGACTTTCATCAAGGAGGATCAAGCGAGACCAAAGGTAAGACACCCAATGGACCCGCCGCACTTTCAAGACCTATCCCTACTGAATGTCCAAAGTGTAGGAAGCAGCATGGTAATCGACCTTGCTTGTTGGGCCAAAATGTTTGCTATCGGTGTGGAAAACCATTTCATTATTCGCAAGAATGTATAGAGGGAACCCAGCCCTCATCCCTGACCACAACACCAAGGAAGGGTGTTCACTGTCAATGTGGAAGACTCAGCAAAGTCTAGAAACCTCATAGAAGGTAGGTGTGAAATAAATAGTAGGACCTTAATTGTACTATTTGATTCTAGCATAACTCACTCTTTCATATCCCATGCTAGTGTCGAGTCTTTAAAATTGCCTATGTCAGAACTTCCTTTTGATCTCACTATTTCTACACCCACTTGTAGACCTGTTAAAACTTGTAAATGTTGCTTAGATTGCCATTTCATTATAGAAGATAGACCTTTTATACTATATCTAGTTTGCTTACCTATGCATGGTTTAGACATGATTCTTGGCATGGATTGGCTTTATGCTAATCGTGTAATGTTAAACTGTTATACAAAATCCGTTATCTTTCTCCCTATTCCTAGTGTGTCTAGCAAATCTCTAAGTCTTTACTTGAATGTTGTAGAAGTCGTCTGTGGTGAGGAAGAGAGTAAGGTATATGTTCTCCTAGCCGCTAGTGATGTAGACTTTGAGCAAAATTTTGATGAGATACCCATTGTAAGAAACTACCTTGACGTGTTTCAGATGATATACCTGAGTTTCCTCAAATAGAAATAGAGTTCTCCATAGAGCTGGTCCTAGGAAGGGCCAATATCTATAGCACCTTATAGAATATCACCCTTAGAGTTAACTGAATTGAAGACTTAGTTAAAAGAACTTTTGGAAAAGAAGTTTGTGAGACCTAGTACATCACCATGGGGAGCCCAGTTCTTTTTGTTAAATAGAAAGATGGAAGTATGAGGCTTTGCATAGATTATAGGCAATTGAATCGAGTGAATGTGAAAAATAAGTACCCTCTGCCTAGGATTGATGATCTGATGGATATTGAAGGGGCAGTAGTGTTTTCCAAAATTAATTTGAGGTTAGGATATCACCAGATTAGAGTAAGGGATGAGGACATACCTAAGACTGCATTTAGGATACGGTATGGCTATTTTGAGTTCACGGTGATGTCGTTTGGATTGACAAATGCTCCTCCTGTGTTCATGGACTATATGAATAGGATCTTTAGACCCTCTTTAGACCAGTTTGTGATGGTTTTCATAGATGATATACTCATCTATTCGAAGACCCATGAGCAACATGAACGTCACTTAAAGTTGGTCTTGGAAATCCTGAAGGAGAAAAAGCTATATGCTAAGTTATCTAAGTGTGAATTTTGGCTGGAAGAAGTGAAATTCTTAGGTCATGTAGTGTCAAAAGGAGGTATAGCAGTAGATCCTAGTAAAATCGAGGCTGTGATGAGTTGGGAGAGACCTACCACGATAATGGAGATACGAAGTTTTTTAGGACTTCCTGGATATTCCTCTAGATTTATCAAAGGATTTTCCAGATATCATTGCCTTTAACCAAACTCACTAGGAAGAATGCCCTTTTTGTTTGGACTCCGAATATGAGAAAAGTTTCCAAGAGGTTAAGGTGAAATTGACCACAACCCTAGTGCTAGTATTGCCTGACCCTAAAATGCCTTTTGAAGTATATTGTGACGCTTCAGGGAAAGGTTTGGGCTATGTGTTAATGCAAAATATGCAAGTGGTAGCCTATGCATCTAGACAACTCAAACCTCATGAGGAAACTACCACCCATGACCTTGAGTTAGCAGCCATGGTGTTTGCCTTGAAGGTATGGCGACACCATTTGTATAGAGTGAAGTTTGAGGTGTTTTCTGATCATAAGAGTCTCAAGTATCTCTTTGATCAAAGGGAATTGAATATGAGGCAAAGGAGATGAATGGAGTTCTTGAAGGATTATGGTTTTGGGTTGAACTCATCCTGGTAAGACTAATATAGTGGCTAATGCTTTGAGCTGAAAGTCACTACACTTGTCTCATATTATGGAGAAGGAGGTAGAACTGATAGAAGAGTTTAGGGACCTAAACTTAGGGATGTCTTTCACCACTGAGAGCATGAAGATGTGTCATCTCAGTATAAGAGTGACTTCAAGGAAAGGGTCGCTTGAGCCCAACAAGAGGACGTAGAGTTTAAGGAGACTCTAGAGGCGGTAAGGGAAGGAAAGTTGAAGGGTTTCACCCTAAGGACAGATAAGCTATAGAAGTTTGAAGGCCAGATTTGTGTGCCGGCAAGTGATGACCTCCAAAAGGAGATCTTGGGGGAGGCTTAGAAGAGTCATTTCACCATTCATCTTGGTACTACCAAGATGTATCAGGACCTGAAAAAAATGTTATGGTGGCCTAGGATGAAGAAAGATGTGGCCGCATGGGTGAGTAAGTGCTTAGTCTGTCAAAAGGTGAAGATTGAGTACCAAAAACCTTCAGGGATGCTGCAACCCCCTATCAATCCCCGAATGGAAGTGGTGTAACATCATAATATTTAACCTAATACACCTAAGACGTATCAAGATTAATTATTAGTTATTACTTCCCTTTAAATTCATTTACAAAATACTTAGCGAAAAATATAGGTAAATTTTTTTTTTTAAATGAAGTATGTAAAACAAAGTGCGAGCCTTTGCGTATAACATAAATGAAACGTGAAGCGGAAGAGCAAAATAGGTCACACAAGGTAAAGCAGATGAATCATACAAAACAAAGCAATAAGGAACATCTTAATCATAAAACATCCATCATAACATTAATCATAATTAGTTTAGTACATAACTGAAAAGGTAATATAAGTCAAACCCATACTAGTGGGCAGAGCTTTAGTACAATAATAGAATTATAAAATACAAGAAACATAAATGGCAGATACAAGAGAAGTCCCAAAAGATACATCCCCAAACTAAGATTACCCCCTCCCTCGAACTATGGATGACGCTCCTCCTCGTCCCTCGATGGTACATACCCAATGAACTGGGCGAGCTCCTCAGGTGCATGAAAACGAAAGGGTGGACGGGCATGACCTCCTCAATATGGATGCATCTCTGGGCGATGAGCCAACCTTCGCTGCGTCACCATCTCCTCGCTACCCATCCCGATGTCCATGGGTCCAGGGGCAGGACCTCCTGAAAAGGAAGAGAAGGGGGATCCTCCAACGGGTCAGTCTTCGAACGTCTCGGGCGAGGCACGTACTCAGGGTAGCCTCGTACCGCTGAGATCAGGAGGCGACGGTTCTCTCGTCACGGGGCTGCGTCTCTCAAAAATCATATCATCGTCGTAAGGAGAGGTCGGGGTGAAGCGGAAACTGAAACTGGGAATACAAACGGATGACCCACCTATGCAAAAATGCGTATAGCACAACGACCCTCGAAGTGGTAGGACTGATGATCGGATCATAGTGCAACTCCCACACGGGCGCATCAACAAAAATCACGAATGACGCCATCAGGTTGGAGGCGTAACGGAAAGAGAACGAGAGAGGGTGAGAATCTTGAAGAATCTCAGTAGGGAAATCCTCTATCCTAGTGTCATCATTTACATCCCCAAGAACCTTGGATTTATTATAAAAAGGTTAGACATGCATAGGTTCATTATGAGGTTTTCACAAAAGATATTTATCCAAGGTCCATGTCTTTTATTATGAATCTTAATGCATGTATGCAACATAATAGTTCATGGATGCATGGCAGTACTTTAGGCAAACCAAACAATAATCAAACAACATGTAAGTGGCATGTAACTTCTCTTGAACATTTTTCCTCTTCTCATACTTGTGACACTAAACATAATAGTAACCGCACCCCTAAAACTAGGCTATGAGCTCATACCTTAACTAGTCGTCACTAGTTCTTACTTATCCTCTTGATAAGCGAATCATAATCATATTCATAATCATCATAATAATCCCGACTCCTAGAGTACGGGTAGGGGGCCTAAGGATCACCCATCATGGGACTTTTTCCTTCTTCGAAATGCATCGACTAGTTAAGACCAACGGTTGCTTTGAGGCTAATGTCTACCCTCACGGTTTTGTCTTCTCCAGAAGGAGAAGTACGTCTCGGTGTGTCACATTAAACATCTTATTTTCAAAACTTTCTTAAGTCCCTCAAATTTGATGGAAATTTGGCGGCATAATAGCTACATTCCGAATTTCCTCAAATTTGAGTCATGCGACATAATCTCAATCACATGTATCATTCTTATGGAACTTTCTCAATTAACAACTTTCTAGTTCACATGAGCATACTCTTCTAGGTTGTTCATATTTCGAACCTCATGCATCTCAAATTAAGGCATAACACTTCATCACATCAACACGCCAATTATACACATAAGGTTTCATGCTCAAGATATTAACATAATCACATCATCATAAATATGCTCGAGATTCATCATCATAAATATGCTCACTCGGCCTCCTATCTTATAGTATCTTATGCTTTGGCCTTTACGGGTCTTAAACTTGTATTCTAATTATTCCAATACCCATATTACATCTTTATTACCCCAAGAGGTCATCACTTAAACTTTTCTCTAAGATTCAGGCTTACTAAAAATTCCAAACAGCATTGTGCATGTAAAGGCAGAAAAATATCATACGCTTATGGGGCTCTAGAATCTCCGTTCGTGACCCTTTTTAAGATCCGTCTTCGCCTAAGGCTCCATAATCAATTCCTAAACCATTTATGAGGGATTCCTAGGCATGTTACTAAGTTGTAAACCATTTTTCCTCAATCTAAGTATGCTGGAACAGAATTGTATATTGCCATGTCTAGATGTGCTAGAATTTCCATTTTTAAGTCCTTATCATCACCTTAAGCTTGGTAATTAATACCTAATTATTTATGAAGGATTTTTATACATATTTTACTGATTATGAACCATTTATCCTTGAATTAGTCATGCTGGAACAGGTTTGCATTTTTCCATAGTTAGGTGTTCTAGAATTCTCAATTTGAACCCTTTTTAGTTACTTAATCTTTTCTAACTTCTCTAAAACGTTCCTTACTTCACTCAAACATAATTTTACACATTTCCACACCATAAAACAGATTTAGTACAGTGGCCAAACATGGAGTTACAGAACTGAAATGTAAAGCCCAAAAATCACATAATTTCATGAATTAAAATGCATACAAGTTGCTAATTTTCTCTTGGAATGATTCTAGGAACTCAAAACTCCTTTAGAAACCAATTAATCTCATTAAAATCATTGAAACCCAAGTAAGGTCAGTAGCTAAATTAACTCGTTCATTAAATAGATTTAAAGTGTATAATTTCATTCATAATGTTGCTTAGGTGCTCCTAAGCTTAGAAAAATTATAAAACATGAACTATGGACACTTGTGATTAGAGGAAATCATACTAAGTCCATCATCATTACCACAAGGCTGAATGGCTTCTTTAAAATGCCAACATTTTCTTAAAACCTTACATAGGATACTTGGGCAAGTCTTTGAGCTCTAGATCATTAAAGTGATGACATAAACTTAAACATGCTATGCACCTCATTTTTATTCTTCATTAGAAAATAAAGTGAGAGCATAAAATAAACATGAAATACACTCATTTGTTATCTTTAGAATTTAAGTAATGGCATAAAATATAAACATGCTAGGCAAGAAAGTAAACATAAAATGTAAGGTTCAATTCTTTATTTTAGTGCTCTAGGCCCCTTGAGGTCTTTACCCCAAATCAACAATCAACTTTAAGGTTGAAATAGGTAGGCTTTGAGATTTATTAAGTGAGGATGCATATTCTTGTTTTAATCTTTAAGTTGTTTAGTGATGACTTGAAAATAAACATGCTATGCAAAGCATTAAAGTAAACATGAATGCATCTTATTTTAGATATTAGCTATAGCCCTTTTGGAAGACTTTAAAGGAACATGAAACCTCAACCCATTATGTATCATAAGGCAAGCTTTAGAGTTTTTAACACCTAGACTTCAAGGAAGTCTTAAGGTTTGAACTTCATCATCAAGCTTAAGAAAATAGACACAAAGCTCAACACTTGTCTAAACAAATACAATAACTAAATCATATTCTTTCTTTTATTGCTCATGGGCTTCAATCTAGAGTGAAACTCTTAGAACGGCTGACCAACTTTAAGGTTGGCAAGGGTAAGCTTAGAGCTCTTTGAAAACATGTGATTAATTTTCTTTAACAAAACTTTTGTGATCTACTTTACATTTTTAGCAAACTTTGTTCAAACCAAGGCAAAGGAAACCGAAATCTTTGAGGAAAAAGGGAAAAGGAAACCAAACCATTTAAGAAAGAAAAGGAAAACGAAAATGAAACTAAGGAAAAAGGAAGAAACACAAGCATGTATGGTCCAAGACCAAGTTGTTTCAAGCTTTAGAGGTTCCTCACATGACAACAACAAGTCATTATCTTGAAACCTCATCATCAAGCTTATGTTATTCTCATAAAATGGCCTCTTGGCCAAAATGAAAAAGAAAGAAGGAAAAGAGTTTGAACCAAGAGAAAACTAGAACTTTTCCTTAAGGAAAACAAGTAAAAACATGAAAACAAAACCCCTACCTAAGGAAGTCTTTGGAATGGAAGAAAGAAAGCTTGATTCTTGAAGAGTTGAGAAGACAAAATCTTCTCTTAAGTGTGGTGGTGTGTTCGGCCAAGAGGGAACTCAAAGGAGATGATTTTTCCTTGAGTTTCTAAGCTTGGAAATGGAAGATTTGAGTGTTTGAGAGATGGTGAGGTAGTGGTGGTTTATAGTTGTTTGTGATGGTTTGTGGTGGTGGCAAGGTTCTTGGAGAGGAAGAAGAAGTTGAAGAAGATGAAGAGGAATTTGAAAGAAAATGCAAGAAAGTGCAAGACAACTAAACTTAGCAAATGATCTAAAGTGTATTAAGGTTCTTCAAGGCTTGGTATTTATAGAAAATTTTGCACAATGAAGGCTGCACAAGGGAGGATGGCCGATGGCCTTGCTTGGTCAATTAGGGAGCAAAATATCTCTTACAAGGTATGGGCAAAGGCATGGTGAGGTATGGTTTGAGGTATGGCCTAGGCATGGCTCTTGAGTGAGAAATCAAACAACATGTGGCACTTCTCCTAGGCCATGTATTCGGCCAGATTGGGTAGCAAAGAGGGGAATTAATTTGCTTATGTAATTGTGTTTTAGTGATGTGTTTAGGTGTTTCTTTGATTAAAGTTTTGGTTAGGAGTTGTAAGAAAGTGTTTAGGTAAGGTAATTGGGTAATTAGGAGTGTCAAGACTTGATTAGGAGTGGTCATACTAGATTAACAAATTAAATTCATTTTCTTAGTCAAATGAGGTATCACACAATTCCTTAATTTAAAGAATTGGAGAGAGAAAATACTATTCAAGATTCCATGACTAGGAATCTTGAATTAAAGAATGCAATTAAAGTTTATCTAAGCAATCTTAGGTTCTAATTAACCTTAATAAATTATTTTGACTCTAGATTAATTATCGAAATAAATTAATCTTCGATTAGAGCCTAATATTGCTTAGGTTTGCTTAATTGCGTCATTAGGCTCTGTACACTGTTCTAGAGGCAAAATGGTAATTTTGCACTAAAACTGGGACCTTCAGCAAACTAAACATCAAACATCACTCAAAAACATCATTCTAAACTTCCTGGAAAAATTCCGAGCTCAAACGGCACCTTTTACCGTGTAGAACACAGGGGGTATTTTGGTCATTTTGAGCCGAAAGTTTAAAAACGAGATTTTCACCTCGGATATCAAACATAACAGTTATAACCCCTTCAAACATTGAGTTGACCCATTCGAGGATTGTTGGCTGTCCTTGAATTTGGGTAAAAATGACCTTAAGGGCATTTCGGTCATTTGCACTCAAAGAAAAATAAGGGCATTACAAGTGGGATAATATCTCTATGGATTTCGTGACAAGTTTACCTAAGACCCAAGCTGACCATGACACTATATGGGTAATTGTGGATCGTATAACAAAGTCAACTCACTTCTTACCTATCAAGGTGACTTATTCTTTGGATAAGTTAGCCAGCTGTATATTTAAGAGATCGTAAGGTTGCATGGAGTACTATCAATAATAATCTCGGATCGAGATTCGCAATTACGTCACGTTTTGGGGAGCCTTTCAGAAGGCATTTGATTCAAAGTTGTGCTTAAGCACAGCATACCACCTTCAAATGGATGGGTAATCAGAAAGGACTATACAAACCCTGGAGGATATGTTAAGGGCGTGTGTGTTGGACCATAGGGGAAGTTGGGATAAGTACTTGCCACTAATCGAGTTCGCGTATAACAATAGTTATCACGTGAGCATTAGTACGGAACCATATGAAGCCTTATATGGAAGAAAGTGTCAATCACCTTTGTGCTGGTTTGAGCCAGAAGAACAAGGCATGTTAGGGAAGTCGTGAGGGAAACGACGAAACAAATCCAAAGATAGGGATAGGATCCTTATAGCTCAAAGTCGATAAAAAAGATATGCGGACAAACGGCGAAAGCTTAGAATTCCAAGAGGGAGAGCATGTATTCCTTAGGATCACCCCAAAATAGGAATAGGATGAGCTATGAGAGTTAAAATGTTGAGCCCAGATTTCTTGGTCCCTTTGAAATCCTTAATAGAGTCGGGTTAGTAGCATATCGCATAGCCTTACCACTTAACTTATCAAACCTTTATGATGTCTTCCATGTCTCTCAATTGAGAAAATACCATCCGACCCTAGTCATGTGTTAGAGCCAGAACATGTACAATTAAGGGAGAACTTGACCTTCAACCTGCCACCTACAAGAATCATAGACAAAGGAGTCAAGCAACTGAGGAACAAGACCGTTCCTTTGGTCAAAATAGCATGGGGAAGGGAAAAAACAAAGAGTTCACACAGGAGTTGAAATCAGAAATGAAGTCTCAGCACCCGAGCTTTTGCAGGTAATGAATTTCAAGGGCGAAATTCTTTTTAAGGAGGGAGAAATGTAACGCCCCAATTTTTACCTGAGTGAAAAATTATAGACTTACCCCTAGGTAATTCTTGCATGTAATTCGATGTCAAATAGTCCTCAATAAAGGAGTATAGCATTAGAGAGAAGTTACAAGAAAATTAGCGATTCGTGCAAGAGTTGCAAAACCGAATTTTCTGCACGTGAAAAATGACCAAAATGCCCTAAGATCATTTTTACTCGAAAAATGAAGATCGTCGACCTTGGCCATCCTCTAGGGGATGTTTTGATGATGATATGGGATTACATGAGTTATGTGTGCTAATAGCAGAAGAACATCATTTTTGAGTTCCAATGCGTCAAATGACCAAAACGCCCTTGCGGCTAATTAACACGAATGAAGTGCTAATTGAACCCGGACTTCACCCAAAGGTTTAAAATGATGTATTTAAAGAATGTTTTAACAACAGTTTAATCCGGATAGCCCGGGAGGTTTTGTGAAAATTATCGTTTTACCCCTCCAGTAACTTTACACGAAATGATGCAATTTTTGAATCCCTTTCACCCAAAGGTTCAGAAAGACTATTTCAAGTATAATTTGAGAATGCCCAGTAATTACAAAGAGTTTTTACGTGAAATTATTTTTTTGCCCCTAGTGAATGCTTAATGAGTTTTACTTAAATAATTAAGGCAATTTTAACTCCAATTCAATTCGAGTTGATTTCAATCATTAATCTGGAGTTAAAAATTAATTTCCTAAGGTTAAAAAAATAATTACTTGAGGTAATTAAAGCCTAAGATTTACTTAAGATAAAATTTTAATTCCTTTCCTTAATTATAAGAATTCATTATTTCAAGTTTACGTTAGGATTTCGGTTTATGTAAAATCTAATAAAATTATATTTTCTTATCTTAAGTTTAGAACTTAAGTTACAAATTTATTTTTATCAACTTGAAATTTATTTCATTCACTAATGTATGATTATTTATTTTACCTTGTCTTGAATTGACCTAAATACCTAACATTTTACCCTTTTTCACTAATCTATCAATTCCTAACTTTTTACCTAAGTAATTAAACATCTAATACATGATTTACCACTCAATATAATAAGCAAATCTGATCCTAAAAGCATCAGAAACCAGCGGCCATAATGCCCCTAATCAGCCCACATTTTTTTTAATTTTTCAACAACAATACACTTGCACATATGTCCAAGCAAATCACTATTTCTTTAGCTTTCTTTTCCACAATTTAAGGCTATGTTTAATCTAAAGAAATCCCACTCAATTCCACTACAGGGTAATCAGCCACATTTGTCTCCCATTAGCACCATATTTTGGAGTTTTTCATTCATTATACATAAATAAAATTATTACCACCAATTATACTTTCTTTCTTTAATGTTTCCTATAATTAAAAATTGAAACAAAACCCTTCATTTGTGCAGCCAAGGCAGCGGCCATACAGCCCTTGGGAGGCTATAAATATGAGCTCTTCCATTTCCATATTGCACACATAAACTCTCTTAGCTTTCTTGATAGTTTTCTTGCTCGAAATTTTGCTCTAAGTTCTCAAATTCTCTCTAAAATTCAAGCTTTCTTCTTCTTCCTTATTCATAATCCAGAGGCTCCATTCCCAACCTCTAACCAACCTCTAAACCTCAAGTATACACATTCCAACCATTAAACAACTCCTAAACACATAACCTTTCTATTGCCAAACACAAAAACACAAGAAAAATTCTTCCTCCACTCAAACCTTTCTTGGAAATCACCATCATTATTAGCTTCAGATTTTCTTCTTCTCATTTCTCAAAAGATCAAGTTTTTGCTTTTGCAAACAAGAAACAACTTGGTAGGGAGTTTATTTCATGATTTTCTTGTTTCTTTGCTTAAAATTTCAGATTTTGTGGTTTGTTAATGACCATGGCTTGATGATGAGGAACAATGGGCCTCTAAAGCTCAAGGTTTAGTTTTGATTGTTAAAATATTTATGGAAAAATTGTTAGTTTCTTTAAAATGATTCTTTTTGAGCTTGATGATGAGTTCATGAAATAAGGATTTTGAAACCATGGGAATGAGAACTCTAAAGCTCACTTATTCTTTGTTAAGATTAATTGAAGTTAAAGAGTTCATTCTTTAAGAAGTCTTGAGTTTGGAGCTTAACAAGATATAATAAGGAACTTGCATCTATGTTTATGTTATAAGCACTTGCATATCATGTTTAAATTTCTAGCATTGCATATTCAAATTTATATTTCAAGCAATCACCCTAATTTTTGAAGATAATAATATGGACTTGCATCATGTTTAATTTCAAGCTTTGCATCATGTTTAAATTCAAGCTTTGCATCATGCTTAATTTCAAGCTTTGCATTCATGTTTATATTTCAAGTCATCACCTAAATCCTCAAATATAAGTAAATCAACTCACATCATGTTTAATTTCAAGTCTTGCATCATGTTTAATTTCAAGCTTTGCATTCATGTCTATATTTCAAGTCATCACCTAAATTGTTAAAGATAAGGAAATGAACTTGCATATCATGTTTAATTTCAAGCTTTGTATTCATGTTTATATTTCAAGTTATCGCAAATTCTTAAAGATAAGAAAATGGACTTGCATATCATGTTTAATTTTCAAGCTTTTCATAATCATATTTATATTCCAAGTCTTTACTTAAATTCCTAAAGATAAGTAAATGGGCTTGCATTTCATGTTTAATTTCCAAGCTTTACATATCATATTTAATTTTCAAGCCTTGCATAATCATATTTATATTTCAAGTTATCACCTTATAATGATCAAGACTGAAAATATGATTGCATAGCATGTTTATAATTCTTGCTATCACTTAAATCTCTAAAGCTCAAGACTTGCTCTTTTTATCTTAAATAAAGATTTTCACCATGGACATATTTACAATATTTTTGACTTCGGCCTTATAATAATGATAGGCCTATAATTGAGTTTTACTTTATGTTAAGACTTCATGTGTTTCATTGTCTTGAGAGAATTTTAAGAAAATTTAGTTGCTAATTATGGATACTAATTTGGATTATTAGTTAATGTATAATGATGTGTTGGGAATGTCTAATTGTGTTTGTGATGACCTTTAGTGCATTATCTATATCTTGTTGATGCATAATATGAGTATTAGTTGAGCCAAATCCTTAATTTCTGGCAACTGGAAGAGACATGTTTACTTTTCAAAAGAATGTTGATAATAGCATGCCTATGTGATTTATGAGTAGCAATTATGATTAAAGTCTTTGAGATGCATAATTGATATGTTTTATGAGTATGAAATGATGAATGACAAGTTATGATTATATGTTCATGTATTGCATCTCTAAATAATATAAAACATATAAAAGTGATCCTCTAAACTCCTCGAATTAAAGGTTATGAGAGGTGATCCAATAAAGTTAAGGTGACATAAAACATATGGAAGTGATCCTCTAGACTCTCGAATTAAAGGTTATGAGAGGTGATCCAAAGAAAGGAACTTTAGACTCAGGAATTAATGATTACGAAAGGTGTTCCTATGCCCCCTAACCCGCACTTTGGGAGTCGGGAATTTTAGCTTAACAAGATGATAAGTTAGGTGTGAGCCCATAACCTAGAACTCTCAAAAGGGAGAGTATTAGGGTGGCCCCAAAGAAAAGAGAATAAGAAGTTTTAAGTCACCTAAACGAATGAACTATGTTGGAATAAATTGCATATGTTTATTTTATGTTCATTCAATGTTTATTTTATTATATGTTGCATATGGTATAGACATGCATTCATGATATAGTATGTTGCATTCATGACATTAAGATTCATGCTAAAAGACATGGACCTCGGCTAAAGGTATTTGGAAATTAATAAAAGAACCTTATGCATGCTCACATTTTCATAATGAAACCCGAGGTTCCTGAGGACGATGATGATGACACAATGCATTATGAGGTGAGTACCCTCCTGAGATTCTTTTATAAGTTTCTCATTCTCTCTTCTTTCTTTCCATCTCATCTTCAGAAAGCAATGGCGATGTTTGTGATTCCGTTGATGATCTCACCTGGTAGATGTACTTGATCTTGCTAACCAACCTTATCATCCTTGTGGAATGTCTCGCTAACCTTGCTCGTGTGCTCGAATACCTATCTCCCTCTCTGGTGTGTTATTAGTAGGTGTTGTTAGTGCGTGATTTTCCACCCATATACTATTTATGTCTTGTTTGAACAACTACACCTAACCCAACCTCTGTTGGTGGGCAAAATATCCTCATTGTTATGTATTTTGATGCTAGATGTGGAATGGATAATATTTATATTATAATTATATATGATGTGATTATTCATGTTATTATTGTGCACGCAGGTGACTAGTTTTTATTTTACGCAAGATGGACGATAGGTTTACTTAGTACACATGGCTCATGTTTTGCTTTTAAAGTTCAAAAAAAATTTATCCGTATTTTCATTAAAGTATTTTTAAGAGTTTAAACTAAAGAACTGGAACAAAAGAGTAATAACTAATAACTAACTTAAATACGTCCTAGGTGTGTTGAGTTAAATATTAGGGTGTTACAGTAAACATGTTGTGCAAACCTCATGTTAGATCTTTATCATTATTAGGTTATGACTTGAAACTTAAATATGATATGCAAGACTTGAAAAGTAAATATGAGTTATTTTTAAATCTTCAAAGTTTAGGTGACGGCTTAAAAATAAACATGAAATGCAAGGCTAGAATTTAAACATGGAAATGCAAGTCCATTTCTTTAGTCATCAAGTTTTAAGTGGTAACTTGAAAATAAACATGGTGTGCAAGACATTAAAACTTAAACATGATGTGCAAGTGCTTAAAATATAAGCATGATGCAAATCCATTTCTATTTATCTTACTAGAGCTCATTTCAAGACTTTAAAGAAACAGAATCTCAACTCCATTTCAAGACATAGGCATAGGGTTTATTTATTAGTTTCAGATACCATTAGCCGAGGCTCGTTTATTTTAGCATGAATCTTAATGCATGAGTGTAGTATACTAATTTATGGATGCATGTCAATGCCATAAGCGAGATATCATAAGATCACATTGAATGAACATAGCATAACGAATGTAATTTATTCCAACATTACTTGTCTTTTAGGTGACTTAAACTTTTTATTCTCTTTTCCTTGGGGGCCACCCTAATACTCTCCCTTTTGAGAGTTGTAGGTTATGAGCTCATACCTAACTAGTCGTCACTAGTCTACACTTATCCTCTTGATAAGCTAAATTTTTGACTCCAGAGTGTGGGTTTGGGGGCATAGGAACACCTTTTATAACCATTAATTCCTGGAGTATAAAGGGTCCTTTTTGGATCACCTCTCATAACCTTTAATTTGAGGAGTCTAGAGGATCATTTCCATGTGTCTTATGTCACCTTAATATTGGCAAGTTAATTTAGAGATGCAGTGTGAGCATGAAATCATAATTTCACCATGACACATATCATGTTTATAACTTTCATATATCATGCATCTTAACCAATCAACCATAAACTCATCATGCCATAATATCCTCATGTTATTTATTCACATATGCATTCACATCTCTTTCACATACTTAATAGGCATATTACCAATCATTATCTAATAGCAGTAAACATGCTCCTACCCAGTATCCGGAAATCAAGGAGGAATCAACTAATGTATATGCAATGCTCAACAATTTATACATAGCATACTCGGGAATCATCAACAACTCATAAGCATATAGGGTCACTAATCCATTTCACCTTGCTTAGAACACACTTATTTTCACATTTGGGGTTCTGGTAATCGATTACAGGTGCTGGTAATCGATTACCAAAATAAAAAATTTGTTTTGGAGTCAAAGGGCATCCTGGAATCGATTACATGGGCGTGGTAATAGATTACCAGAATCTAAAATTTTATTTTGGGCACGAAGAACATCATGGTAATCGATTACATGAACTGGTAATTGATTACCAAAGCAAAACTGGTTCCAAGTATGAAGAACATCCTTGGTAATTGATTACATTGTGTGGTAATCGATTACCCAAGGCCAGAATCTTTTAAATGACCATCCTGGTAATCAATTACATGGGCTGGTAATCGATTACCAAAATCCCCGAAATTTGAGAAATCAAAGTTTTAACATCTTTCAAGTTACTTTTTCACTTCAAGACCACTTTAAAACATCATTCTAACATCCCTTTTGAAATCAAGATCACATTTTTATAAATCAAAACCAATATTATATCATGGCTAAAACACATCCAATAGCCATGATCAAGATTCCGTTTCAAGATACAAAGGCAAGTCTTTTGAGCTCTAGGTATTTAGGTGATGACAAAATGGTAAACATGCTATGCAAACCTCATTTTAGATCTTTATCATTATTAGATTATGACTTGAAACTTAAATATGATATGCAAGACTTGAAAAGTAAATATGAGTCATTTTTAAATGTTCAAAGTTTAGGTGATGACTTACAAATAAACATGAAATGCAAGGCTAGAATTTAAACATGGAAATGCAAGTCTATTTCTTTAGTCTTTAAGATTTAAGTGGTAACTTGAAAATAAACATGGTGTGCAAGACGTTAAAACTTAAACATGATGTGCAAGTGCTTGAAATATAAACATGATGCAAATCCATTTTTGTTATCTTACTAGAGCTTATTTCAACATCCATTACATATATAATCCCCTTTAAGCGCTAGACTAACCCCTCAAGGATAGCCGGGGCCGGTGTTCGATTTCCTGGCAGAAATGACCTCAAGGGCATTTTAGTCATTTTTGCACTCAGGGAAAATCAAGGCGTTGCATCCCTAAGTTAGACGTTGAGTCCTGATAAGCTCACTTTTTGTAAATAATTTTCCTCTTACACTTAGTTTTTGGCATGCAATTCAAGCTTAACTTCCATATTTTTATCAGGAAATTGCAATTGAATTTCATCCTACTCAATTTTGAATTGTGGCTCTAAATTTTTAGCTTTATGCATGTTTAGTGTTGCCACTGACGAGCCTTCTTACTTGGAGAGAGATTTGCAGATTCTAGGAGGATTGTCATTGAGAGTGCAGTGAGGAATTGGAGCTTTGGAGCTTGCATTGAAGAAAGAAAGCTGGGATGAAGTCTAGAGGCACATGAATGAAGAATCCCCCTTGGACAGGCTCACTAGTGAGTTTAAGTCGCTGCAATGAGCCTGAAGGTTAAAGCATCCCCGCGGTGTATACAGCATCGCTAGGCAAGTTGAGCTGTAGTGAGCCTATGGAGAAGAGCCAAAGCTCATGATGAAGTCCACCCAACTTGTTGCAGCGAGCTTTGCGGCTCAAATCTGAAAGTTTTTGTATTTTTCACCCACTTAGGTCCCTTTTTGGCAAATTTTAGGATGATGTAAGATGGGAATGTACAAATTCCGAGGCATTCTTGAACAAATCATTGGCATGTATTTAGCATACATAAAATGTAGCTCAAATACCTTGTTATAAATGTAGCAAATCATTAGCATGTATTTAGCATACATAAATGTGAATATAACTTGACTTGTCCTACTATAGGTTGGAACTCTTGGCATTGGTATGTTTTCCTTTAACGTACAATTTGGGTTTTTCTTGCATGGTTACAACATAGTCATGTGTCTTGTTAAGCATGATTATAAATTTCCAACTACATTTTACAGGTAAGTAGTAAAGTGATTCCTTATAGTTACTAATCTTAATTGAAATAAAAAGAATATGAACATTATTCTTTGAGATAAGACATTATTAGGTTATTGCCCGTAATTGTTGAATATTGATGCAACTGGTTACCTACACATAATAAATCAAATGATGGAGCTCATTATTGGTGCAGGCAAGAAGACCAATGATTTAGTTATGGGAAAAGAAAACTATGCTAAACTTGCTAACTTTCATGAGGTGAAGTTCAATGCAATCTCAATACATATTATAGCCAGCCTATATGGCGATAACTTGCTAGCAAGTTTGAGTTTCAGCATGTAGTGAATATATATCAGAACAAATATCAAAATCAATCAGTGACTAAAATAAAGACATCATAAAGGAGAATAAAGAAACAAATCACAAATATTAAAAGCATATGCAATCAGAAACAATATGGACACCAATATCATGATAAAATAGTTTAGACTTTAGAGTAAGAAATATAGTGTAGATATCAAAACCAATATCAGAGTGATGTGTGTCATGTGTCAACATAGAAAGAGAGAGAACAATTCAACTAAAATGTTTAAGGAATCTAAGAAAATATTCCTACCAAAGATTATTATAAGATGCATAAATGTAATAAATATTAAAATGTAAGCCAAATGACTCAAGCATGACAACTATCAATATCCATGCTATCACTCACCACTTATTTATTCCTTCTATGCTTACTTGGACTTTAATAAAGGATGGATCTTTTCCATTATACCTTATAGATGTTATCCTTCTTGAAGATAAAGCTTTTCTAAGTGTAAGACACTATCTATTATGATCAGCTTTTCACTTGTCCAAACTAAATCTCATCACTTTGTTTTCATTACTTGGGTAGGTAAGTTCTTGCCAACCTAACCATGTAATTAAAACTACTTACAAAAAAAAAATAAATGAATAAAAAGAACTACCCATTTTAGTAGAGCAAAAGTGAGAAAGAATATGCCAAATCTGAATACCACCCAAACTGCCAAATACACTTCCTCAAAGCAAGAATATGGCCATATATGAATGAATATCTTCGCAATTATAGGAATTTCAATCCCAAAGTGAAAAGATTACATCTATGAACTCATTATGTTCACGAATTACCCATATCTGCATAGACATGTATTCTCACTACACTTGCCCCTCAAATTGTGAAAATAGATTGTGATTTGCTATCTCAAATTCAGTAGAGTAAAGAAGCTAAAAAACAATTACCCAACAGTGAGCTAATAGAAGTTAAACTCATGACCTTGAATTCAGGTTGAAACATGTTATGTATGCTTCTAAGACAAAATGAAATAACTTTAAAGCACAATACATACAAACCAAACATAACATCACCTACACAACTAAATGAACACTTCCAACCAATATCTGTGAGCAATTATCTTAGCTACCATAAAAGCAACTCTCTTAAACTACACAAAAGAAAAAAGACACACACCTTATAATAACTCGACATTCCACCAATTTTGAGATATTTTCTCAATGCTTCCCTAGAGAGCTTAACCTTATGAGTGCTATTGTCCTCTTGTACCCTTCATCCCCAACAACATTTCCATCTCCTGATTTTATATTTGTACAACATACTCAAATAAATAAATAATCAGTTAAATGATAAAATAAAAAGAAAAAAAAATTTCCTTCTTCCTCTTCATTTTGTTGTGCCAAGCGAAAATCAATAAATCATAGCATTGTGCTCACAAATTAAATCTTAGTCCATCAAATCAAACACAAAAGAAAAAAAGTCAGCAACCCATTAGTGAAAACCTTCAAAAAAAAAACTTGTAGTATAATTATAACAGAATTCCTCTTAGTTCCTTTATAGAAAAAAAAATCAAATACCCATAGGTGAAAATCGTGAAATAGGTTGGTAAGGTGCGCTCTGTGCAAACCAAAACCCAAAATCAGAATTCTAGTGCAAGAAAAATCAAACAAACCCTAACTTTTTCAACACAAAATCCAGTCAATATATCTAATAAAAACCTAGGTTAGAAATAGCAAAAAAAAAAAAAAAGGAAAATCAGAAGAAAGTCACACAAAGCAAATGGGGAGGATCTTCAGTTGGAACCAAAAGACTCACGGAAAGTCACTGGCATCATGGTTCCTCTACTTGAAAGAAGGAGATTAGTGGTGGCAAGGGAGCAAGATGTGGGGTGTGGGGGTGTGGTGACTATTCCGTGGTGGCATGTGCGTAGCACAATCAAGGCGATGGTGACGTTGCATGATAGCAACACCGTGACGGGATCTCCAACGATAGCTGTGCAGTGGCCGATAGGTGAGGTGAGGGCTGGGCATTACAAAGAGGTGGTGGCCACGGTCATGTCGCAACCTTCTCCCCTTTTATTTTTGCTACCAGATCTTTTTTATGGTTATTCTTGGATGAACAATGGGGATTTTATGGGTTCCTGGTGATGGGTTCAGGTGTTTTTGGTTTTGGCTTTTGATTTGAGATTTTGATTGTGTTTATGATGATGGAGTTTGGGGCTAGGATGGAATGATAATGATGATCGGGATGAGGACCGATGACCCACCAAGAGCGACGGCACCGCCGGGGAGTGGCCATCAACAAAGGAATGGTAGTCTGCAGAGTGTGGCGACAAAGATAAGGTGGTGGCTGTAGTTGTGATTTTATGGGCAGCTTCATCTGCAACCACTTATGGGAGAAGTAGTGGGAGAGAAGGGTGAGGGTAAGAGAATGGTGAGACATGTGGCCACATCTTTACTCATGAACTTTGCAAATGAAGAAATTTCATTTAGCATGTATGTAAGTGCGCTCAGCACACACGTGAAATAAAAAATGCAAGAAAACCACAATCAAGAATTGAGTGAAGGAAGCATCAACATGGAGAGAGAGACAATTGCAATCTTTCCCCAAGTGTAGCCTTCGAGGATATTAGGAGCATGGCAGCAAAGAAAACAAGCTACAATATTCACTGCAATGCCAATATATACATCGTTTCACAAGTTTAGGAACTGAATGCGTCAATTATAAATTCTTACAGCCATGCTTACAATAAATTAATGATTATGCTAGAAGTTGGAAATTCGTAAGCTCGCATTGTGAAAATTCATACCTCTAGCTTCATATACAGCGTGTAACCACTAGCGGCGTGGCAGTTCCAAAACATAAAATGCAACAATGGAGAGGGTAATAAAATTTGCAATGGTTCAAATAAGAAGGAAGAAGAAAAAAACAAAATTTAAGGGAACTTAACAATGCAGATTAGTCTCACAAGAACCATTTACAGTAATTTTCATTCAACGGCTACCATCTAGTAACCTGAACTTAGTTTGAGGATGTAAATACAGTACAAGAAAATCTTCCAAGTCAAGCTGATATATATTTGGTTCATGAAAAAAAATAACTCAAGCTCTGCTTTGAGAAGGCTGAAAGGTAATTGGTTCACATGTAGCACTCATCTAATCTACTTTTATGCAGCTGAAATGCAGGGTTCACCCATGCTCCGCAGCTGCACTGCATACCAGCCCAGTTGAAGTAACCCAAACGAGCGTTACACCCCATACAGAGAAGCTTCTCCTCCACGTGACCTTCTTGTACTTCAAAATCAATCGGTGTCAATAATGTTAGCTCAGTGATTGAAGAGTGATTTCATGCGAAATTAGATATAATGAGGGAAATATACAAGTACCTGCTTGCATCCACTTCATGGGTTCAACAAATATTGAGGTACAGTCAGCTGGTTTCTTTTCTGTTTCCCAGGGTTCGCTGCTTCTCTTGTTCCACTTGAAGCTTGATTCTCCTTTTCCGCGCTCATGGGAAACTATGTTCTCCTTTGAAGCGACAATTCTTCGGCACTTCTTACACTGGTATATAACTTGAGGCTTGGTTGGGGTTTCCAACTCAGAGCTACTAGGTTCAGCCATTTTGTATTGAATAATCAAATGATATTTATGCTTGAAAAACTGTGAATTTAAAGCCAAATGAGAATAGAGGAAATACTTTAGCATAGCCAGAGCTGAAAATTGTCCAACACTCATTCATTCTAAGATCATAGGGGAATGACAATGACTGTTCAGCCAGAGCCCCTCTAAACACACAAAGTAAAAGACAGATGAATACATAACAATTTGTAGACCCATTGGCTGAGCATGCATTTGGTGAAAATGCAGAGGGAGTGTAAGTTGTTTGATGCTATGCCATGCCTCTTGGTCAGTGTTGATGCAGGGAAAGTTTGCAATTACTAAAGTTTATTCCAATCAGTTGTCGATTCAAACTTCGCATATCCGTCCATCAATTTACATCTGATAGTGACTACAGTAATACCTTATTAAGGAGCTTGCACAATTGTTCACCGCAAAATCAAATAACACTAAATTGTGGGCAAAATCAATTTAGGTGCTGCAAACCCCCAATTGATTGTTGCAGACGCTCATCCAAACACACTCCAGAAGCATTGAACACGTTTCCCTGTTTGAGTGTTGCAAACGCACATCCAAACACACTAGAAGCATTGAACGCGTTTCCTACAGCTATACATTCGTTCACATAGAATTTAAAGATGACAACTCATGTCTCTCTACAGCAACATTCATGCCAAAAGAATGGCTTTGGAGTTTGGTATCCCTCTAACTACCCCTTTCGACTTTAATCCTAAGGGTGTTTTTGATTGTCAGGTAAAAATGGGGACATTCTGTGGATAAGCTCCATATATGTTAAATATCCTTAAGAGTCAGGATGAGTTTCAAACCATAGTAGGCATAGATTCTTAATCAGAAACAAATGGCTAAGATAAATACCTAAAATATATATAGCTCACTGTTATTGTTATTATTATTATTATTTTTGCATTGGTCGAATAGACTCCTGTCTACCTCTGATTCAGAAAGCTTGGCTAACACCTGGAACTACGCCGCTTTATTGAAGTTCCGACGGCGAGTGCCCATTTTTTCCCTAAATTTTATTTCGCAACATCAAACCTCAAATTAAAGATAAAGTGTTAGCAATCATATGTTCGTATTGGTTCAAATTCGCTGTTTGTGATAGTCCAAGACTCGCAGAAAGTGAAGAGGAAAGTTACCTACTTACCTTGCAGTTGCAGAGAACTCAGAGGGACTCCGCTGGCGCTGGTGCTGCTTGTACTCTGCCTTCAGCGTAAACTAAATGTTGGCTCATCAACAAACAACCACTACACAGAAACCCGTAAAAGAGGTACATGAGTGTTGCGGCTGGATTAGTCTAATTTCAACAACCGTGTGTTAATTTAATTATTATTTATTTAAAATATTTTATTATTTTATTTTATTTATATTATTTAGTTAAATAAGGAAACTAAATCCATATGTTGAAAGCCAATCAAACCTTATTATATTTTCCTGGACTTGATTAATTGATCCATCATTTTAATAATAGAGAAGATTTGATAATTGAGTTTATAGAATATATTAATCATTCCAAACAAGGAATGAAACCATTACATATTATATTAGTTTATCTTTTCGTATCTTGTACAGTTTTCTGAACCCGCCATACCATCTACTTTACGTTCATGAGAATAACGCTTGTAGTTCAAAGGGGAAATTTTGTTTTTTTTTAATAGAACAATTTATATTGTTATAAATTTTGGGTTAGCAATCTGGAGTAGCCTAGCAATAGCGAAGATCGCATTGCGATGCTAACTGAGGTGGTATACCAATCCGTCCACAAGAAGGGCACTAGGACAATGGTATGGAGTCATGAGTTGGATCCTAGGAGTTAGAGAATCTAGTCCCTCTCCGCCAACTTGACAAAAAATAAAGTTGTAGTAAAGATCTATTTATACAACATAAATAGATATTACATGCAATGAGGTCAAAAACTTATTATTGTGTGATTGCATGATTAATAAAAATAAATACCTTCGACAATTATCTTTTTGAGTTATTGATAACATAATCCTAGATATAGGGGACTCCTTGTATAAGTAATTTTTATTTATTAAATTTCATTTATTAATTTAATTTTCACAACTCCTGAACCAAACCCCTAATCTCTTGATTAACTGGTAACATTTTCTTGTGAAACGATTTGAGTTGTGTCATTTAGTATATTTTTTGTACAATTTAGCAATAAATAAATTTTAATTTGTTTAGGGGTAGTGACAGTTCCTATCAAATTTTGGCGTCATTGTTGGGGAAGTAGTGCTAGTTATTGCCTTTGTGTTTTTATTTTTATTTTTTTTATTTTTTTTCTTTATTTTAATTTCCATTTCTTAAAAAATTCAGTTTTATTCTATTTATTCGTTTATTTAATTTTTGTTATTTATTTAATTTTATTGGATCCCTTGTATGACTCAATCATTGCCTGATACTACCTTAATTCCTTTGGATCCTGAGATTGAAAGGACTTTAAGGCGTCTCAAGCAAGAAGAAGTTTGAACATTCTAATTTCTTTGCTAATGTTTCAAGTGACATGGTAAATTTGAATAGAACCCTGAAGGATGTTGCTCTTGATCTAACATGTCATTGGGGATCACCTATCCTGACCTTGAAGTAGATTTTGAGTTGTGGTCTGGGCTCCTCTGCATCATATGCCCAAATTTTAAGGCTTGCCTGAGAGACCCACATAGACACTTGAAGGTTCCATGTAACATTGACATTTGAGTACTCTAGACTTGATAACGATAAGGATGATTCAACGGACAAATAGGAAAAAGAGGGAGAGAGGAAAAAATGTGAATAGTGATTTTTTAAGCCTCCGTGAATTGTAACTCTAGAACAAGTGCTAGAAGAAGACCAATGTAACATCCTCCCAAGTACAACCTCATTCTTAAGCTATGATATCATACTCGAGAGTTGTTACTTGTTAATTAGCGGACCTCTCTTAATTATCTATAGCAAGCGCAATTTACGTACGAGATAACTAAGCGTAATTCTATTAAAACATATTACAAGTAAACATCAAGTTTATTAAACATACAGCTAAAATACATAAGGAAGTTCCTCTATGAGCTTTAGTACATATGTCTTCTAATACATTTACGTACATACTCATTTCACTAAGTCCGCAGAATAAAACCTATGCTCCAAGCAATCCTACATTCCTTTGCATCAGCAGCATCCTCATCCCCTGGCTTAACCTGGAGGCGACACGGAAACAAACACATAGGGTGAGAATATTATAAAATTCTCGTAGTGTAGTTTCCCCCATATACTACACACAGTAGGCATAAGCAATTCATGCATATACAATATTCATACAAAATCATACAGAAATCTTGAAAGTTCACTGGGAACTAAGGATAATATCACAATAATCGATCGAGTAATAATATGTACAATCAGAAACTCCATTTCTCATATCTTTCTAAATTTTCTCAACATAGGGAAGGCTTATTCTCATGAGAGATACATTCACAATTCACAATTTCACAGGACCATAGACAGGACATGAGCTCTATATTCGAGATCATGAACTTCATTTTTTTCCATTTGGATCACTCAGGTCTATGCCTAGCCGATACGTCTATCGACTCATAACTTTTCTAGGGAAGTCCTTCTTTTTGCCTTTCCTCTCAATTCTTTCTAAGCCTTGTTTTTGTTTTCCCCATATGTTTCAAACATACGTAAGATATGTACATCCTATCATAGAATTTCAGCCATTTCCACATCTCATTATCCTAGAGAATTGAAGTTCAGGCGCAACAATTTATTACCATACCAAACAACCATTCCAACCTTAAGGAAAATTTCACATGACATTTCAATGTGTCTAAAACAACCTGTAAAAATTTCAGGCAATCAGAGTTATATAACCACTTCAATAAAATAGGCAAATCTGGTGGTCAGAAGCTACAAATTCATAGTCCAGACTTGTGTTCTCAAAATATTTATCCCTAGAATTCGATGGAATCATGGTACAAGAAAATTCACTGAGGTATTTCAACATGTTATTAGTCTTGTGTAAAAATTTCAGGATCTATCTCAATCAATTGCTATGATGAAAAATTCGGGCAAGTTTGTTACTTCATCAACAATTCAGCAGCAATAGTTACAATTCGGTTCCTAATTTTTTTGAGGCATCAAACCTTAGAATTAACCCCTAAGAAAATTAGTGTGTTTAGTTTAAGAGGTTAACTACAACATATAATTTTCATGGATCATGAAACCACCCACAAAATTTCCAGAAAATTCGTGAAAAGTTCTTATTCCAGAACAGAAATCAGTCAAGCAACCTAGTTCCAATTTCACTTGAGAGAAAACCCATTTTAAAACCATCCAAACACAACACAAAAATTCATACATCAATATCAATATGTTAATCATAAATATCATCAAAATTTTTGGAATTAAGATAAGCTAAAACAGAATTGAAAAATTCCACAAAAAGGAAGCAGAAAACCTTACTCTTGAAGGTTCAACAAGTTTCTATCTCTAGCTTGCTTCAAGGTGGGATTTCTTCACAATCAAAACTCCCCACACAACTTCAAACCCTCCTCTGATCAATGATGGATGTGCAAGAAGGATGAGGTTTTTGAAATTATCGGTTATAATTGTAGAGGTGGAAGTGTAGATCAATTTTTGTGAAGGAAGATTTGGGTTTTGATGATTCTAAACTAGGGTTTTTGTGAGATGAACACAAGGTGAAGCTTTTGGCTATGGAGGACTTCCAACTTCTGATTTCTCCCTAGAATGGCCGAGAATGATGCTTGCTTTGGGAGGAAGATTGGTGACTAGGCTTGTAATAAATACAAGCCAAGATATTTGTCCAAGATCATGATGAAAATTTTGATGACTAGGCTATGATGGACGACTAGGATTTGATCTTGGATTCCAAGATTAGATCTTGGCCTTCCACTTGTCTTGATTAGGTAGATATTATTTAGTTGTAGTGATGGAAGTGTCTTTCGGTATTAAAAATCGCACACGAAATTTCAGAACGGGTAAACACGTACCCGATTTACCCGATATTACCCGTAAATTAATTCTAAATATAAAATTATCATTTCCATCTATTTATAACATTATTCCCATGTTTTCCTAATTTCGGGCACCAGAATTAAGTTTAACTAGGCGGGCAAGGTTACTATTTCCGGCCAAAATTTTTTTTTAAAACGTTCGTTGGCAACCTCATCGTTGTTAACTTTATATTTTTAAAATTACGACTAACAAAACTCAAATTAATTTTTAAGTAATTTTTCGGGTGTTACAACCAAGGGCGATCCTGGTGTTAGAGGAAGTTAAACTTGGGGACAGAATAGAATATTAGGCCTGGGCCTAGTAGAGATATTTAAGTTTCCTGGGTATAGTATTTTACCAATTTGGTGAAATATCGATGTGCAATTTTAACATCGAAAAAGCAACTTGCTCACTAAATTTAAGTGAGCTGCTCATGTTGACCCAAGTGGATAACATAGATTAAAACTTGTCAAGTAAGTTTTAATCTTGATCTTTCATTAATTTTAATTTCATCGACGGCCAATATCTCACCCATTCGATAAAATTTTGGTGTGCGGTTTC
This sequence comes from Dalbergia oliveri, assembly GCA_030441495.1. NCBI lineage: Eukaryota > Viridiplantae > Streptophyta > Magnoliopsida > Fabales > Fabaceae > Dalbergia > Dalbergia oliveri. Next base: position 4,258,473 of record JAMLFY010000005.1, on the reverse strand, counting down.
TTGCACCGCATGAAGCTTATAGAGCAAGCTACTCTAATACACAAGTGTGTGGCGAGAAATTTGCCACACCTCTTGTCTTTATTAAGAATTAATATTGGTCACATCAAAATTCTAATTTTATTACAAAGTTATACTTTTTGTGGTAGAAGATTTTTACACATGTTCTTATATTAATACCACAAATCACCATTTCTCACTTTCTTCCTCCTCAAAAATTTGGCCAGCCCTCCCTCTATTATAGGCTCATCATGTTCTTCATTCCAAACCTTAACCCTAGCCTTCAAATCCTCAAAGCCCTAGCTCAAAGTCACTAAAATCCAAGATTTCTTCACCAAACTTCATCTACTCCTCATAATCATCAAAACTAACTGATTAGAATTTCTAACCATCACCATTATCCACCTTGAGATATCATATATACCTTTGTTATAGAAGGGTTAAGGGCTGTTTGGAATGGTTTTGACTGAAGAAAAGTTTGCGGAAGATCGTTCTAGGCAAGAAGCTTTGAAGATTCAAGTAGGGTTTCTTTTGCCTTCTTTTCTCAAAATTGGTTCTGAAAATTTATGATCTATTTAAGCTTGAGATTTTTTTATTTTATTGAATGTTCAAACATATATGTTGATGTTTTTACATGGGTGGATTAATTTAGTGTTGTTAGAAAATTCTTTTTATCAAAAGAATTTGTAAGTTATAGTGCTGGAAACTTGAATTTTAAGCAACAGGTGATATTGTATGATTTTTATCACTTAATAGGAAACATGATTTTTAGTCAAATTTTTTATATGATGAAGCTAACATATGGAATTAGCTCTAGTGTTTTTCTTGAGTTCATTTGAATACTTTTACTATTTTTAAAAATTCAAAAACACAGGGTTTATGCCTAAATAGCTAACTTTGAAGCATTGATTTTTTATAATTTTGTTAGTATATCAAATGATCTAATTTTGATTTAAAATTTTTACAGATTATTTTAGACACCTTGAGGTCCATCCCTGAATGTTTACAAATTTTATTGAGTTTATTTGATATGATAATAAAATTGAGAACTCTAACTGTTGGCTGAAATTAGGTGGTTCCTGACCTTTGAAATTGTATAATTTTGTTAATATGGTTAGAGACATTATTTTGCTCTGAAATTTTCAGGATCTCATAAACATATTGAATTATCTTTGAAATTTGTTGTGCTTTGTTTTGATGATGTTTAATAATTTATCCAAAATTTTATTCAAGGCTTAAATCCTGGACAGTATGTGAGTAAACTAAAATTATGAATATATGTCAATGACTTGATGTCTTCTATACTAGGTGAACTTGTTGATGATATGATGTACATGCAATTGTGAATACTTTTGACAATTACTTCTATATGAAAGAAAGATCAAGAATATGTTTTCTTGGGGAGAAAGTGAATCTAGTCAAGTTAGAGAAAGTAAGCCTGACTACCCTTGAATTGAGTCGAGAAAAGTAAATCTGGCTATGGATGGATCTATGTGAGAGTTGGAGAAAGTAAATCCAATAATCAGGTATAGTAATGAATTCAATCTTGAAAATCAATCTATTACCTAGGAGTGGAATAAGCCACCATATATCAAGGGCCAAGACAAGTTAAAGTAGCAATTGTCCTAAGTAATTCTCTATGTTATGTGCTAAGTGAATGAATTTATCATTTGTATTGAGACAAATATGTTTAAGTTGCAATTTGACAATATGTGCTCTAAATGATAATGTTTGAATAAAATGTTTATGATGAATGATGATGATGATATGTTATGCACGAGGGAGTGTGAAACACCCTAAAGTTAAAAAAAAAATGTGAATAGTAACCTTGCAAGCCCGTTGGGACAACCAAAACTAGGACCATGAGATGTCTGGGATTGAGAAAAAAATAGGATAAATGTTAGAAATGGTTAGAAATGGAGTTCTAGAGCCAAAATTAAATTTCGGGCAATATCTTTTTTCGGATACGATATTTTACCTATTTGGTGAAATTTCAATGTGGTTTTTACACCGTATGAAACTTGCAATAAAGTTTTCTTCTACTCTAGACAAGTGTATCGTTAGGGAGTTGCCACTGTTATTGTAACATCCTGGAGTTATTTAGAAATTAATTGAAGCCTTATTAACAAGTTTCAATATTCTGACAAACTTAGTAATGATAAGGACGACCCAATGGACGAATAGAAAAAAAAGGTTAATAGTGATCTTGTGGGCCCTATAGGCCCGAAATAGTTGAAACCCTAAATCTAGGACCAAGAGGTGCTAGAAATTGAGAAAAGATAGGTTAAGGTTAGAAATAGTTACAAAATGAAGATTTTGTACCTGAAATTTAATTTCGGGCAATATCTGATTACTTGGGTATGACGTTTCACCGTTCGGTAAAATTTCGGTGTGTGATTTTTAACAGAAGATAGTTTAATCATTATAAAAGGATGTATATCCATCTAAAGCTAGTGTAAGGCTAAGATTTCATCTTGATTTACAAGATTAAATCCTAACCATCTATTTTTTTTTTAAAGAATTATGCATTTATATTAAACTATATTTAAAGCTTATTAATTTGAGATAAATACAAGACAACCACCTTATCACTCCACTTCATCATCATTTTGGTCAACACATGAGACTAGCCACCGTCCATTGTTGCTTCACTAAAACCATGAAAACTTGATTCAAACCTCCAAAATCCTTGCCTTGACTTGTTAAAACCTCAAACTTCCTTCACTAATCCTACTTCACTCAACACAATATGCCAATCTAACCGATTAAAATTTGAATCCATTACTTTTTAATACTTGGAGAACACACAACCTGTTGTTAGAGAAAGGGTTTAGTGCTATTTGAAGGGTCTTGAGGTGAAGAAAGCCCATTTGGAACATCCTTGAAGTTATAAAGCTCTGAAATTTTTTAAGTAGGGTTTTGTAATCTTGTTTGTTGAAGTTTTGTTTTCTTATAGATTTTGATTGTTTAAAACTGCTAATTCTAGTTCTAATGCATGATTTCACATAGATGTAGATGTATTTATATTGGTGGAGTACTTTTGTGTTGTTGAAAAATCATTTTTGGCAAAAGGAGTTTTGGACTACCTTGCTGGATTTTTGATTTTATTATAGGCAGGAATTGGTCCCAATTTTTCCAATGTATTTGTAGGTATTTTTATAAGCTAGAAAAATTATATGTTGAAACTAACATCCTAAGGCAACACCATGATTTTTCTTGGGTCATGATAAAGACTTTTATTGCCTTAAAATATCAAGAACCATGGCTGATCATATTGCTCCTGGATTGCTAGAATTGATGCTGCAAATTTTCCTAATTTTGTTATTCTAGCAAATAATTGAATTTTCCTTTGAAATTTTTATATGGCGTTGGAAACATCTTATCATCATGAATTGTTGTTCTAATTTTAAGGACTCATTTACTAGGGTCAAAAATTTGAAAATTCCAACTTTGAGCTAAGATTAGTGGGTCTCTGACCATCAATTTTGTGGAATTTTGTTAACATAGTTAGAGAATTCTTTTTACTCTGAAGTTTTACAGGGCTTTATGAACACATTGAGGTGTCATGGAGAATTTTTATAGCTTTAGAATTGGTTGTTTGACATGCAAATTAAATTTTGCCACTTATGTGTAAAATTTGCCAACATCCTGGAAATGAACCCAAGCCTTGAATTGGTAATGTAATGACTTTTGATTCAAGTATGATGAGTATCAATGCATACTATATACTTTAAAGATTGATTTATGAGAAATGAATGAGAATTACATTGTGAATGAATAATTATATGTGATTAATGCATGCATTGGAAAAAGAAGGGTGAAAGATGCATATATGTGACAAAAGAGAATGTATGAGCTTCAATTGTACATGTTCTGACATATTGGTAAAATAGAAACAAGACTTAAGTTAAAATGGGGAAGGCAAAAAGAGGAACTTCCCTAGAGAGATTGTGAGTCGGTAACAATGGTTGGGAATAGAAATGTGTTAGATTCGGAAAAAGGAAAAAATGAAGTTCGATGATCATGTATAGGAATAATGTCAGTCCTGATAAGTAGTCTATTTCCTATGTGTGGTGTTATCCATTGCAAATATCATTTGGTATACAGTTACACGAGGAAACATATGATTATTATTGTGGTTTATACATGAGTTATGCACATTTTATTTATGCACCTCTTCTGTCATAAGAATTCCTACATGAATTAAATTGTTGGTTATGTTCTATTTATATTTGAGGGAGTGCCTTCCTGAGAATTATATAATATTCTCATCCCTATGTTTGTATGTACTTTGTATTGTATTTAGATACTATAGATGCGTCGATGATATTTTACCTTGATTCACCATAATGGGACTAGCACTATGACCCCATCCTTGATTCACTATATGTTATAGCTTACTCTTAAATATGTGTCTACGTATTTTTCAGTCATTCGTTTAGTGCTTCAGTTTTTATGGCCGAGTTCGATCCAACTTTAACTTATGATGGCATTCCCCTTTACATGGCACATCTGTTGTGTTTGTACCCCTACCTACACCGCAGTACCCTTTGGGGAATGCCCCATCATCATCCTTATCTTTCACTGTAATCCATCTCCAAGCTCTAATGCCCTGTTGGAGGTGATGCCATCATATCGATGGCCAATGGTTTTCCTTAGTATAGTAGGATGAGACACTTAGGGACTCTAGTACCTGTACATAATCGTAGCTTAGTTTTAGAACCTTGGGAGCCTTGACAGTTTGGATACTTGTGTTAAGGTCCTTTCATGTGTATACTTTTGTTAGGCCTTAGGATTTAGCAGGTTATGCTATTCTGCTTGGTAGGTTTTGGACTTGTCCCTAGATGGGTTACTAGTAGGCTACCTTAACTTTTGGTGTAATGTATATGTTTAAAGACTTGTACATGATGTATATATATATATATATATATATATATATATATATATATATATATATATAAGTTTTGTAAATAAAGTATGTTCTATGTCAATACTTTAGCTTGGGATATATGAGCTGAATTTTTTTCTTTCTCTTCATTGTATCGACTAGTATATATGTTATTACTAAGTGACATTCTTCTAGTTCCTGTGATAATACTTGAGTAATGTATGGTGGTTAGGAGGATGTTATAGTTAGCTTCAGAACCCTTCAGAAAGCATAAGTGTTAAACGTTTTTAATGATAACATACTAATTTCGTGAAAATATTTTAAGGATAGACTAATCTTTTACTTGAGTTTCTTAAAGCACTAAACAGGTATATTCACATTTACATACTCAGTTCTAAAATTAGATTATTTTCACAATGACATGTACAAACATGTTTGATCTCATTTAAAGAGATTTCAAACTCAATGAAAGTGAAAAATAAATCTTGAAATTAATAGTTCTATGCTAAATGTATGAAGGCAAATTCACAACAATAAGAAACCAAGACCTGGATCTTCAGAAAGTAACCATGTGACTTAGAAAGTGCAATTCAAGTAAAGATTTCAATCCTACTATGAAGCAAAGCATGGTTATCATCTTCAATCATCATGATCATAAACATATCATTCACAACAAGCTCTGATTGAAGCATAGAAGATCAAATAGAAGTCCAAACTGAGATGGCACTTAGAAAGCACATTTCACTGTAAATCGTGCACTTTATAGGAATAGGAGGTAAATTTGAAATTTATATTTAAAGTCAAGCCCAGTCAAGGACCGACATGACATCTCTTTTGACAACTTGGTCAATGCCTAACCTCTAGAAGGAAAAGTTCAGAAACCTTGTTCAAAAAGTAAAAAGTAGTTTCTAAAGGTGAACTCAGAAAGCTCTATTACACAACAACTTCTACAACCTATAACACACCAAGCTACTCCTTTAGACTTCATTTCCAAGACACAAAAAGAAGATCAATATGTGTCACTAGGAAAACAGATCAAGGGCAACGGTCATAAACGAAGATCAAGTATGAAAGGAGATACTATGCTCACAACGACAGATTTTGGTAAAACACCATGCTGAAATGCTGAAGAAATTTTCTTTTATCCTCTCTAAAGTTATTACAACTTGTAATCAGTTTCATCTTTGTAAAAATCTTTCTATGTTCTTTGTAGATAACATCATTCTTCCTAGGAAGAATAGATAGAAGAATTTATTCAAGTTTTTCTAGCTCTGATACTTTTTATCCTATGAAAATTTGAGTGTTTGTTAGTTTGAGTGATCCAACCCAAACACAATCATTTGTAACCCGATCGATAGTGATCGCTGTGGTTAGCTGGGAGAGGCTAAGCAAAGACTACTTGAATGTGATAGTAGAGTGAACTACTAGTCATTGAGTTAGCTTGAAGAGGCTAAGAAAAGACTATTTGTAAGTGATAGTAGAGTAAGCTATTAGTCACAAAGTTAGCTTAGAGAGGCTAGTCAAAGGCTACTTAGTTGTGACAATAGAGTGAGCTACTCCTGGTCACAAAATAAAGCTTGAGAAAGCTAATGTTAAAGACTATCTAACTTTTTGAGTTGAGAAAGGGTTTAGTGGAGCTTAATGGTGGTTGAGAACTAGATGTCCAAGGTTGGCCGAACTAGTATATAAATCCCTGTAGTATTTTCTTCTTCCTTAACTCTCTTTTAATTACTATTTCGTGCCATTTATATTGCGTTTTCTGGAACACCTTTTTCAAACACGTTTTTCATATCTTTTGTAGTTCAGAAAGTTACTTTCTGACATATGCTAACATTGTTTGCATTAGCCTTCAAGTTTATACTTGATAGTACCTATTTGAGTTTTCTAGAAATAAAAAGGAAAAAAAAGCCCAAGCACGATTCAATCCTTCCTTCTCATGCACTTTTCAACCTACAATTAGCATCAAGCTAAGGTCTCTAAGGGGTTGAGCAATCTAATGACTGTCATTGTTAAAGATCCTGAGGATATATGACACAAAATATTTATATTGCAAAAGGACACTCTATAAACGACCACCATTCTTTGATGGTTAAGACTATGCATATTAGAGAAATAGCATGGAGTTGTTCATCAAATACACAAGCCTTGACTTGTGAGAGATTATTCAAGAAGTAGACTATGTTCTAATGAAAGAGGTTCCTAAAACTGAAGATGCACTTTCCACCTCCAAAGAAGTCCCTAGGAGTAGGTGGACAGAGCAACATAAAGCTAGAGTTTTGCTGAACTCCAAGACAAAGTATCTACTCACGTGTACACTAAGCAAAATAGAATATGACAAGATTATTGGTTTTGACATGGCTAAGGAAATCTGGGACAAACTTCACATGTTGCATGAGGGTCCTGATCAAGTCAAGAAGGCAAAGATCAGTATGTTGGTCTATCAATATGAAATGTTTAAAATGACTAAGTAAGAAAGTATTGATTACATGACTACAAGGTTCATGCACATTGTAAACCAACTGAAGAGATTGGGCACAAGATATTCTAACTTGAAAATGGTTAGAAAAATTCTAAGAAGCCTCCTGCGAAATGGCTACCCAAGGTTACAACTATTCCAGAAGTAAAGACCTGCAAACTCTTGGCTTGGACATACTCATTGGGTCACTCAAAACCCATGAGGTTGTGCTCTTTGAGGTGCATGGCGATTTCATAAGGAAGAGCAAGTCCATGGCCTTGGTATCCATACACAAGAAGCAAACCAAGGGAAAAGCAATGAAAGTTGTTGAAACATAGATGAAGAAGAAGAGTCTGATGAAGAATCTAAAGAAGAGGATAGAGATAAGATCTCCATGCTCGTGAGGAAGATGTCCAAAGCTTGGAGAAGCAAAACAAAGAGAAGAGAAGATATCAACCTCAAAAAGGACAAGAAAGGCAAGGGAAAACTGGAAAACATTACTTGCTATAACTGTGGAGAGAAAGGACACTTCAAAATTGATTGTCCAAGCTCAAGAGTCCACGGAAGAAGTTTTCCTTGAACAAGAAAGGGATCCTGGCCACTTGGAGAAACTTAGAGGAGAAGAAAGAAAATTTAGAAAGCTAGGACGAAGTGGAAGATATAGCAAATCTATGCTTCATGGCTAGCTATACTTCAGAAGGAGAACCTGAGGTAAAAACATCAGCTGAACTTGATCTTTCTTATGATGAATTACTTGCATTATATGATGAGTTGCTTAAAAACTCTCAGACTTTTTCCTTTCACTATCTCAACCTCAAAAAGAACCATAAGAAAATGATTCTAGGATTTGAAAAGGCCAAATCAGATCTTGAGAATCTAAGGCTTGAGAAGGAAGAAATAAAAGAAGAAAACAAGTTTTTAAATGTTAAATTCAAAGCCTTAGAAGTTAAAGTTCCTGAAAAAAAAAATCAAAAAATGCAGAAAGTAATTTCTGAACTTGAAAGGACTTCAAGACTTCTCAAATTTGATCTTGAAAAAATGGTAAATGGCTCCAAGAATCTTGAGCTGAAGCTTGGTGGCCAAAGGCCTTATTTTCAAAAGATTGGGTTAGGATATGAGAGTGAGATGGATGAGAAAGGAAAAATAACCTCACCTTTAGACTTTCCATCACAAGAAGGGACACCCACTTGATAAGTGTTTTATGAGAAAGAAATCTGTAAAAGGTTAAGAAACCTCCTCCAAAGAAAACAAACCCAAGAGGACCTAAGAATGTTTGGGTACCTAAGTTAAAACTGTTTTGTTATAGGTGTGTCTGAGAACGTATGTTGATAAGGATAACAAGTGGTATGTGGATAGTGGTTGCTCCAGACGCATGTAAGATCTAGGAAGTGGTTCAAAAACCTGAAGCCAAAGAAATCTGAATCAGTCAAATTTGCTAATGGAGGTAAGGTCAAGGTCACAAGTATAGGAAATATTAGTAAGGATGACTCCCACCAAATTTTTGATGTTTTACTTATTGATGGTCTGGCTCATAATCTCCTGAGCATCAACCAATTCTATGACCAAGGCTTTAATGTTTTGTTTAATGCTCATGCTTGCAAAATTGTAAATCCCACTTCTAGACAAGTCATGATAACACTTATGTGTTATTCTTGGATAACCTTCTAGATCAAGATATAAAATTTCTTGTATCCTTCATGGATGATACATGGTTATAGCATAAGAAGCTTGGAAATGCTCATATGAAGCTTATTTCCAAGCTATCTAGAAAGAGCTTGTAAAAAGCCTGCCAAAGATCAGATTTGACAAGGATTCAACTTGTGATTTATATGATAAAGGCAAGCAAGCCAAAGCTTTTTTTCACAACAGAAATGTGGTTTCAACCACTAAGCCACTTGAGCTATTACATATAGATCTTTTGGACCAACCAAGACTACAAGTCTTGCTGGAAAAAGATATTGCCTTGTCATAGTGGATGATTACTCTAGATTTACATAGGTTATCTTCCTAGCTTCTAAGGAGGAGGTGGTTGAAAGATTCAAAGTTTTTGCAAAACGTGTTTGTAATGAAAAAGATTATCAGATCAAGGAGGAGATTTTGAAAATCATGTTTTTGAAGAGTTTTGTGAGCTATGGAAGGGTAGAAAACCCAAAATATCATATTTCCATGTTTTTGGCTCATCTTGTTTTATTCTTAACACCAAGGACAAACTTGCAAAGTTTGATCCTAAATTTGATTATGGGATTTTCTTAGGATACTCTTTAGTCTCAAAAGCTTCCAGGGTGTACAACAAAATAACGCTATGCATTGAAGAGACTATCCATATTAAATTCAAAGAGCTCAAGAAGGACTTTGTTGATGATCTTGAAGAGCTAGAAGAACCTTGAGAAGCTGAACCTCTAGAAACCCTCAGAAAGCAAGCAGATAAAAGCGCAATTTTCAGAAAGTAAGCTCAAGAACATGGACCATTCAGCAAGCTTACTTAGAATGACAAAGCCTCAAACTGACATCAAGGTTACATCAAGGAGAAGCTGAAGAACATCAAGGTTACAAAAACTACAAAGGGGTTTATGATCTAAAAGTAGTTTCTCATAACAAAGTTCTAGGGAACACTTCAAAGGGTATGAGAACTATATTCTACCTAAAAAATGTGTCCAATTATGCTTTCATTTCCACTATCGAGCCTAACAGCATTAAAGATGTTTAAACGATCAACGTTGGGTGGATGCTATGCAAAGGAGCGAACAAGTTCAAGAGAAGCAAAGTCTAGACACTCGTGGTGAAGCTCAAAGAAAAAACCATCATTTGAACTAAATGGGTGTTCAGAAACAAGCTTGATGAAGCTGGAAAAGTTATTAGAAATAAAGTAAGGTTGGTTGCACAAGGTTATAATCAACAAGAGGGTTAATTATGATGAAACCTTTGCACCAGTAGCTAGGCTTAAAGTCAAAAAAATGCTACTTGATTTTATTGCCTTCAAGGGATTTACTCTTCACCAAATGGATGTGAAGTCTACATTCCTAAATGGATTCCTCTGAGGAAGTGTATGTGAAGCAACCTCCAGGTTTTGAGAGTGAAAACATTCCTAACCATATCTTCAAGTTAACAAATGCACTTTATAGTATGATACAAGCTCCTTGAGCTTGGTTTAAAAGCTGAGTACCTTTTTACTAAAGAATGAGTTTAAGAGAGGTAAAGTTGATACAACGTATTTACTATTGAGCAAAATAATCACTTTCTGATAGTTCAAATATATGTTGATGACATTATATTTGGCGTCACTAATCATTCTTTCTATGAGAAATTTTCAAAACTGATGGAAAATGAATTTGAAATGAGTATGATGGGTGAGCCCAAGTTTTTTCTTAGACTTTAAATAAAATAACAAAAGGAAGGAATATTGATTCATTAAGAAAAGTACACAAAAGAGCTTTTGAAAAAGTTTAATATGGATCAAACAAAACCCATAAGTACCTTCATGCATCCATCTCAAGTCATCAATGCTGATGAGAATGGTAAAAGGTATAGAAAGCAATTATAGAGGAATAATTAGTTCACTTCTATATCTTACAACAAGTAGACTAGACATTCAATTAAGTGTGGGAATTTGTGTTAGATTTCAATCTAACCCAAAGCAATCACACTTGAAGGCTGTTAAGAATTTTAAGATATTTATCCAATACTACTAATCTTGGTTTATGGTACGAGAAAAGTACATCTTGTGAGATTATAGGGTCCTGTGATGCTAACTTTGCTAGAGACAAAGTAAAGAGGAAAAACACTAGTGGATGCTACTGTTTCTTTGGAAAGAGCCTCATCACTTGGTCATGCAAAAAGCAAAACACCATTGCTCTTTTAATGCTAAAGACGAATATATAGCTGTAAATGGTTGCGCTTAGATGCTGTGGATAAGGAACTAGCTAGAAGATTATTGGTAAGAGGCATTTATGCCATTTATCTTGCTACCAAACCTTAGCTTTTTTCATGAGTTTTACAGAGTTATTAATGTAATTGATTAGGATTTTGATTTATTCCTTATTGTATAATTTTGGAAAAATTATTGGCTTTTACACTGATTTTGGAATAATTTGTAATTACACATTGTTATGTTTGACTTATCTCTTTGAGTATAGTTTTGTGCACAGGAGCTTTGGATCAAATGCAAAGTGTCAAGAACAAGGCTGGAAACTCTCTAGAAGAAGTTTGGAGCAAAAATGAAGAAAAAACGTGGAAGCTCACATTCGGATGACATTGTAGTGCTTGGTAGAGTGACAACCATTAATTTTTTGGCCTCATCATTCTGGTTTAGCATCCAAGTGCTTGTGCGATAGTGGACTTACAACTCATTAATCTATTTTTGGACCTCACTTTGGCCAATTTTAGAGGCGGTATATAGTCCTGATACGACTTTTACCCTAGCTTTTGATTGACTTTTAGCCTACCACTTTTATTTGCTATTATTCTCTCTCTTTCTCTCTGCATCTTCTTCTCTATTCTTCTCTCTCTTAGGGATTCCATTAATGAACATACTTTGTCTTGGAGATTGTGACAAGGATTATTACTATTATTTTTAGGTTCTTTCTTATCTTTATTGTTGCAATCCTCCATAGATGGAGGGGTAGATTTCTTTACTAGTGTAAGAGTTTCCGGATGGATTGGATGATGTTTGAGACCACTTTTGATATTAAATGATTGGTTTTCTTAATGTTCTACAGTTTCTATTCCTATAATTATTGTGGTGATTGCTATGGTCTTTATTGGAATAATTAAATCAGTGATCGTCATTTAGGAAAATCCTTTGGACATAAATTGATAGATCTATTAGTTTATTTTAGAGAGAACATTAGAATTAATTTTTTGATTGGCGGTTACACTATAGCAATTGGTTCATTAAATCAAATATGATTTCTAACAAATTCTAGAGGTCGATCGATCAATAGTATAATTGATAGTAATTTATTACTAATAGCCACCAATGGATTTAATATTTGGTCAATGATAATTAATTTTCAATCATAGCAATACCTTGCATTAGTGCTTTCTTCACTGTTGCTATTATCTTATTGTTATTATCTTTTAATTTTAATTGCTTTAAATCTCATTCTTCCAAACCTCCAATTTTCCCAACAAAGTATTGAAGTCTCTTTGAGAGATGACCTAGGTTGTGCCTTTACTATATTTTTGGTGCAACTTAGCATTAAAATAATTTCTAATTTGAAGAGGTAGGCGACAACCTCCATTCAATTATCACTTGAGGTATTTCAAAATCCCTATTTTCTGTGATAATACAAGTGCTATTAATCTTGTTAAGAATCCTATCCAGCACTCTAGATCCAAGCACGTTGATGTTAAACATCATCTTATTAGAGACCATGTTAAAAAAGGAGATGTTGAGTTAATGTTTGTAAATATTAAAGCCCAAGGGCTTGTTTGGAAGTGTTTTTATTCTTAAATTTTTTAAAATTGTTTTAGAAAACAAGTTTAACTTCATTTTTAAAAGCAAAAAAATAGAAAAACTTGTTTGGCAATTTAACTTCCAAAATAGTTTTATAATGGTGAAAAAAAGAAAACATGTTTGGATAATTTTTTTAAAAAATAATTTTTGAAACTAATAAAATAAAAAACTGTTTGGCAAATTGCATTACTACAAATGACAAATTTTAACTATTATGTTTTATAGATAATATTTTTTATACATACCTAATAAATAAAGTCTTATTATAACTTCCTATTTTAAAAATAGTCTTAATATTACTTGATGTCAATTTACATTTATAAATTCATTTATAAGTTCTGCATGATTTTCTTATAGCCACATCTAATTTGCAATTTAGTCATAATGTCTTGCCATTTTTGCAGTTTCATCAGTCAATTTTGTTGTTTGTCCTTATTGGAATTCACATCTAAATTTATATTATCATTCATAGCTTCAATGTCACGGATCCTTATCCTCCCATTCTCTAAATAATTTGTCCCACCTTCCTTAAGGTGAAGACTCTTTTTCTCATTTTCCATCTATAATGGTGATCACAAATAAGCAAAAAGGGAAATATAAAAATAAAAAGATATTAAGGGAAGTATAACTAAAAAAATTATCCTCTAGTTAAAATGAAAATTTTACATCCAGTATAACAATAACATAAAATAAAGAAAAGAACCAACCACAACAACTATTTTTGTTTATTAAATTCAGTTAGCTAGTTGTGCACATGCATGCTACATGATAGTGCTAATCCTTCCCTATTGGGGTTCATCATTTATAAATGAAAGAACATCAAGTCAACAGTTAGTACTAGGAATTTGATTTTTACTAATATTTAATAAATGTTATGAAATCATAAAAAATGTTGCTATTTCTTTTACTAACATTTTTGCAAATGTTGTATTTACTTTATGTCGCTAAAGAGTTTTGGCAACATTTTTCTACATTTTTCCTAACATTTTAAAAGTGTTATAATAGATACATTTTGTAACATGTTTCAAATGTTACAAAAACACATATATATCACAACATTTTTAAAATGTTACTAATTTCCTATTTTGCAACATTTTAAAAATGTTACAATACATGCATTTTGTAACAATTTTCAAATGTTGGAAAAACACATATATCATAACATTTTTAAAATGTTACTAATTTTCCTAGTTTGCAACATTTTAAAAATGTTACCTTACTTTCTTTTTACAACATTTTAAAAATGTTACCCATTTAAATGTTAAAATATTAGCATTTTAAATGCCAGTAAGTCTAAAATGAGACATGAAAACAACAAATTTCTCAATGTTGTGCGGACTAAAATGAAAGTGCATGAAAGCTTCCCCAAATTCATGTGCTTCAAATTCTCATGGTCTTTAGAATCAGTTTTACAAATAACAACAGACACATCAAACAACCATCCAAGTCCCTCTGATTAACCAAATAGTACAAGCACACTCTTGTATGATCAAACTCAATATGCTTATGAATTATAGTCCTCTTGTAATGACCTATTTTCCAGTATTGTTGCAATAAAATGATTAATTGTAACTAATCTATAAGGATTTTGAAAATTTTGACAGACAATTATGATCACAATAATATGAGGAGTTTGCAAAAAGAAATGAAAATTAATTTAATATTATTAAAAATCAATATAATAATATTTTAATCGAGAATATAGAATGAGACCCTATAATTGGTATAATAACATAGATAAAAAGAAGGATAAGGTTAAATAAATATTTTAACATGATAAAGTTTCTTTTATGTCAATTGGGTATCTAAATGGTAATAATCGGTATACCAAAATAGTAATAACGTATACACGAAACATTGAATCTGGTATAAATAATGGATATTATCAGATCTTATATAATTTTTACTCAGGACAATTGAATAAATATAGACATTTCTAATAGATATAAGGCAAATTGATCAACAATAGACATACTACTTACTTTCTCTCCAAGTTAGTTTTTCTATATAAAGGAAAAATGAAAAAAGTAGCATTTCTTTCCTTCTGGCAGCAACTTCATGTTGCTTTCTTCTTCTTACCATCTTCATGTTTTTCTTCTTGAACCTCCATGAAACCTTCAAATTCTTGAAGGTTATGCTTAGATAAACACTTAAACTAGTTCAAGAACACTTCCTCTATATCAAACTCAAGCTAAAACCTTCTTTTTCATCTTCAAATACCTCCAAATAGCAGCATATATAAGGGCTGGAAATTTGGATTTGAAGCTTTAGTTAAAGGAGGAAAAACTAGAGAAAGGTTTAGCAAAAAGGCTTGGAAGAAAGGTAGAAAAGATTCTACTCTATTGCTTTGTGATTGTTTGGCTATTTTGCTAATATAAACTCTTGAGATATGTTTGGAATTATGTTTGTGAAATCTGAAATTATTTCAAGATGCATATGTATATGAACTTGATAGATGTAAAAAGGATGAAATAAGTAAGTGTCTTGTGTATAGATTGAATGGATGCAATAGATTTACTATGTAAATGAGGAGATTTTTGGTTCTTTAAAAAGAATGAGATATCTAGAAATTTTACCAAAATATTATTAGAAATAGTTTTGTAAAATTCAAAAGATTGATATTTTGAAGTATGATATTAAAGTTTCATGAAAAGGATGAGATTTTGATCTATAGAAGAAAAGCTTTGAAATCTAAGTAAGAAACTTGGTTTAATTTCTTGAGAGTTTTAAGAATTATCACATGAGTAGTCTTGCAAGTCTTTGTCATGAAGAAATCTCATAAAAAGTTTAGCTGTTTTCTTTTAGAGAAATTTTGTAAAAGTTTACCAGATCTTATTGATAAATCTCATAAAAATTAAAGAGAATTTCTCAGAGAAGTTTCATAAGAAGTTAGGGAATTTTGAACAAAATATCTAAGGAGATTTTAAAGAGAAAAATCTTGTAAGATATTCAGAGATTTTCAGAGAGAAGAGTCTCATAGTAATTTAGGAGACTTAACAAAGAAAATCTCATAAGAGTTAAGGAGATTTCAAGGAAATCTCAAAGCAAAAGCATGAGAAGTAGAACCATTAAGAAGAGATTTTACTTGAAAATCATAACATTTCCTAAACAAATATTGAAGATCCTTATGAAAAGAGAAAACTTAAGAAATAAGCTTTATGTAATATTAATTACTTGATTGTAAGCTCATGGATTCAAAAGGGTTGTAGTAGACGTACTACGCCGATTGAACTATATAAGGTTGTAACACGACGGTGTTACATCATTATGAGGAAGATGATGTATTGAGAATAGCATGCAATTGTGATGTGATCTATATAAGGTTGTAGTAGGCATACTACATCATTTGAACTATACGAGGTTGTAACACGATGGTGTCACATCGTTGGCAATACAACAGATAAGAAGTATATCAGGAATCCTATGACTTCTATTCTTAAGCCTAAAGTTTACTAATATGATTATGTCAAAGAAGTAATAAAACAAACAAACTAATTATATGTAAACAACAGAATACCTAGTAATTATTTTATGAATCCTATGACCTTTTTATTCTCAAGTATAAGTGCACTCATAATACTATATTTAATGAGTAAAGGAATAAGCAAGCTAGTTAGTTCAAAAGAAATTGAAGATACTTTGAGTATTTTAATACTAAGTCAAATATCACTGTGTAGTAGACTAGTATTTTTCCTACTAGGAATCTTTGATTCTTATTCCTACTGTTATCATATTTTTTTTTACATAGATTGCTATGATGGTGATTATTTTGTGGAGATCTCTAGCTATTTTTGGCATCATGGTCCAGACCTTTTGATGAGCCAATGATAGGGAATTTAGTCAGTCTTGATTCATTTTTCTTTTAATGAATTTTTGAGTAGTACCCTACCTAGACTAAAGGGTTCCTACGTGAACTAGGGTAAGGGTTGATATAGCTATGTGTATGATTATGTTGCTTTGTATAGTACAATTATGTAGTTTTGCTATTTTATTACAACATATTATTTATGTCCAAATTTGCATCGCAGAGAGAAAGTGGTTTTATGTTTGTCACAAAAACAAGCTTATATGTAATATTGTGCATACACCTCTAAGATTAGGCAAAGTTAAGAAGTAACAACTACTCACTATAAGGTTATGGCTTAAGCATAGTTTTATGGTGGGAAGGGTGTTACACCTCTGATGACTTATAACTAGTAGAGTTCAAACACTAAATCCTGGTTGAAATTAGTAATAAACGAACTCTAGATCCTGACAGCAATTGTCAAAACAAATAATGGACTTTCTACATGGCCTGAATAACAAGTTCACCAACACCAGTTTCAATGGCATGAGCCCTATTTTCTAGGGATTTTAATTAAAGCACGGAAATAATGGACATGATTTATGCCCCAAATAAAAACCAATAAAAAGAAAAATTATAAGATGAATGGACACAAGTTGAAAGGAAAACAAGTATATGAAGAATTGTTATGAATAAATTTTTGTCCAGGATATATGCCTTGAATGTTGTAAATGCCAGGGACCTAGTAAATCTGAATTAGAGCATTTACACATTTCAAAGCAAGGTCCAATGAGTTAATACTCATCCTTGGATTACTAAAGCCAAATGGAAATCCTAAAATTGTTTTGTTGGAATTGTTCTTGAAAGTTCATTGCCCTCTATGTTGCAAATTAAGTGTTACTAATAATCACATTTGTAGTAGTGTGTTGGGGTTCATCATTTATGAGTATCTACTTATTGCATATGATTTCATTTTCAATGAAATTTGAAAACTTGAAAACGGTGTTGGCCATTGTAAATCATTAGGTGGATGTAGATTGCACTTCTCTATTCTTGGATGCCTTTGCTATTGCCTATTTCCCTTTCCTTCACACCATCTAATTTTTCTTCTTTCTTCTAAAAGTTGAAAAAAAGATTCACCTAACTAACCAAGGCCCTTGTTATGGCCTGTTGAAGTTGTAAAATGAAGAGGGGAGTTAAGGCCACCAACACGAGAATAAAGAAACAAAAGAACCACTATAAAAGATAGTATGTGACAGTGAAGCCTTGGATCAGGCTCTATTTCATGTTTAACATAGTTCTAATGAAGTCAATGAACAAGATTCAATAGTTGATGAAATTAAATAGGCTAAATTCCAAGCTGAAGAAATAAATAGAGCTTGAGCCTCTAATTTATTTATGGAAGTAATACCATCTTTAATTTGCTTAAGCCTAGGAATAAATGTGAGATTCAGATGAGTAGCAAATTTTGTGATCCGATACAAAATAATAAAAACACTAACATAGCAATGATTCATTTCACATAAAAGACACTCACAACCAAAAGAACATAAATTGTAGTAATTATTCCAAGAATTGATGAAGTCCAAAGTCATTACCAAAAATCTTAGTAAGGCATATATAAGCAAGTAAAAGGGAGGAGGCATAAGGAATTAGAAAGCTGACAATGCAAAAGTGCAGATAGGCTTCCCATAGGCATGTAGTCATAAGCAAGCAAGCGGCTTCTCATCCTTGCTGAAATAGTATGCCGTTAGAGCTTTTCATACATTCTCAAAGATAGTGACATCTATCAACCTCTTTATGGCCACCACCATAGGCCCACTCTGAATTACAAGGATGAACCCAGAATTACAAAAATAATGGATTACACTACAGCTTAATGAAATAAAATACCTATAAAAATTTAAGGAGAGGAGGTAAAATGCACTATAGGCTCTTTCAATCCATCATAAACAATTCTTATCCAGTCACTAGCTACAAGTCCATACGCCAAGTAGTAATTGCTTAAGACCAGCAACCTCCACCAAGACTCCAGTCAAAAGATAGGATTAAGAGAAAAATCTATATGGTCAAAGTATAAAGCAATACAAAGGAGCCAACAATCACTTCATGCCTCCTCATAATGAATTTATTTAACTAGGGAAATTCGGTTAAAGACATAACAATGTGAAGTGATTTGAATTAAAGAACAAATATAAATGGGCCAAAATTGGTACATGTAAGTATGAACATTTAGCACCTCCTCAAAAAGTAGTGATTTGAACATGCAAGTATCGAATATGATATGCTATCAAAATTACTATGCAAGATAGTAGTATGCCTAATGAAACTAGTTAAATGTCAATTTCAATCAAGTACCATGAAAGAACATATAAATAAGATAGCAAAAATGCCCTAGTTATGAAAAGCTTTAAGCAATCCTGTTCTTGCTATGATCTAATAATTTCTAACGCAACAAATTATTGAATCCTAGTCACTTGACATATCAGAGGAATCAAACAATTATAGATTCAATTTCAGATCCATGAATAAATATCAAAACCCCAATTAATCATAAAAACAAAGATCAATGTTTAGGTATATTCAGACATTCAAGAGAAAAGCAGTGAAAGAGAAAGTGAAAGGGGGCGACTCACTGGGTCATGTGTGCCAATAAAGTTAGGTCATGTGAGGAGGTGAAGGCTCAGCTGGGTCATGTTTAAGGCGATTGGGTTGCATTCGCCAGCAAAGTTTGGTCATGTGCATAGGTTACAACGAAGGCGGGTCTGGCTCATGTTCAGGATAGATCTGGCTTGCGTGCGGGTGAATGGTGGAAGATCTTGGTCGATTGCATGGGTATTGAGCTTGATCATCTTAATGTTTATTATTTGGTGTGCTTAGAGACTAATGGCACCAACCCAACAAAATAGGTCTCGCAGAACACCAAGGACTTTAGGTAGGGAAAAGACATTACAAGTGCTCTCGGAGAAGTAACAAGAGCCATGCAGTGATTGGTGGACTACATAACCACCAATATGAAGCTGGACTAAGGACATGGGAATGCTACTACTATTCATATGGGGATTAGGAAACTTGTCCCCAGTCAACCAACGTCATATCATAAAGGATATTAACAAGAAGTGGTCAATGACTAGAGCTACAACATACAAGGGAAGGTAACGCTTCAAACCCCGAGGTTCAAGCACTAAGTGCAAATGAGGACCTTTCAATATGGAAGATTGAGCGATCCAAAGGAGAAGGAACCCCAAAGCAACCCAATTATTCCACCTAAGCCCACACCTATTGTTAATTGCCTAATATGTGGCAAGAACCATGGCGATCGTCCCTTCCTAGTTGATAAGGGAGTATGCTATAGGTGTGGTAAACCTGGTGACAAGAGTCATGAATGCAATGTAAAGTCTCCAGTTGATTGCTTCTTCTAGACCCTAGTTCCAAGGTCGAATCTTTACAAGCAATGCCAATGATGCTTCCCACTTTAGCAACCTCACTCAAGGTAAGCATAGGACCAAGGGTAGGAATTTGGGTTGTGCCTCTAGTTTCATTTCCACATATACATTATATCTTATGATCATGTGCGGAGTCCCTCTGGCTTCTTTTATTCATGCTCCCTTTCTTGACATAATGGTCTTCTCGTATTTGCCAACACTTGGGTCTTTGAGTGCATTGTTTGGTCTTATTCCTATTATTGAACTTGTTAAAGGTGTCATGGTTGCCTACGCCTACACTCACGTGTGTTGCATTGTCTCTTCTTTCATGTTTGATATGTCTTCTAATGGTTAGATATGGAAATAATTGTGTTAATGACTGGCTTCAACTTAACTATGCCTGGTTAGACTATCCCTCATGTCCTGATGCACCTATTTGTTTTGAACTAACGAGGTTTGTCACTCTTTTCAAACTCTTTCAAGATGGGATGCCTTTGTCGCCTGGTGAGAATTTCCTTTCTTATGTTGATGGTAGGTCTATTGTTTCTAATTTAAGACTTACGTTCTGTAGTAGGTTGCCTTGTAGTCAACCATGTTCAATTACACCATTTTATTATAACTGTCATTTCTCTTTTTGAACCCATCGAGTCTATTTGTCATTTCTAAGCTGTGTTGTGTTAGACTATTGTGGGTTTGGATATTGGGGATAAATTATCCTTTTTGTAAGTAGGGTGGGATATGAACATGTGTTGGTTGAGGTTTTGTGATGAGGGAGTATTCCCATGTTGCTTTAGGTTAGGTACTCGAGTTTTCCCTTAAGAGAAAGCTTAAGTCCCCCATAGGTTTGATGCCTGGAAGGTGACCTATGTCTATAGCCCTCGTAGGATGCCACCATTAGAGATAGCATGAGTTCAAAATCCAGTTAATAGAGTATTAGAAAAGAGAAAAATTAGGTTATTATGGGTTATACGAGATTAATCAAGGTAACTTTAAGGAGTAAGTTTGTAACAGAGACAGGGAGTGATCGCGCGAGAAGGTATGGACAAAGAGCGGCTCCTTCCTCCAAGCGAGGAGTACATGAATGGACCGATTATACACCCGAATGAGAGGATCCTAAGTCTCTATAGGTATGGGACTATACAGTTAAGGAGGGCTTATATGAATTGATTAGTACTACCTATGCCACAAAGATGCATCTTGCTTTTCGGTAGCCTATCACGAAAGAACTCCATAGTTAAGCATGCTTGACTTGGGGTAATTTTGGGATTGGTGACCTCCTGGAAGTTTTCCAAGGAAGCGTGTGAGTGAGGATAAAGTGCATGAAAGACCCGTGTTGGCTTGTTGAGATCGTCAATCCATAAAGCAACAGGGATATTATAAATGGTATCAGAGCTTGCACCTCTCCAAGTACGGTGTGGTTTGGGGATGAATCAAGCGGAAACTGGTGGGCATATGATGCCCGGGATGAAGCGGGGGTGATCGGGTGCGAGAAGCATGGACAAGGAGCGGCTCCTGCCTCCAAGCGGAGGGGTACATGAATGAACCGATTACACACCCGAATAAGAGGGATCCTGAGTCTGTATAGGTATGAGACTACAAGTTAAGGAGGACTTATATGAATTGATTGGTACTACCTATGCCACAAAGATGCATCTTTCTTTTCGATAGCCTATCACGAAAGAACTCCAAAGTTAAGCGTGCTTGACTTGGGGTAATTTTGGGATGGGTACCTCCTGGAAAGTTTTCCCAGGAAGCTGTGAGTGAGGACAAAGTGCATTGAAAAGACCCTTGTTGGCTTGTTGGACAGTTGTCAATCCATAAAGCAACATGGGATGTTACAAAGTTTCCTTTTTGCCATGAATGATGATCTTATGAATCGAGTGTAGAAAAATCAAGTTCTTGAAGATAGAACTGAGGCATGTTAGCATATAGTAGTGAATGGGACCCCCTTTTGTCTAGTTTATTAGGAAAGAAAATAGTTTCCAATAGCTAAAAGAATGAGCTAATCACACCCTCCGTGTTAGTTTACTTGACATTGTTGAGCTATTTTAAGGATTTTCCTAATGCCTTGAGAGTAGCTTAGGTAGTGATCTGGTATAACATAGGAGTATAGCGGAGTAAATAGATAAGCTTTTAGGTGATCAAGAGTAGAGATCAAGCACTAGAAGCCCTTAGGTTGGTGATAAACCCATGGAATTTTAGAGATAGAAGCAAAAAAGAAATAAGAAGTAAGGGCCTTACTCCAAAACCAGATAGAAGAGTGGTGTGCATCAAGGAAGGAAAGCCTGTAGATCGAGTTCCTTGAAGGAGAAAACTTTCCCTAGAAATCACCCCTACAAGAAATCTAGGATGAGCCACAAGAATCAAGAAGTTGATGAGCCACAAGAATCAAGAAGTTGATGAGCCACAAGAATCAAGAAGTTAAGTCTTGGATTCTTTGACCTCTTCCAATTCATGAAAAGCATCAAGTCAGCTGTCTATTGAATGGTCTTGTTCCCATATCTGTCGAACCTTTTATGAATATCTTTCGTGTGTCTCGGTTAGAAAATGTGATTTCAACCCAAGTCATGTCTTATGCTAAGACGAGCACCATTGATAGAGGATTTGAATCCTTAACATTGCAATTTGTACATGGAGACATTGCACAACTAAAGAAGTCAAGATTGCAGAAATGGAGAGAATGACATGGAGTAAAATAAATATGGAAGAAGTTACGGGGGAAATTAGAGCCAATGACACTACAACGAAGCCTGCTTTACTTGTAGCCAATGAATTTCAAGGGCGAAATTTTTTTTAAAGAGGGGAGTAATGTAATGCCCGAATTTTCCAGCTATGCAAAATAACCAAAATGCCCCTAGGGTAATTTTTGCACGAGAATCAAGGATGGCTAGTCCAGGCCGTCCTCAATGGGGTATTTTAATATTAGGATAAGGCTATATGTGGTTTAGACAAAAAATTGTACGAAAATCTCAATCCCCAATTTTCCTGTGTGTAAAATGACTAAAATGTCCCTGAGGTCATTTTTGCTTGAAAATGAGGGCAGTTTCCAGCTATCCTCAAGAGGTTTGATTGATGTTTGAAGGGGACTAGATGTGTTTTGGATGGAGTAGATGTGAAAATCTCAAATCCTGGTTTTTCCCATGCGTGAGTTATCAAAACACCCTGAGGTAAATTTACGCGGGATTAAGTGACCACTGGACCTGGTCATCACCGGGAATTGGATATGTTAATTAGATGGGATATATGATATTCTGGATGGTCTAGGGAAGTCAGGGAGTTTATGTGTAAAATTAACTTTTTACCTCTAGTTAGTGCTGATTAAGTTTAATTAGAGTAATTAAGAAAATATAGGCAATATTAGGCTCTAATTAAAGATAAATTAATTTTATTTATTAATCTTGAGTCAAAATAATTGTTTAAGGTTAATTAGGGCCCAAGGTTGCTTTGGAAAAGTTTAATTACATTCTTAATCAAAGATGCTTCATAAGACCAAAAAGCAAAAGCAAAAGACAAAAAAATACACTTTCTCTCCTTCTTTTCCTAAAGATTGGAACCATGTTGGTGTTTGAAATTTGAATTAATCAAGCTTAGCCCATTTAACTTTGCAAGACAACTCTTTAACATTGTCTTGAAAGCCTTAAGCATAGAGTTACTAATCTAAACACCTAATTATAAATTCCTAATCATTCTCCTAATTAAACCTACCCTTAATCCTAATCCTCACACACACAAAACATGAAAATATCCTACCTAAACTCCCTAACAATTTTGATCAGCCCACCCCTCTTTCCTCTCATATTTTGACTCCTCAAACACTCTTACACTCACACTCTCATTTCCTTACCACTAACTTTTTTGTCACAACTTGAGCTCCAAGTTGTGTAAAAATTCTCTCTTCTTTCCATCTCAAACTTCTTTTTCTCCATCTTAAAGAACCTCCATTTTTGTTCTTCATCCAAGCTCTCAACCTCAAACCAAAACATCTCCACCATAGATAAACTCCTAAACACCTAATCTTTCCATTCTAAACACAAGAACATAAGAAAAATCCTCCCTCCATTTTTTTCTCCCTTGGCTGAAATCATCCTTGGATCCAAGAGAAGATTTTTCTTCTCTTTTCTTTATAAAAGATCAAGCTTTTACTCTTGCAAATAAGAAACACCCTTGGCAGGGATTTTATTTTATGTTTTTCCTTTTATTTTCTCTTTTCCCTTTTCTATTTTGGTTCTTTGTTGGAGGTCAAGACTATGACTTGATGATGATGTTTCTTGATGGTGGTTGTAAGGCTATCATGTTTATGACCTTTAGAGCCCAAAGTTTGATTTTTGTTTTCTTTAGAAAAAGGTTAAAGAATGCTCATTTGATTTCCTTGTTGCCTTTGAGTTTGATGATGAGTCAAGAAATGAGGTTCTTTGAACCATGGGAATGAAGGACTCTAAAAGTCATTTTCATTTTGTTGAGATTTATGGGATTGCAAGTTTCACTCTTTAAAGTCTTGAGTTGATGAGCTTCAATAAGATGTAAAAATGGACTTGCATTCATATTTATGTTTGAAGTCTTGCATATTCATGTTTCTATTTCAATGCCTTGCATGTCATGTTTATTTCAAGTCTTGTATTTCATAATATCACCTTATAATTTTGAAGACTTAAAATTGAATTTGCATTCTCAAGTTTATATTTCAAGTCTTGCATACCATGTTTATATTTTCAAGTTGTCACCTTAAATGTTAAAGACTTAAATGAGTTGCATGACATGTTTATGATTCTAACCACCACCTAAGTCTCTAAAGCTCAAGACTTGCCCCTTTGTCTTAAATGGAAATTTTGATCATGGACACACATTCATATATGAATTTCGGCCTTAAGAAGATATTGGGTTTAAAGTTGGTTTTATTTTATTTTGAGACTTGAATCTTGTATCTTGAGTGTACAAAGAAATTTTGAAAGAAATAGGAATTTAAAAGAGACAAAAATGTAATTTCTACAACCCTTGAATTTTCATTAATTATGTTACTATTCATTCCTGTGCACACTATTCACTATTGTAGGTTCCTGTTCATAAGGTAAAAAATGTGTTAAAACTGTTTCATGTGTCTTTGATGTCTTAGAAAGGCCTTTGGAGAAAAACTATTAACTAGAACGGATAAAAAATGTAATTTCTACAACTCTTGAATTTCCATTAATTCTGTTTTTGTTCATTACTATTTGCACTGTTCACTCTGTAGGTTACTGTTCATAAGGTCAAAAATGTGTTAAAAATTGTTTCATATGTCTTTGATGTCTTAAAAAGACTTTTGAGAAAAACTAGTAACTAGAAAAGTATAAAAATGCAATTTATAAGCTATTTTGTATTTTTAATTTTTGGCCACTATTCATTACTATTCATGCTATTCACTACTGTTCACATAGTTAAAAATTGTTTCATGTACCTTAGATATCTTAGAATGACTTTTGAGAAAAACTAGTAAATAGAAAGGTTTAAAAATGTAATTTATAAACTATTTTGTAAATTTAATTTTTGGGCACTGTTCATACTATAATAGTTAAAAATATGTTAAAAATTGTTTCATGTACCTTAGATGTCTTAGAATGGCTTTTGGGAAAAACTAATAATTAGAAAGGATAAAAAAATGTAATTTTCCAAAGCTTTTGAAATTTTAATTTTCTGATCCTGTTCATTACTTTTGTTCCTGTTCATTACTATAGGTTACTCTTCATATGCATAAAAATTATTAACAAGTGTTGTAAAAATTACTTTTACTATTTTAGGAGAAACTAGTAATTGAAAAGGGTAAAAAATGTAACTTCCTAAAGCTTATGAAATAGTAATTTTTGACATGTTCACTCCTGTTCTAGCATTTCATCATGTGGTTATTGTTCACATACACAAAATTCATTAATAATTGTTGTAAAATTATTTTTGGTGTCTTGGGTGCTTAAAAGAATAATTACAAGTGTTAGTTTTGACCGTTTTGCAAAATGTGGAAAGTTGTGCTTTAAACTATCATTATAGAATTTTAGCCAAATGGATTTAATTAGAGTTAGTAATAATTTTGGATGTGTCATATATTGAAAATACCATTTATGATGTTTAGAAAAAGTTTTAGAAGCATTGGTACTTGGTAAGTGTCAAGAATGAGAAACTTTGTACTTTGACCCCTAAAATCTAACAAAATTTGGTCAATGACCCAAAATGGTTTTTATGATGAATTCAAATGATTTCTAAGTGGTATGGGTCTCTTAAAAGTGTAAATTAATTTTGAGGATCATTAGTTTGAGAAAATGTATTGAAAGGGGAAATTTATACTTTGACCCACAAACTCTTAGAAGTTTTGACCTCTTTTGGGTCAAGGTGTAATTATTAACAACTTGGTGTTATTGATGTAATTGATATGTTGTTAAGGCTATGTGCATATGATTTGGTTGGAAATGATATGACTTGAATAATTGTGCAAGATTATGTATTGAACTATGCAAGTAATGATTTCAATTATATTGTATATATCCAATTGAACATGACATATGCATTAGTTAAGTCCGTCCTTGATTTCTGGCATACTAGATAGAAGCATGTTTACTTTTCAATGAGATATTGATGATAACATGCTTATGAATATATGCAAAGAATGTGATGCATGCTTATGTGATCAATTACATGATAAATTATGGCATGTTGCGATTATGAATGAATGATCGAGATGCATGATTAATGTGTTTTATGGCATGAGGCAAATTTGGGGAAACAATTCCTAGTTGTTATGCTGGAATTTTCGCCAAATTTGTGGACTTAGAAAAAATTATGAAGTTTATGGGTATGAAATGTTAAATGATAAGTTATGATGATGGTTGTGATTATATGCTCATGTTTGCATCTCTAAAAAACATGGTAAGATTAAAGGTGACATAAGACACTCGAAAATGATCCTTTCGTAATGGGGGCCAAGCATAAGGTGATCCAGGAAGATGATCCTTCTGCTGGGCCCAGTGTAAGGTGATCCGTGGAGGTGATCTTTTCATAATGGGTCGTCTCACGAAAAGTGATCCAATGCCCCCTAACCCGTACTTTGGGAGTCGAAAATTTGCTTATCGAGAGGATAAGTGTAAACTAGAGACGACTAGTTAGGTATGAGATCATAACCTTAGAACTCTCAAGAGGGAGAGAGTATTAGGGTGGCCCCTATAAAAGAAAGATTAAGGAAGCTAAGTTACCTAAGAAAGAAAAAGAGGAAAGTTGTGTGCCATAGTTGGATATGTTCCTTATGCTTCTATATTATGTCATTGTGTACTTGGAATGTTGCATAAGGTATTGACATGCATTCATAATGTGGTATGGTGCATCCATGACATTAAGATTCATGCTAAAAGATTCAATTCTTGGCTAATGGTATTTGGAACTTAATAAATGAACTTTATTTATGTCCACCATTTTCATAATGAAACCCAAGGTTCTGGGGATGATGATGAAGACACGTGTGGAAATGGAAACCCTATTGAGATTCTTATATAAGTTTCTCACTCCCTCTTTCTTTCCACCTTCATCTTCAGATAAGGTTGATGGCAATGTCCATGGACTTCCTTGAGATGTCAACGTAGGAGTTGCACTATGGTCTAGATCAGAGTGGCGAAGAGAAGCGGAGATATAGTCATTTCTTTACAGCACCTAGGATTTCATGCCCATAACTTAGTTTCTAGTAGATGTGCACCCACAAGGGGTTTACCTACATCATAGTTATGCTTAGCTTTTGAATTATTGTATGTTGAACCTCTATTGGTGGCCTCAAGTATAATTGTCATAGTATTATACTTGTGGAATATTTCTACATTATTATTATTATTATTATTATTTGACATGATATTTAAAGTTAATGTTATGATATGATGCTGTTCTCAGTTTATGTTATACTTTGTTGTGATTTGCATGTATGCTATATGATGGATGGTTAAGAATATATTGATGATATGTACTATTATTAAGTATTATATGATGAATATTTTACGCTATAACTTATACATGAACGACTCAGTTTGGTCTTTCAAATAAAATAAAAAAATGGGTCATATTTCCATAGACTTATTTTCAAAGTTTAAAATCAAGTAAAGTTTTGAGACGAAAGAGTAATAACTAATGATTAACCATCATGCATCCTAGGCATATTGTGTTGAAAGTTAGGGTGTTACAATTGGGTTGCTCAAAACCCATAAGGCTGTGCTCTTCGAAGTTCATGGTGAATCCATAAAGAAGAGCAAGTAAATGGCCCTAAAGTCATCACATCAGAAATAGAGTAAAGGTAAAGCAATGAAAGTTGCTGAAACTTTGATGACGAGGAAGAATTTGATGAAAAGTCTAAAGAAGATGATGGAGATGAAATCTCCATGCTCGTGAGGAAGATGTCCAAAGCCTGGAGAAGCATAACAAAGAAGAGAAGAGCATTAATCTCAGAAAGGATAGAAAATGCAAGGGAAATCTAGAAGCATTACTTGCTATGATGTGGAGAGAAGGGACACTTCAAAATTGACTGTCCTAAGCTTAGAGGTCCACGGCAGAAGTTTCCCTCAAAGAAAAAGGGAATGCTAGCCACCTGGAGTAGCTCAGAGGAGGAGAAGGACGGTCAGCAAGCCAAGATGACCTAGAAGATGTTGCAAACTTGTGCTTCATGGATGGCTATGCTTCAGAAGGAGAACCTAAGGTAAAAACATCTAAACCTGATCTCTCTTATGATGAATTACTTGCATTATATAATGAGTTGCTCGAAAATTCTTGAATTCTCTCCTCTCAATATCTCAACCTCAAAAAGAACCATCAGAGAGTGGTTCTTGAACTCAAAATGGCCAATTCAAATATTGAGAATCTAAGGCTTGAGAAGGAAGAAATAAATGGAGAAAACAAGTTTTTAAATGTAAAGCTAAAAGCCTTAGAAGCCAAAGTCATAGAAAAAGATCAAAAGGCTTAGAAAGTAATTTATGAACTTGAAAGGACTTCAAAACTTCTCAAATCTACTGGAGAAAATGCTAAATGGCTCTAAGAATCTTGAACTAATGCTCGGTAGTCAAAGGCCTTATTTCCAAAAGATTGGGTTAGGATATGAGAGTGAAATAGATAAGAAGGGAAAAGTAACCTCATCTAAGAAAGTAAAGAACAAAGTTTCTTACACTTTCTATCACAGAAAGGACGCCCACCTAACAAGTGTTTCATGAAAAGAAATCTGGCAGGTTTGGAAACTTTCCCCTAGAAAAACTAATCCAAAGGGACCTAAGAAAGTCTAGGTACCTAAATTAAAAACTATTTTGTTTAGATGTGTTGAGAATGCATGTTGACCAAGACAACAAATGGTACATGGACAGTAGCTACTCCAAACACATGTCCAGATCCAAGAAGTGGTTCAAAGACTTAAAGCCTAAGAACTCTGGATTAGTGAAATTTCCTGAGAGGTAAGGCCAAGGTCACTGGTATAGGAAATGTTGGTAAGGATGACTTCCATCAAATTTCTAATGTTTTGTTGTTGATGGTCTAGCTCATAATCCATTGAGCATCAGTTAATTTTGTCACTAAGGCTTTAATGTTTTATTTAATGCACATGCATGTAAAATTGTAAATCCCACTTCAAGGCAAGTCATCTTATTTAGCAAGAGACATGATAACACTTATGTGTTATTCTTGGATGACTTTCTAGATCAAGATGTAAAATGTCTCACATCCTTCATGGATGATAAGTGGCTGTGGCATAAGAAGCTTGGACATGCTCATATGAAGCTTATTTCTGAACTATCTCAAAAAGAGCTTGTTAAAGGCTTGCTAAAGATCAAATTTGACAAGGATTCAATTTGTGATTTTTGTGAGAAAGGCAAGCAAACTAAAGTTTCTTTCCACAACAAAAATATGGTTTCAACCACTAAGCTACTTGAGCTTTTACACATGGATATTTTTGGACTAACCAAGATTACAAGTCTTATTGGGAAAAGATATTGCCTTGTCATAGTGGATGATTTCTCTAGATTTACATGGGTTATCTTCCTAGCTTCTAAGGATGAGGTGGTTGAAAGATTCAAGGTTTTTGCAAAATGAGCTTGTCCTGAAAAAGATTCTCAAATTACCTCTATAAGATTAGATCATGGAGGAAAATTTGAAAAACATGTTTTTAAAGAGTTTGGTGAAAATCATGGCATTTTTCATGAGTTCTCTGCACCTAGAACTCCCTATCAAAATGGGGTTGCAGAAAGGATAAATAAAAGCTTGCAAGAAATGGTCAGAACTATACTTTTAGAAAGTGGATTATCAAAAGTTTTTTGGGCAGGCTTAAAAGCCTTGTGCTATATCCAAAATAGAATCTTTTTATGGCCAATCTTTAAGAAAACTCCTTATGAGCCATGGAAGGGTAGAAAACCCAAAATATCTTATTTTCATATATTTGGCTCATCCTACTTTATTCTTAACACCAAGGACAAACTTGCAAAGTTTGATCCTAAATTTGATAATGAAATTTTCTTAGGATACTCTTCGGACTCCAAAGCTTCCAGGGTGTATAACTAGAGAACGCTATGTGTGAAGAGGCAATCCACATAAAATTCAAAGAACTCAAGAAGGACTTTGATAATCTTGAAGAGCTAGAAGAAAACCTTGAGAAGTTGAACCTCAATGAATCCTCAGAAAGCCAACAAATGAAAGCACAATCTTCAGAAAGTAAGCTCCAGAACATGGACTCTTCAGAAAACTTACACATAACTCTAAAACCCTCATAAAGTGACATTTCTGAGCATGAAGAAGAGCAATCTGAAGATGAAAAAAAAGTTGAAGAACATCAAGGTTAAAGGAACAACAAAGGAGTTTATGATTTAAAAGTAGTTTCTCATAACAAAGTTCCAGGAGACATTTCCAAGCGTGTGAGAACAAGATCCTCCTTAGAAATGTGTCTAACTATGCTTTCATCTACCATCGATCCTAATTGCATTGAAGATGCTTTGAATGATCAAAGTTAGGTGGCTGCTATACAAGGAACTGAACTAGTTCAAGAAAAGCAAAGTTTGAACGCTCATGGAAAAGCCCAAAGGGAAGACCATTATCGAAACCAAATAGGTGTTTAGAAACAAGCTGGATGAAGCTGGCAAAGTTGTCAGAAAAAAAGGCAAGGTTAGTTGCACAATATTATAATCAAAAGAGGGAATTGATTATGATGAAACCTTTGCACTAGTAGCTAAGCTTGAAGCCATAAGAATGCTACTTGCATTTGCTTCCTACAAGGGATTCACTCTTTACTAAATGGATGTCAAGTTTGCATTCCTAAATAGATTCCTCTTTGAGGAAGTTTATGTAAAGCGCCTCCAAGTTTGAGAGTGAAAACCTTCCTAACCATGTCTTCAAGCTAACAAAGGTACTTTCCTCTAAAACAAGCTCCTCGCTTGGTATGAAAGGCTAAGTACCTTTTTACTGAAGAATGGATTCAAAAGAGGTAAAGTTGACACAACCATGTTTACTCTTGAGCAAAATAATCACTTTCTATTAGTTCAAATATATGTTGATGACATTATATTTGGCGCCACTGATCATTCTTTCTCTGAAAAGTTTTCAAAATTAATGCAGAGTGAATTTGAGATTAGCATGATGAGTGAACTCAAGCTTTTCCTCGAACATCAAATAAAACAACAAAAGGAAGTAACCTTAATCCATCAAGAAAAGTATACAAAAGAGCTTTTGAAAAAGTTTAACATGGATCTGAGCAAAATCCATGAGTACCCCTATCCATCCATCTCAAGTCATTGATGCTAACGATAATGGTGAAAAGTTATCAGAAAGCAATTGTAGAGGAATGATTGGTTCACTTCTGTATCTTCAGCAAGTAGACTAGACATTCAATTTTGTGGTAGATTTCAATCTAACCCAAAGCAATCACACTTAAATATTGTTAAAAGAATTTTGAGATATTTATCTGGTACTACTAATCTTGGTTTATGGTAGGAGAAAGGTACATTTGCGAGATTATAGGGTCCTGTGATGATGACTTTGCTAGGATAGTGTAAAGAGGAAAAACATCAGTGTATGTTGTTGTTTCTTTGGAAAGAGCCTTATCACTTGGTCTTGCAAGAAGCATAACATCATTGCTTTCTCCATAGCTGAAGCTGAATATGTAGCTGGTGCAAATTGCACCTACATGTTGTGGATAAAGAATCAACTAGAAGATTATCATCTAAGGTATTCCAAAATCCCTATCCTTTGTAATAATACTAGTGCTATTAATCTTACTAAGAATCATATGCAAGTACTCTTGATCTAAGCACATTGATATTAAACATCATTTTATCAAAGATTATGTTCAAAAAGGAGATGTTGAGTTAATGTTTGTGAGTCCTGAAGACCAAGTGTCTGATATATTCATAAAACCATTAGTTGAAGATCATTTTTGCTACTTGAAAATGGTTTGGAACCTTAAAAGTTTTTAAACATAAGCATTCATGCATAAACATCTCTGGACTCTACCCATCATGGCTTCGAATTGAAGCCCAAACTAAGACATCATTTAAGACTTGAAGATAGTTTGCAAGACAAAGGAAGTTTACAGATTGAAGTAATTTACATGCTTAAAAAGAAGATCAGATGTTTATAAAATGGGATATATGATCTCAGGGTTTAGAATATGAAGATGAATAAGATATGAGAAAACGTGCTATCTCGATAGGTCAGAAAGTTGACAAAGTTGAGAAAATGGTTCCAAGTTTCAGAACCACTCATTTGGGAAGAGTGAAAGGTGGGATAATTCCACTCTATTTAGTATCTCTCTCCACGTCGCGTCACCTTTTGTCTTTATGTTCATCACTTAAATAACTATCCACTCCTCACACATCACACCTTACTCCCTTGTCTTCAACCTCAAACACCCAAACCTAACTGTTTCATCTTCTCTCACAAATCTTCCTTCCTTGCAACTTCCAGTTTCCTCAACCCTCACCTTTCATTCAACCTTTCATACACAATCTTTATCATGGCTGAAGGGAAATTTTTTACCAAAGCATTGCACATATGGGAACCCTCCTTATATACTAAGAGGCTTCTCTAGCACCACTATGCTAATAACTTCTCTCAAAGGAAGGTAGCTCCTAGAAAAAGATTAGCGGAGAACTAATGAACTTGGCTCTCGTTTTACTAGAAGTTTTCTCTTTTCAAGGCTAGGAGAGGTTCCTAGATCTCTTAGACCTAGTCTTTATGGGAATCCTGACCTTTTCTCCAGTTGGAGCAAAAGTCAGAATCTATATTAGGGACCTCTATCAAAGGTATCGACATGGAGATTGGAATAAATGACATCTCCAAGTTTATCCAAGCACCTAACTGAATAAGATGCTCATTAGAAGGAGATTGGTTATGACTCTTTGAATCTTTGCTAAGGAGATCTCCACATGTCTCATTGATTCTCCAGATACTAACTTAGTGAGATCAACTCTCTCCTGAGTTCTAGGGCATGTCAAGTCTTTAGTTGTCCAAGTTCTTTCTTCTTCCAAGACATGGAAGCACCAAATTGCTAGTTGGGATGGACTCATGCTACTCTTCTGTTCTGCCAAGAAGGGTAAACTTGCCTAAGCTGATCTTTGATTGCATGCTCAATGCCATCTCAGAGAAAAAAGAAAGCTGTTGTTGTTCCTTATGGAGTCTTGCTGACAGGATCTTCCAACGCTTGAACTACCCTTTGGCAAACAAGTAGTACGAGTACATGGAAGGTACTAAGTACACCCTGAACTCCTTCAAGACTCTTACGAGGCACTTGTTTTAAGGTATATTTAATTATTCCTGGGAATAGGTAGTTGGGAATGATATGTTCCTACATTTGTTATAGGTTTTACAAAATCTTTCCTGGGTATTAATATTCCATGGAAAAAGATTTTGCTATGATTTAGTGAAATCTCATTCCCAAGTTGAAGGGTGAGTAAAAAAAATTTCCATGACTTAGGAATCATAATTATTAAGCACAATTGCTAAATCATCCCTCAATTGTTTGACTTTTTCCTCACAATTATTTGACCTAAGGGTATTTTGGAAATTATGACATATATTCTAGGAATATAGATTATAAAACAAACAAGTTTTGAACTTACTCTTAGGAATCTTAACAAATAATCCCAATAATGTTTAATGCCAAACAAACAATTTTTTAAAGATACGGAACTAATATTTCTAGAAATATCATTCCAAGGAATACAATTCTTGGGAACATAATTTCAAGCCTTGAAACAAACGCCTCCTTAGAAGAACCACTAGAGCACCCACAACCAATGTTAAGGGATAGAGCATGAGGATCAGAGATGCAATCATTGAAAAAACTCCTTAACTCGTTGAGAAAGAGAAAGAAAGAAATGTGATCCTAATTAAGAAGCTGGAGGACACTGAGAATTTGAGGAGGAATCAAATTCAGAAATGGCTGAGTCTATACCTTTGAAGACAATTAAGTCGAGGAAGAAGAATCCTTTTCTTTATCTAAGTCTTCAATTATGAGGCAAAATCCTCAGAAGGATGAGTAGCTAAGGAGAAGTCCCTATGACCAGGTCATCTTACATGGTAGTGAAGCCTTTCATCAAGTTGCGTGACGCGTGAGAGAGAATTTTTTTTTCAAGGGCCTGAAGAATTACTAGCATTTTTGATAAAGTACTAGCGCCGTCTAAAGAATTACCAGCAACTGTGAAATTACAGCGCATTTCAGTATTTTTCAAGGAGAATTCTAATTAATTTTGAAATAGTGTCATTTGTATTAGTTGGTGCAGGTCATAAAAAAGCCATACATGGTAGTGAAGCCTTTCATCAAGTTGCGTAACGTGGGAGAAAGAATTTTTTTTTCAGAGGGCCTGAAGAATTACTAGCATTTTTGATAAAGTACTAGCGCCATCTAAAAGAATTACCAGCAACCGTGAAAAATTACCAACGCATTTCAGTATTTTTCAAGGAGAATTCTAATTAATTTTGAACTAGTGTCATTTGTATTAGTTGGTGTAGGTCATAAAAAAGCCATACATGGTAGTAAAGCCTTTCATCAAGTTGTGTAATGGTTTGGGGAGAGAATTTTTTTTAGGAGGGCCTGAAGAATTACTAGCATTTTTTATAAAGTACTAGTGTCATCTAAAGAATTACCAGGAACTTGTGTAAAATTACCAGCGATTTTCAGGATTTTTCAAGGAGA
Organism: Dalbergia oliveri; assembly: GCA_030441495.1. Taxonomy (NCBI): domain Eukaryota; kingdom Viridiplantae; phylum Streptophyta; class Magnoliopsida; order Fabales; family Fabaceae; genus Dalbergia; species Dalbergia oliveri. The sequence continues at coordinate 4,223,315 of JAMLFY010000005.1, read as the reverse complement.
ATTCTAATTAATTTTGAACTAGTGTCATTTGTATTTGTTGGTGTAGGTCATAAAAAAGCCATACATACTAATGAAGCCTTTAATTAAGTTGAGTAAAGGTTATAGGAGTGACAAATTTTTTTTAAGATCCCTGGATGGTTACTAACGTTTGTGATTAGATACTAGCTTCCTTAAAAGAAAATAGCAGCAACTGTTCTTAATTACCAGCGCATTTCATGCTTTCCAAGAATTATTTTTCAACTAGTGTCATTTGTATTTATTGGTGTAGGTCATAAAAAAGCCCATGCTAATGAAGCCTTTAATTAAGTTGAGTAAGGGTTATAGGAGTGACAAATTTTTTTTATGATCCCTGTATGGTTACTAGCGTTTGTGATAAGATACTAGCTACCTTGAAAGGAAATACCAACTGTTCTTAATTACCAGCTTTTCATGCTTTTCAAGAATTATTTTTCAACTAGTGCCATTTCTATTTGTTGGTGTAGGTCATAAAAAAGGGGTAAATGCTAATAAAGCCTTTGATTAAGTTGAGTAAGGGTTATGGAGTGAGAGAAATTTTTTTAAGATACCCTGTATGGTTACTAGCGTTTGTGATTAGATACTAGCTTCCTTAAAAATGCCCGTTATTCTATCTTGACATTGAAAATAGTGACTTGAGCTACGGTTCTTGCTGAACTTTATACATAAACTATATTGTGCCAATTATCAGTATATTATGGCACTAGTGCATACCAATGGTATATTTCATTGCACAATTAACAAGCTTACAATGGCTAACTCAAGATTCTCTTCTTGTACCTCAATTACAAGCTATCTTATATAACAACAATCAATATTATGCCATCAAATAAACTATCTTCAATAGGGTATCCATAGACCTAACAAATTCAAAAAACTACATATCTACATTGCTCTTCAAAATCCTTTAAAAGTATGCTTCAGCTCGTGGGCTATCAACATCACTTGGCAAATAACTCAAAATCTTCCAACAACATATCTTCAGGACTCTAATACACTGTGCATAGTGAATCAAAAAGTCCAAAACAACGCAAAAAGGCCATGCATATATATGGACGGAGCATCCTGCATAGACACACATCCATGATTATTAGCTTGGAAATACATAACAAGTTGGTAGATTTTGATATGATTGGTACTTTTCTTAGCCATTAAAAAATAAAAGGAAACACAATCTATCTATTGTTAGCCCAACCTACTTGCCATCAAATATGTTTATGTCATTTACTTGTCCAAAAGGTTTAAAAATAATTATACCCAATTATTTATTTTGACTATGTTCTTGAACACTATCTTCTTGAGTATCTTGGGGTTTGGTTGTATCCATCCCATCAATAAATCTGTAAGATAACTCTGTACAACCTGGATAAGAGGATATAATCAATAATCCTATATATAAATAAGTCAAAAGTAGAAAGAAAATCTTGTGGTTGACATGCCTACACCCTTGGACATGTATTCTGGTCAATAGTTTGAAGAAAGACACAAATCCACTTGGGTGCGAGTTAGATGACTGTGATTGGAATAAAGTTTCTTGAAACTTGGGCAACACTTTCTTTGATGCAGACACCTTTAACTGTTACATAATAATAGAATAAACAAAATCATACAAATATCTTACAACAAATATTTAAAATTGATTTTCAAACAAAGATCACCTAAAGTATATTTTCATTTTTCACATTGGTCCAATAAAATGTGAAATAACATTTTTATCTTATGCTTCAGTGAAGAAATAAGCAATATACAATTGCTTCGATAACCATTATCATCACTTATTGTCATTGATCTTGCATTCACTATCATATGGTTAGATATTATCCTTTTTTATGCATAGTATGGGACATATAAATATAAGACCACCCTTTTCACTTGATCAAACCTCACCAAAATATATGATGCTAGTCAAACATTTGAAGTTAAATAAATAAATAACCAAACAAAGAAGGACCCCAATTTCGATGAACATAACAATGCAAATGGTGCATTGACAATTACTCTGATCACATGATGAACAGAGGACATAAATTGTTATAATATGGCTCCTGAATTTTCATTTGCCACATCAACCATTATAAAATTAAGGGTAATCACTCCAATATATGGAGATATGATGATGATGAATAATTCAAATGTCCATCATAAGTACAACCCATTACTTTTGTACCACACAATGGTAGTTTAAAACAACACAACATTTAAATTCTAGGGACTGGATCATTGATACAAGCTTATTTGATAATTCATAAGCCTTAATTGGTAGCATGGCACCAAAACTTGTGCCATATCACCCAAATCGGTCAAAGTTACAAATTTAACTTTAACTTGGTGTGTACATGGATCACTGAACTATTATCATTCAAATTTGCACGACTTACAACCTCCACGGAGGACTCAATGGAGAATGCTTCCACCCTGTTCGGAAGCATTCCACCAAAGGATTCCTACACATTACGACAAGGAGAGATGACATTAGTATTCCTCTCTATTGATACCACTTGAACACACATGAAAAAGTATAACTACAAATACGAGTACCTCAATGAGCAACTTGTCACTTGTTTCAATGCTTTGCTTCCTATACTTTCTCACAACTTTCTCACATTGAGAAATCTTTCTTTTCATTGCCGGCGACCTTTACGTGTTACGCTTATGGGGCTATGAATCTTATTCAATTGAATTGGACACCCTTCACCCATGTTCTTGGCAATGTCTTCATCATTTGGAGGTCTATTCAAATTATGTGACGCAGAAGAGATGGATGGCAACTTTGAAGTGAAATTATCAAGTGTAGTGTGGAGGAGATTGCTCGCTTCCTTAGAATCTGCAACAATTTCAGCCACATTATAGAAATGCCTGCACAACTTATCATACCTCTCCTTCATTGGCTCCAAATCATTTTTATCATAACTGCTCTTTATGTAGGAATGTCTTCGTTTGATGTTCTTGCTCCATTTACTCAAATATACTTACAAGGCACTTGCTTAACTCTTTCAAGCGCAAGCAGAGAGAATGTTGCACATTATACCTCTAAATTCAAAAAGCAAGCACTGCAGTAACATCATGACTGTCCCTATTAAAAACAACCTCAAACTTAGCTTCTTTTGATTGATATCCAAATATAATATCCTCAACCACAATGTAAGAAGCAATTGTTCCATCCTGACACTTCATTGCGGCACACAGTTCATTTTCCTCTAAATTCTCTTGAACTTCAGCAAATTTGGAATTAATATACTCAACTTGAAATTGCCTCTCAATAGGGGAGGTTGACCCACACTCAATTGTGGTGTTCATTGTGCGAAAATCAGCTTCCACTTCCTTCTCTACCTTGCTCCTTAGGGCATTGTCATATTGCTTGACAAACTGTTGTAAGCTTGTCTTCGAGTTCAGAATATCCATCAAAAAATGCGTGTATACTCTCACTTCTTTGTGTGGTAGAGCCCCCTAGAAATCATTTTTCAAAAAGATTGGAACCCATCTATGCCGTTCATTGAACAATCCACGCAGCCATTCATTTTTTTCAACATCATACTCTTTCAAGAAAGAAAACCATTTCTCTTCAAATTCCTCCTTCGTAAGAGTATCATAAACAGCTTCTTTCATTGCTAATTTAATTTGCTTATATGCACCATATCCCTTAAGCTTTTCAGGGATTTTCTTCATGATATGCCATAAACACCATCTATGGCGAGTATCGGCAAAGCTATTGCAATAGCATTTTGCATAGCCTTGCATTGGTCAATCACAATCCCATTCTGGCTTCCCAGACATGCATCTGACCCATGATTTGAAAAGCCACACAAACGTTTCGGGTTCTGATACTAAGCCACAACCAAGTAAAACTGACTGACCATGGTGATTGACACCAACAAAAGTAGCAAATGGCATCTCATATTTGTTTGTTAGGTAGGTTGTATCAAAACTAACAATATCTCCTAAGGCTTCATATGCAGCTCGACTTCTAGCATCTACCAAAAATATTTCTGATGTGAAACTCCTCATCAAGATCAATATCAAACAGAAATTACTGTTTTGCTCTTTCATTCTACAAAAATAATCCACCAAGGCTTTGGCATCTCCTTGCTTCCCAATCAAACGTCTTTCCTTGTTGATATAGTTTCTCACATCTTTTTCTACAAATGCCAAATTCTCATGCCCACCAACATCGTGAACTAGAGTCTGAAAAGTCTTGTTTATCCTCACCCCTGCATCATCATGTAATTCAATTGTTCTTCTCACATGCATGCTAATACTTTTGTTTTTCTTAAACATTCTTGACTTCGAAGGGCTAACTTCATGAGAATGATCAAGGACAACTGTTTTTATAAACCATTTTCCACATCCCCCCTTCTTTGCCGTAATCTTTGCTTCACATTTGGCAGCTCTAGTGGGAAGCGTCTTCAAAGTTGTTGGTATCTTTGTTTGACTTTTGCCTTCTCGTATGCATGCAAGAATCAAATAATTAACCTCTCCATCCGGCCCTTTTCGAATTTCTGACCTTCCATCCAAAACCATTTCAGTTGAATACTTCTTGTAGAATGTTTTAATACCTTCTATCGAATCAAACTCCATTCCAACAACTGGCTTAACTATTTCAGAGCTATCATTGGGACTACCAACCTCACAACAGGCTCAACAACATTGTCAATGTCATGGTTGATTGATTCTTCCTCCATAGACCTTTCCACCTCCATTTACTTTAATTGGAAAATTAACCACCTGCACAAAGACAAAACAAGACAAAAAAAAACTCTTACAAAACCATCTCAAGAAAGAGTATAAGAAAATTGGATAATGTTGGTAATAAAATAAATGCACACATAGTACACACACAAACAAATTTAAAAGAAATTATCCATGAGTAGCTCTACATTGCCCAAGCTCATAGACTTGCTGCGAATTTTTAAATTTGCTGGTAATTGTGCTAATTGTTCCAATTTTCAATTGTTACCATTCAAATCTAATTTTTTTTTTTTTGGCTGTAAGCCTTCCAAAACCTCTTGCTCTATTCATTGGGTCAAGTTCTAGTAATTAAAAACCAAGCAATTGCTAACATGATTAGAAGTCACACAAAAAAACAACTATCTGGAGCTAGTAATTTCTCATCAAGATGCACTTTCTCACAAGCACTACCACTCACTAATCTCACAATGCAAGAGAGCATTATCTCACACACTCATGGTGAGCACCCTCTATGCCAATTGGCTTACAAATGACCCAATACATCTATATGCTTACATATGTCAATCAAAACCAACCAGCCACAGCTACAACTTTGTAGTCTATGAAAGATTAAATGTGACCTCTACATATTTCTTCATTAATTTTCAAAAGCAAGAAGTGAGGGAAAAAAGAATCAGTACTATTCATATGTAGATACGAAAAAATGACCATCAAATATGCAAAACACAAGACAATGCAAATAGTAATAATGTTATAGGCTATAGACATGGCCATGTATGAAGTCACTTGCAACGTTGCTTCAAAGTTCGATAAAATCAACTTGTGGCATTGAATTGCTAGCTAGCAATTATATATAGTGACACTGAGGTTAACATGAAGAAAATCCCTTTGAGAGAGGGAACAAATGAGCAAAATTTATGCCTTTGCTAGCTACTTTGGTGGAATGTTAAAATTCAAGTAAAATTGAATGCCCAATTCAATTAGAGAGAAAAAATCAGTATCACAATATGAAAATAAGTCACAAATCTCATGAGTTTCACCCCCATTGTTTATCAAGGGATACAAGTTCAAACAATCATAAACTCTTATGAGAACAAATTGAAAGTCATAATATAAAGGTTGGCAAAATAATTCATAGCACATAGGAGAAAACAAGTTCAAGCAAAGTTCAGTTCAATAGAGCAAAGAAAAATAAAGATGGCCACCCATAACTAACTAAATTTAAATCCAAAGCTAACAAATCCAAGAAATGATCAAGATCAACTCTATTAGCAAAAGTTCATCAGATCCTCACATTGATTGGAATATTCATATTGAAGGTTGATTCTAATTAACTATCACAATTGGGTATTCAGAGCCCACCTAGGAGATTAATGTTGGTTTTTCTAAAATGCTTGTGCTTCGTAGAGATTATCCACCCTGCCAAAAAACTTCACTACATATAGGAAGAGTAATTCTCTAGGTTACCCATATTCTGGAAGAATAAAAAAATTAATCTCATGAGGAACTTACACAAGCATCACTACTTATTAACATGCAAAAGCCAAAAAGTACTTGTAAGCTACATATATAGATTTATTTCAAGTGCATAGCAACCAAGAAGAAGAAGCAAGTCCCTCAAATTAGACAAAGCATTCAAATTTCTTCATAAAATATTCAGCTCACCCAAATGATTAACACCATTGACCATCCATATCTTCTCACATCATGAATAAATTGAGTCAATGACAACACAACAAAGCCATACATACCAAAAACAATAACCTCAGCCATGTCCTAGTTGGACATGTATCAAATGATGCAATAATTCCTTATCATAAACCATATCTATACCTAAATCATTGAAATCTCAATCACAGATACCAAAATGAACAAGAATTGAAGTTCAGAAACCATGAGTATTAGAAGATTAAAGACCTAGCATAACTAAAATGATATGGATACTACCCAATCACAACATACATTCTCCCCCCCCCTGCCAAAAAATAAAGGAAAATCAAAACACACACACACACAAACCTGAAAACTTCCTTACTCTTTTCGACTGAGAGCTTCAGTGGTGGACGGGCGAAAGCTTGAGCGGCGACGAGAGCTTGAGCGACGGACACAGGTGCACGATCTTCACCGTTCTGAGCGAATGTGAGCTTGAGAGAGGAGACCGAGAGCTTCGCGATGGACAGTGGAGCTCGACCTTCACCGCAGGAGCACCACCGTGAGCTTGAGAGAGGGAGACCAAGAGTGCAAAGGATAGCGACGAATGCGCGAGGTTGAGAGAGTGCGGGTTTGCCAAGATTGAGATGGATCATATTTGAGAGGGTCTCAAAGCTTGGGAGGGAAGCATGGAAATGAAGTGATTTGAGAGGGAGAATGGGGGTCTTGGATTAGGAGGGAAGGGAAGCCCGGGATGGAGAGGGAAGAAATGAAATTTTGGAGGCCACTATGGTGTGCACTTTTTTGTTTGTCCATGTGTGCACCAGCTAGAACATACGGTGGCTATACAAGACACCCAAATGGGTTGTCAAGATAGCATTTCTGATTTAATATTTCAGCTCGTAACTGAGTGGATTAATTGGCATCCACTTAAACAGCTCTACTTGTGGGTGTCGAGTTTTGGTTTTAGACTTCGACCCTGCCATACAGGTGGCTTCCAATTGTTTTTAGCAAAGAAGTTGCTCCCATAAGTGCTATGGTGGTACTATGCCAGAAAATTTGTGGACAAAAGTTGAGATGATGCAACATCACTAATAAGCATCATCTTTTCCTCCTTTATTGCGTGTATACCTGCTTCATATCAGCTGAACAAAGGCAAAAGCGCTAAAAAGTTGCAAAATGCATCTGATATTGTATTTTTGTATCGCAGTTATAGGAAGTGAATACGGCAAACATTTTTCTGGATCCAATCCCTCCTTGATATCAAAGCTTGTTTTATTTTAGTTTTTAATTTTTAGAATTTTGTAAAAGAAATACTGAAAATTAAAAATTAAAATTTATAATTTTTAGAATTTTCAATTTTTTCTTCACAAAATCTAAAAAATTAAAAAACCAAAAATCAAAACAAAAAACTCAAACAAAATAGACCTTAAATTATTTACTACGAAGATCATGGATTTTTTTTTCAAGTTACTTTTAAAATAGTACAAATTTGATTTGCTGATTATTAATGAAAAACTGTTATGAAACTTATAAGGCAATTATTGCATGTCACTATTAAGGTCACTTATTGGCTATTCTAACGGTATAACTTTGAACGTACTTACAAACTTTCTATGAAATATTAGAACGGTTTGGGCCCTTTGCTTTGCAATTTTAAAAGTACGTTAGATTGCTTTGCAATTTTAAAAGTATTAGAATAAATGAAAGTTTAAAGTACGTTTAAAGTTATACTTAAGAATATTTGAACGACTTACAAATCTGAAAACGGTTGGGCCTGTTTTTAGATTTTCATTTGAAAATTTAATTCCTTCATAAAAATGAAAACTGAAAACTGAATTGCAAAGCAAACAACCTCTTTTCTTTCCAGCTTTTAGTTTCAGTTTCAGTTTTTTAAATTTGTAAAGAAAAATTGAAAAAATTAAAAACTGAAATTTTTTAATTTTCAATTTTTTCAATTTTTCTTTCACAAATCTAAAAACTGAAAATTAAAAATTAAAAATTACAAAGCAAACAAACCCTCGGTCTTTTTTCTAAAGAAGTGAGTAATGACTTCCTGATGCAGAAAGTTTTAATATTGGAGGTAAAGTTCCCATTGGGCCCTGGTCCACTTCTACTACAGCTAATCACTTTTTGTGGTATTAAATTTGTTTTAGAAGAAATATTGAAACCTTACCCTAAAAAAAGGAAGATATAGGAATTTATATTTTTTAATGTATAAAAAGTTTATCAGAATAATTATTGAGGACATATTTTATAAAAATAATATACAAATTTTTCTTTGATTGAGTTGATATGTTGAGAAAGTTCAATCATAAGAAAAAGGAGACAAATTGAAATTGTATTACGAAAGAACTTATAATTGCTTTTGGAAGGGCCCTCCAAGTATACATCAAATAGTTGTAAGCTTCGCTGCACTGGATGCAACGTGTCATTAATAATTGCACGGTAGACGTAGATTATTTGCAAATTAGAGATTTTTATATGATACTAATTAGAGAAATACTTAAGTACATTAAGAGTAAAAAATAGTACTTATTTTGATTTATTTATTGATTAACACATAAATTTTACAAACCATTATTATCTTCTATTTTCTTTACATTTTTAATATAATAGCTGATTTGACAATTATTAAATAGATCAGTAAATTTTTTGTCTTATTAAATATATAATAAATTTTTTATCTTACTTAAGAATAAATAAAAATTTCTCTACTAATTAAGTTAACACTTAACTAGTTGGCTCCTTACTCCTAACAATGTGTATAAAAAATATCTCATAACTAAAAATTTACTCTCTTAAAGAAGCACTATATCTCAAAGGAATTAATTACTATTGTTAATGCCTCGGATATTGAAAAAGCTAACACTTATATTTAGGTTCACTCCTAATAAAAGTGAACCTCTTTTTATTCATGATAAACTAACTATATTTTCAGTTCCATCAATTTTTTTTTCTTTTTATGAAGTACCCAAACAGAAGAGGTTACGTTTGTTTGTAACCGAAAATTTTCCTTTTGCAACAGACCTTAGGTACACAAGAATTAAATGCAGAATGGCGTGAACTAAGAAACCAGACTTTGATTCTTGGACTCAGTCCAAAAGGAAGAAAAAAAATCAACAAATTTAAATTTTGTTAATTGTTGTCGCTTTCTTAAAGAAGAGAAAAATCAAAGTAATCATTGTGAGAATTACATTAGTTATTGTACTTGAGAAATTAAAAGTAATTGAATAGTAAATTACTTCAATATTATATTATAAGATCACCGGCACATAAGCAAAACCGTTTTCTATATAACAATTGCTTATATGAGAAAAGTAAAACATAAGATTATATTTTTTAAGTTGGAGAAAATAAATTTAGTCTGTTAGAAAGTAAACCTAACTACTCTTGAATTGAGTCGAGGAAAGTAAATCTTGTTAGAATAAGTCTATGTGAGAATTAGAGAAAGTAAATCCAATAATCATGTATAGGAATGATCTTAGTCATGAAAAGTGGTCTATTACCCATTATTGTTACGCGGATAGCGATACGTAAAGCCTAAACATGACAATATTAGTCGAGGGCCAAGACAAGTCAAACTAGCAATTGTTCTAAGTAGTCCTTTATCTTATGTGTTAAGTAAAGATGAGATCCCTTCAATATACCAAGGACACGTAAAGTTAAGAATAAATTTCTATGATGTTGAGTAATAGGACATGTGTATATTAAGTGATTGAACATTAAAGAGACCTACTTCGCAAAGATGATTTTAGAACATTAAAATGAATCTTCACTATGTAATGCATGCTCACATTATCTTGATAAATGAAGTGGTTGGAGCGATAACAATGACATGGATTTTAGTATATGTTTGGGATACCTATGAGAGTTTTAGAATTCTCACCCTTATATGTTTATGTTCTCGTGTCGTCTCCAAGTTGATCGAGAACAAGAGGCGCTCATGAATGAATCAAATTTGCAGGAGTTTAGTAGAGAAGACTTGTATCTGTTGTACTTAGTTTTATATATATATATATATAAGTGATAATAATGTACTAAAGCTCTTAGAAGAGCTTCCTTTTATATTTGACCTTGTATTAAATAAATACTTTGTTTCTTTGCTATATATTTTGATAAAATCACGAATTAGTTACTACATCATTTGACCGATTCTTGCTATAGATATTTAAGAAAAGTCCATCAATTTTTAAATAACAACTCTCAAGTCTGATGTCATGACTTAAGGATAAGGTTATACTTAGGAGAATATTACATTATGGTATCAGAGGTTTATCCTTGTTGGACCTTGAGGAATGGACGGCTATGCTTCCTTAGTAAATGTCATGCATTATAATTTTATATATGTGTATGACCGTTGGTTAGAAATGTTGTGGGTTGTTATCATACTTACCTTGGTATTGAGCTTGATCAACTCAATAATTCTTGTTTGGTGATAGGGATCGATAACTTCAAATCGGCATATACTAGGAACGGTGCTGGAGACGAAGCTGGTATGATGGACACCTTCTGTGAGATGGCGGTTGCCATGAGAAAACAAGCTGCAATAGCCAACAGGATGATGAAAAGGTTAGACCAATATGCCGAAAGGAATCCAATTTGGAACCTTGGAGAAAGAAGTGGACATAGAATACCAGAAGTTTACCGAGTTCAAAAAAGTAAACCCTCCGTTGTTTCGAGGAGCTTTTAATCCAAAACAAGTAGAAGAACTGATTAAAGCCATGGGGAAGATTTTCTTGATTTTGCACGAGATCTAGAAAGTGGCTTTTGCTACTTACATGCTGGAAGCGGATGAGGTTTTGGTAAGCACCAAGGGGTTGTTCGAAGCCTTTCAGACTGAAGTCACTTAGGAAGTTTTAAGGAGGCTTTTTATCACAAGTACTTCCCGTTTCTGTGAAATGCAAATGAGTTGGAGTTTATGACACTTAAGCAAGGATTTCTGAGCATAGCAAGTACGGAGCCAAGTTTGAAAAGCTCTGAAGTTTTCTACTATCTATCAGCGTAATTGATGAAGCTTGGAGTGCATGAAGTATGACAGAGGTTTGCGTGAGGACATTGAAGCTGTGGACTCTTAGAGATCGGGATTATACAACCTTGGTAAACAAGTGCCACCATGAGAGGACTCCAACAAGATGTCGATCGCCCAATCCGCTAAGGACCCTTCTAACAAAAGATTGTCATTTGAAGACCAAGACTATGGGGATGACCCACCCTTAAAGAAGCGGTTTCAACTAAGTCCACATAAGGATAAATGGCAACATGTTTATGTCATGCCCAAAATATGGAAGAGATCATGGGAATAGACCTTGCTTGGCTTGGAAAAATGTGTGTTATCGCGCTAAAAATCAGGACACAAGATTTAGGAGTGCCAGGATAGGTATTCAAAACTAACTACAAAGCCACAACATCAAAGTAGGGTCTTCACCATATGTGTTGAAGGACGTCACCATCCAAGAATTTGACCTAAGGTGGAGGAACATTTAGGATTTGATTGATTTGTTTGACTGTGTATGAATTCCTTGTTGTATTCATGAATTTGTCTTTGGAAATCGTTTTCAAATGAATTTTGAGGGCAAAATTCCTTTTAAGGTGGATGATAATATAACACCATAAAAATTATTTAAAAATTAATTTAAGCTTTATTAGTTATCATTTCAAAAATCTGATAGTTTTAGTAATGATGGGACGATAAAAAAAAAGTGAATAGTGAACAGCAACCTTCCTGCTCATCAGATAGTCGAAACCTAGAATTGGGGCTCTGAGATGCCCGAAACTGAGAAATTATAGGATTGCAATTAGAAATGGTAAGGAATGAGAATTTTAGACTTAGAATTAATTTTCAGGTAATATCTAATTAAGGTATGGTGTTTTGCCTGTTAAAATTTCTGTGCGATTTTTAACATCGAAAGCTAGTTTAATCACTATAAATGGATAATGTATATTCATTCAAGACAAGTGGAAGGTTAAGATTTAATCTCGAATTACAAGATTAAATCCTAGTCATCCATTTTACTTTCTTTATTTAAGAATTATGCATTTATATTATATAATATCTAAACTTTATTATAAGATAAACTTAAGCCACCAAACTCCATTAATTCTCCCATTTTTGTGCTCGGCCAGCAAGCAAAGATAGTAGCCACCATTCCAAAAGCACAAGTTTTAATTTCAATTCACCAAAACACTTGCCCAAAGTTGTTAAAACCATAAAATTATTTCACTAAACTTATTCCACACATCAATATCTATCAATCTAACCAATTGAAATTCCAAATCCTCACCATTTCTCACCTTGATAACCCATTTACCTTGCTGCCTAAGGAGAGTTTGCGATTGAATTGGTGGCCTTGAAGTGAAGAGAAATCACTTGGAACATCCTTTGGGGTTATAAAGCTCTAAAGTTTTCAAAGTAGAGCTTTTGAACCTCTTTTACTTCAAATCCGTTTTATGCTTTACTACTCAGTTGGCTTAATGTTTTTGGTTGTATTGGTTGATAATATATGGATATTGATGTATTAATTTTGGTGACGTGTTTGGATGATGTTAGGAAATCCATTTTGGCAAAACAAGTTTTGAATCATGTTGCTAATTCTGGATTTGTAATTGCAGTGCTATAGTTCATGAATTTTCTGAAGTATTTGTAGATGGATTCATGGGCTGAAAACTTTATATGTTAAAGCTAACATGTTAAGGTGTTTTCAATATTTTTCTTGGGTCTTAAAAATTACTTTTACTATTTTCTAAAAATAAAAAACCGAGATAGTTAGGTTCTGCCGCATAGCCAAATCTGAAGCTATAAATTTGTCTAATTTTTCTACCATAGCAAATGATTGATATTTCCTTTGAAGTCCAACCCTGAATTTTTGCAAGACTTTACATGATCATTTAATAGGGTAATAAAATTGAGACATTTGGCTTGATCTTAAAACAAGTAGATTCTGACCTCCAAATTTGTCTAATTTTATTAACATAGTTAAAGAATGATTCTTGCCCTGAAATTTTTACAGGACCTTGGGGACACATTGAAATGTCTTGGATAATTTTTTTAGCTTTGGAATTGGTTGTTTGTTATGTAATCAAATTTTGCTAGATAAGTGTATAATCTACCATTATGCTAGAAATGAACCAAGGCCTTCAGTTATGAAATAATGACATTTTGTACAAATATGACTTGAGTACATGAATATGAATAATTGAGCATGTGAACTCATTGATGATGTTAGGCACATATAGACATGAATACTTATTCCAAGTAAAGCATAAGATTATATTTCTTGGGTCGGAGAAAGTAAATCCCTTGTCCTGGGAAGTAAATTTGACTACCCTTGAATTGAGTCAGGAAAGTAAACCTGGCTAAAAGAAGAGATCTGTGAGAATTAGAGAAAGTAAATCCAATGATCATGTATAGGAATGAGCTTAGTTAAAAAGCAGTCTATTACCTAATATTGCCACGCTGAGGACGACGATACGAATGCTGATGTGACAAGATTAGTCGAGGGCTAGACAAGTTGAACTAGCAATTGTTCTAAGTAGTATTTTATCATATGTTTTAAGTAAAGATGAGATCTTCTTCGATGATTGAATAATAAAAGAGACCCACTTCAAAGAATGATTTTAAAACTTTAAAATGAACTCATTATGTACTGCATGCTCACATTTTTTTATATACGGAAGTTGCTGGGCGATGACGATGATATGAATTTTAGTATATGTTTGGGATACCTATGAGAGTTTTAGAATTCTCACTATCTATTTATGTTCCCATGTCATCTCTAGGTTGATCCAGAAGAACAAGGAAGCTACTGCATGAAAGGAATCAAATTTAGGAGTTTAGTAGAGAAGACTTATATCTGTTGTACTTAGTTTTATATTCATATATATGTCTATACATATAAGAGATAATAGATGTATTGTAAAGCTCTTATAGGGTTTCCCTTTTGTATTTGACCTTATATTAAATAAATACTTTGTTTCTTTGCTATATATTTTGATAGAACCACGAATTAGTTACTACACGATTTGACCAATTCTTGCTATAGATATTTGAGAAAGGTTCTGTCAATTTTCAGTAACAACTCTCAAGTCCGATATCATGACTTAAGGATGAGGTTATACTGGGAAATGTTACATTTGGCACACCTAATAGAAGGGCTAATAGTATAACACATAATAGGATAAGACCTAATAATATAAGGCCTGATAAACATTTAATACTATACATGTTCAGGAATGTCATACTATTTATTTATAAATAATTATAATATCTTAATTAAATATTAAACAAAATCAAATTATAGTAAAATAGGAATTTTTATTATAACAATTTTCAAATGTTATATTTTTGTAAATGTTTACTAATTAAAATTTAATTTTTATTAAATGTTATTATTTATTTCAATATTTTGTAATTATTTATTATATTTCAATAATGTTATTAGAATTAGAACCAACCAATCCTTTAACCAATAACTTAATCGATCACTAACCGGTCGATCTCTATTGCACTGGTTCTGCATATGAACTGGTCAAACCTGATTAATCCAGGAGCGGACCGCGAACCGGCCCATTAAACCCGTGCCATCAACCCACTTTGACCACATATCAAAGCATTTTCTTTCAAAAATGCTTGAGGCAAGGTTCGAACACACACCATCAAGTGTGAGGGCACGCTGCAAACCACCAAGCCACCATTGTCCTTTGTTATATGTATGACAAAAATTATATATATCATATATTTAGCCTAATAATTTTTTATCTATATTTATTTAATTAAATCAGTTCAACCATTAAATGTGACCCATGGTTAAACCAATGATCCAATGGCCTAGTGCCTTAACTAGTTTATGTCCTGTAGAGTTTATAACTATGATTTCAATAATCTATATATGAATAAAAAATATTATTTTATATATTTTAATATTTTATATTTTTAATCATAATTATTTAAATTTAAGTTACTAAATCCTTACATTTATATATTACATATTATTTATTTACATATTTTATTAGTTACTAATTTATAATTTTATATTATATATTATTTATTTAAAATATTTGTTTGTTATTAAATATTTATTATTTTATTTTATTTATTGTTTATCAATTATATTAATTTTTTATTATATATAACTAAATTGGTACTATATATTATTTGTATTTATTTTATTATAAATAATTTTATTAAAAATTATTTTTATTTTTATAATTTTATTTTGTTATTATTTATTCAAGAATTTTTTTATTTTAATAAAATATTAAAAAAAATCTTATGCGTTAAGCTAGCCAAGCCTAATACCATCCTTATATTGTATTGAATTATATAGCATTTTGACGTATAAGGGGGTTATGACGTATAATGTTATATAATACGTTGCTGCACCAATAATGGATAAGGGCATAACGTATAGTATTAACTTATACTATCATACCTAATACATTGTACCAAACACCCCAAAAGATTAGCGCCATTTATTATATTGGATAATATTTTAACTTTAAATCACATTATTGTATGATCATATCTTGCTTTCCTTCGTTGAATTGTCACAAATAATGACCAAAACAAGTGGTGATGATGTTTTTGTGTTACTTGATATTTATAAGACCATTAACCGAACGTGTTAGTGAACATATAGTCAAACCATGAGAATTATATTCCATTCTAATAAATCCGATAGCACCAAGAAGGCCTTAACCTCTTATAACAACGTTGGTAATGCAAAATCTATTGTTAGATGAAGAGTTGAGGGGACTGTTAGTTTGTGTTTAGAAATATGAAAAGAGGTCATTGGTTTAGCCCAGGTGTTTGGAATGTAATTTAAACTTTTCAAGCTCATTTCTTTTATATTTCATGATTATTTGAAACATAGTTTTAAAACTCGACTCTGGAATTGACTCTCCAAAGTCTGGATCAGTGGGTCATTGGTTTAACCGGTGAGTTGGTTAAACTAGTTAAACCAGATATAATTAAATAAATATATAAAAATATATTAAAAAATACAATAAAATAACTAATAATGACAAATTTTAAAAATTTGCTTGTTAATATAAATATATATAAAAAAATGTATATAATTAGGATTTATTGGAATATAGCGTGTAAAAGAGTTTTGCATAATCATCTAATCATAAAATAATATATTAGTAAATATCAATGAAGAGAAAACCGTATTCGACGGCAGTCTTAGGGGTTAACCGGTGGCTGGTTGGTTAAGTGTCTAGATTCAGGCTTTAACCCTCAATACAGGTTGTGCAACCAAGAACCGGTCCCATTTTTATGGGTTACCGGTTTATTTGGCTGAAAATAAAGAAAAACAGGACCGTTGGGCTTGGTTCTTCACTAGGGACTTAGGGTTATTGCCTTATTGCTTCACCTTTTACAACCTTCAATTAGAAAGGCTGCCTCAAGGCTGCTTCAAGCTCAAACAGCCTCCCTCGCGCCTCCACGTGCTTCCTCCAGCCTCCACTCTGCCCTTTCTGTGCCTCCGTCTGCTGTGCATGCCGGCCTTGCTTCTCGCACCGCTCGTGTCGCTCCGTGTGCGTCGACCTCACTTCTCGTGCCCGTCCGCGCCGCCACCGCCTGCCTCGCTTCGACGACTCCGTTCTTGCGGTGGGTTGTTGTGCTTTGTATTCATTTTTCCGTTTATCGGATCTGGTGCTTTTGATTTAATGATTTTATTTATTTAAAGACCTTGCATATATACATGCCCACCTAGTATTAGGAATGTCATATTCTGGTATAAATTTAATGCAACTAATTTGGGTTGCCACTAAATAGTTGTGTGTTAACGTTAATTCACCTTTCTCTTGCTCAAAAGATGAAAGAAGGAAGAATATAGTTGAGATGGGTAGGGCTGAACAATTGTTAAATATGTTAAGCAAGGCTAAAGATGACTACACAGTTTAGTGATTGGGCACCTCTTAGTTTGTAATACTTTGTATTGTATTGTTGCTGTAATTTGACTAATTTCCTAATATGAATTTTCAGTTTTGGCATTGTTTTTAACTATTTTGTTACAACGTACCCGGAGTGCACCATAACAAAATGACAACAAATAAATTTATTCCTAAAAGAAATAACTTTTAAAATGGAGTCGCCACCAATTTTAATTTGGCAAAAATTGGAAAGTCATTTGATTTGGCAAAATTAGTCTTTCAAAAAATGTGGGTCCAGGAGTCTAATTATGATTAGGGAAGAGTGAAAACTTAATTACACTACACCCCTAATACATCCATATAAATATGGTTACCCTAGAGTTTATTATGCAAATTAATTTATAACTTTAATAATATTTATTTTTTCCCAAAATTATAATCAAATTATATACAAAAATAAAGAAAATAAAGTAAAATGAAATGAAATGAAATAAGAACAAAATTTAAAGGAAAATTAATTTTAGCTTAATAGTTGTTGGCTACGCACGTATCCTTCTGAATGAGGAATTCAAAGCCACGTCGTTCTTGTAGAAAATAATTGTGTGTTTGATGAATTTTAATTAAAAATAAAAAAGTGTGTTGATTGATTTTATTTTGAAAATGAATTTTTGACTGACAAATTATAAAAAGAAATCCACTTCTTGTATAGGATTAAAGTTAGTACTAAGTTACTCAATAAACCCTTACAATTTCAACAATGAAGAAGGCACCCACCTCTCTTTCATGACTATAGACTAAAAAATTTATTTTATTTTAGCTTTTTTTATTTAAAAAATCCAAAATTAAAATACTCAAGATTTGAAAAAAAAGGACACATAAAATAACATACCCTGACTCCTAAAAGGACGAGAAAGTGACTAAACAAAACTTAGTAAAAATAAGAAATAAGAAAAAAAAAACAAGTACTTACCGAAAAGGAAGCAAACAAAATAAAACTAAAACATAAAGGTCTGAACTTTTTCTTAACCCTTGTATGGTGAAAACAAAAGAGAAATGAGACTTTGAGGAAAGGATGGTACAGGAGGGAGCGTTAAAGATAACCACCTTGGCGGCGGCTTCCGGTGGTGACTAGCAAGTTCAGGTGCTGTGCGTGGCTTCTCAGATGGCATGATAGGACTCGATATTGATGAAGGTGATGATGATGGCTTATGGTTGATGAGAGGAATGTGATGATAATAATGGTGAAGCTTGATTTGTTGTTATGCTGTGTGATCTGTTTCTTTGAGGGTTGGTTGTGATGGTGATAGTGGAGGCAATGGGAGAGTGTTAATCAGGACACCAATTGAGCTTTTTGCTTCTTTTTTTTTTCTTGCCTTGTTGCTGTGCATGACTAGTTATTATATAAAGACTAGATTAGAGAGATTTTGGGAGTCAGTTAGGGTTAAATCAGTTAAGATTTTGATCTGATTTTTGTTGAGTCAGTAAGATTTTGATTTGATTCTAATTTTAATTTGATTTTTTTGTCATTTAGATCAAATTTAAATTCAAACGCACACAAAATGAAAAAGTAAATAAATAAATAAGTTGAAGATAAAAATATGGTGTTCAAGGTTCCCTCTTTACTAGTTTCTTAGATAATATAAAAATGGTAGTTTTTGATATTTTCGTTGTAAGAAACTAGTAAAGATATGAACACATATTTTTGTTTCAACCTTTATGTGAAAGTGTGTGAGAAGTGAAAGCATAAAAGTATGTGAAAATTGAACACATGATAATGCTGAAAGTATGTGAAACTAAAACTTGACGATCCTGAAAGTATGTGAGAGTAAAAGCTGGAAAGTACCAAAAGTATGTGAAAGTAAAATTGAATAATGCTGAAAGTATGTGAAAGTAAATGACAGTGCTGAAAGTATGTGAAAATTAAATGCTGAAAGTATGTGAAAATAAAGATTTGACAATGTTGAAAGTATGTGAAAGTAAAACTAAATAGTATCTGAAAGTATGTGAAAGTAAATGATTGATAGTTATGGAAGTATGTGAAATTAAATTGAGGATTAAAAGTATGTGAAAGTAAATGATTGACAGAGTTGAAAGTATGTGAAATTAAATTGACAATGCTGAAAGTATGTGAAAATAAATGATTGAATGTGCTGAAAGTATGTGAAATTAAATGCTTGATAATGCTGAAAGTATATGAAATTAAATCGATGCTAAAAATAAGTGAAAATATGTGAAATTAAATTGACAGTGATGAAAATATGTGAAATTAAATTGACAGTGTTGAAAGTATGTGAAATTAAATGCTTGGTAGTGCCTGAAATCAAAAGCTGGAAGACGATAATGATGTTGAATGCTAAAGCCCTAAAACTTTGCCCCAGTTTGCTTGACAATATGGGTATAGTATGTAATGGAAAAATGATGCAATGGTAAGATGGTATGCAATGGAAATTCGAATGTTGCGATGATATGATGGCATGCAAATTTATAAACAAAAAATTTGCCCAGTTTGTTTGATGCTTGGAATGACTTCTTGCTCAAAATGTTTCATTTGATTTGACATGAGGACTACACTAAGAAGCCGTTCAAACTATCCTTTTATTATTCTTCTGAGAGACTATA
Organism: Dalbergia oliveri; assembly: GCA_030441495.1. Lineage (NCBI taxonomy): Eukaryota > Viridiplantae > Streptophyta > Magnoliopsida > Fabales > Fabaceae > Dalbergia > Dalbergia oliveri. The sequence continues at coordinate 4,203,467 of JAMLFY010000005.1, read as the reverse complement.
GCTTACTTTCTCAACCTTTATTAATCTAGTTTGTTTGACCGTGATTAGGCCAGTTTTTGCATAGACGCCTTTCCAGGTTTTCAATCTACGATTTCTTTCCTCTTTTTTTTTTTAGGGATCTACCATTGAGCAAAATCTTAGAACTGAACTTCCTTAACTAGTACCACTTCCGTTATTCATTTATAATGTCTTAACCAGGCATGGTTTCTTCCAAAATGGACAAATGAATTATGTGAGGAAAAAAAAGAAAAAAAGAAAGAAAGTGATAACAATGGGAATAAAAACAATTAGACCACGGTTTGCTAAAGTCACAGACATAAAAAGGATGAAACAAAAAGTAAAAGGGAAAAGGTGATAAACAAAGAATAAACAAGAGAGAAAGACTAGAAGGCTTTGTAGTTCTTCTCCAATTAACCCAATTGATTGATTCCTTGGTTACAACGGACTTGATTTCCAATCAAAATTTCAATCCTTTATTGGCCAAATAGATGTGCTATCATCCACCAACTCTTCATTCACTATGCCCCAAGTTTAATGTCATTCTGGCTTCTTACCCGCTGTATCTTTGCATAGGTCGTCCTTTCAGATTTTGAGCTAACAACTCCTTGTGTTTTGCTCTAACTTTTGCCTAAGCGTCCTTTTGGGTTTTCAACTTAGCAAGCTTCTTTTTTTTTTTTTAAGCAAAGTACTTCTTGACTCATCTGAGTTGATTGGCTTTGGAAGCACTCGGCCATCCAAGTTACTCAAAATCAGTGCGCCTCCAAATGCTTCTATGACAATGTAGGGCCCTTCATATGTGGGAGCCCATTTACCTCTACTATCTTCTTGATTTGGCAAGATTCTCTTCACCAAATCTCCAGGCTGAAATGTTCGAGGACGAATTTTTTTGTTGAAAGCTCTTGCCATCTTCTTTGGTATAGTTGTCCATGGCAAATTGCCGCCAGGCATTTTCCTCGATCATGTTCAACTATTCGTACCTTGCCTTAGCCCATTCAGCTTCTTCCAATTCTGCCTCAATCAAGACTCTTAATGATGGGATTTCTACTTCCACTGGGTCACTGCTTCCATCCCATATACCAACGAGTATGGGGTTACCCCCAGTTGATGACCTGACTAAGTGCAATATGCATGTAGTGCATAAGGTAGAATCTCACTCCAATCCTTGTAAGTGATAACCATCTTTCCCAGGATTTTTTGATGTTTTTATTTGCAGCTTCCACTGCCCATTTATCTTTGGTCGATAAGGTGCTGAATTATGGTGCTTAATTTTAAATCTTTCATACAACCTTCGAACTTCTACGCTATTCAGAGTTAGTCCCATTATCTGTGATAATTCTTTCTGGAATCCATATCTACAATAATGTTATTCTTCAAAAACTTTGCCACCACCTTCTGAGTCACGTTAACATAAGAAGCTACTTCTACCCACCTTGTAAAATAGCCAATAGCCACTAGGATGAACCGATGACCGTTGGATGCCTTGGGATTGATGGGACCAATGACATCGATTCCCACATTGCAAAAGGCCATGGTGACGTAAGAGTATGTAATGGGACGGAGGAGCATTGATGCGGTCGGCATAGATTTGACATTTATGACACTTTTTGACAAAATCAATGCAATCCTTTTCCATGGTAAGCCAATAATACCCATGCCTTAGAATTTGCTGAGATAGTGTGTATCGTTGGCATAAGTCGCGCAAATCCCTTCATGGACCTCTGATATTATAATGCTTGCTTCTTTTGCATCAACACATCTTAGCAAAACTCCATCAAAGTTTCTCTTGTACAACACATCATCTAAGATGAAAAATGACATTGATAACCTTCAGATTGTCTTCTTATCACTCTCACTTGCATTGATTGGGAATTCTCGTCTTGATGAAATGCTTGATGTCATGAAACCATGGTCGGCCATGGTTCTTATTCGATATTTGAGCAAAATGCTGGCTCTCTTCTAATCGTAATCCATAGAGGTTGAACTTCTGTCCAAGGTCGAGCTTGGTCATGACAGCTAAGGTGGCTAGAGTGTCAGCATATTGATTTTGGTCGCGAGTTAAATAACTAAAATCAACTTCTTCAAACTCCTCTTTTAGCTCAATCAGATGCTTATAGTATGGTAGCAATTTGGGCTCTTTGATGTGCCACTTCTCATTCACTTGGTAAATGATGAGTGTCGAATCTCCATAGACTTTTAAGTATTTAACACCAAGTGATATTGCTGCCTTCAATCCTGATATGCATGCTTCGTATTCAGCCATATTGTTGGTACAATCAAATGCTAGCTTTATAGCGATTAGGAAATGATTCCCATTTGGAGATATCAGAACTGCTCCAATTCCGTTTCCATGAATATTGACTGCCCCATCAAAGTACATGCTCCATACCAAGTTTCCTCCTTCATCCTCTTCTTCAACAGTTGCAAGGATATCTTCATCAGGAGTTCTACCTTCATCGACTGGTATTCATTAAGCAGGATTCTTAGCCAGATGATCTGCTATTACACTTCCCTTTATTGCCTTCTGTCACATATTTGATGTCGAACTCTACTAAGGCTATCTGCCACTTAGACATCCTCATCGAGATATGTGGGCTTTCCAAGATATACTTAAGGGGTCCATTCAAGAAACCAGCAAAGTTGTGTAATATAGCATGTCCTGCGTAGTCTTCTCGAGTCCACACAAGTGCACAACAAGTTTTTTCGATGGCCATATATCGGCTTTCACATTCATTGAACTTCTTACTCAGGTAATAGATGGCTTGCTCCTTCCACTCTTCCATTATGTTGACTTAGCATCGCCCAATAGATCATGCAGGTCCGCCTGAGACAGAATAAGGGTCGTCTCAGGTTGGAGGAACCAAAAGGGAGGATTCGTCAGATAATCCTTGATCTTATTGAAAGCTTCCTGGCATTTGTCATCCCATCCACCAGGATTGTCTTTCCCTAACAACTTGAAAATCGGTTCACATGTATGGGTTAGATTAGAGATAAATCTTGCTATGTAATTCAAACGACCCAGAAAATCCTTTGATTTCTTTCTCTGTCTTAAGTGTCGGCATGTCTTGGATAGCTTTGATCTTATCCAATCGACCTCAATACCCTTCTTGCTAACAATGAACCCTAGGCTTTCCCGTAAATGCTCCAAAAATACATTTTGCGGTTCAGACGAAGTTGGTAAGTTCTAAGTCTTTCAAATAGCTTCCTTAGCACAGCTACATGACTTTCTCCATCTTTTGACTTTGCGACCATGTCATCAACATAGACTTCCAATTCCTTGTGGATCATGTCATGGAACAATGTTACCATTGCCCGTTGATAGGTAGCCCCGGCATTCTTCAACCCAAAATGCATGACTTTATAGTAGAATACACCCCATTGAGTGATAAAGGATGTCTTTTCTTTGTCTTCTTGTGCCATAAGGATCTGATTGTACCCAAATATCCGTCCATAAAGGAAAACCTATGGCTTCTAGCCGTGTTATCCACCAGGACGTCTATATGGGGTAAAGGAAAATTGTCTTTGGGGCTTGCTTTGTTCAAATCTCTGTAATCCATGCACATTCTGACCTTACCATTTTTCTTCATTACAGGCACGATGTTTGCTATCCATTTAGGATAAAGGGGTATTTCCAAGAAGCCAGCTTCGAGTTGCTTGATAACCTCTTCTTTAATTTTTAGAGACATTTCCGGGCTCATTCTTCATAACTTTTGCTGTTTAGGCTCCATTCCTCGATTAATGGAATCCTGTGTGCAACTATGTTTGGATCCAAACCCGGCATGTCTTTATAAGACCAAGCAAAAACATCTATATATTCTTTGAATAGCGCAAGCATTTCTTCCTTTTCTGGATTGTCAACAATCTTTATTTCCTTTTTATTTTCCTCAGTTTCCAGATTTATTGTTTCAACAATCCCCTCATGTGGATTTATCCCATTTTCTCTTGAGTTTATCATTTTAGCAAACAGTTTGCACAATTTAGGATCTCCATCTTGTTCATGTAAATTTGTTTCCATTGTAACATAGGGATCAATTAATGGGTCAACGTGGGAAAGAAACCCTGAGAGGGATGGATCCCTAGAATTGAAATGAGACACGAAGTGAATAACTTGATAGAGATATGAACGAACTTAAAAGAAAAAAGAAAATAAATAAAGAAAAGGAAAGACAAATGAAGGAAATGAAAAGGAAGCAACCATGCATAATTATTCCATTATTAAATGAAGTTTGAAATACAAATAAAAGTGGTAAAAGCATTTATTTCTCAAAATACACAAAATTAACTAAAGATTCAGATTCCCAATTGTCCAATTCTTCTACTTCACGACAACGGTAGATCAACGATCGTGCTTTTGCGACGCCTTCCAAGGCATTGACACCCTCAACTAGCTCTATCGTCATAACTTTTGATGGCGCTGCAAATGTTTCCTTAATGTGAGGAAACTTCTTCCTATCTATCCTCGATAGTAGTCCTTCACCCATAACTTCATACCTAAGGCCGAATCTCCTCGGGTTATCCTGGTAAGGAAATTGGGTGTGCAATCCCTTGGAGTTGACTTCCTAGTCCTTTCCTTCCTGATACCCATTCTTCTGCATCATTTGAGCAACTGTTTGGTTCACATGAGTCTTTTCTCCTGGCTCTGCTATTTCAAGATTTTGAAATGACACTTCAAGACAACCCTCAACATAGTCGATATAGGGCACTTCAACTGGCTTAGTCATGAGCTCTTCCTCTCCCTTGATAGTGATGATTTTGCCCTCAGCTATGAATTTCACCCTTTGATGCAAAGTAGAAGGAATGGCCCCTGCTTCATGAATCCACGGCCTACCCCAGCATAGTATATCGGCTCGATATCCATTACTTGGAATTTAGTTACAAAAGTTGTTGGCCCTATCTCCAGTTCCAGTAATATCCCCCATGATTTCCTCTACGTCCCGTCAAATGCTTTCACAATTATATTATTTGGCTCAATTGTAAACGGATCAATAGGGAGTTGCTGTAAGGTAGAATAAGGGAGCACATTGAAAGCCGACCCTCCATCGATTAACACCTTTGCGATGATATGCCCTTGACACTTCAATGTAATGTGAAGGGCTTTTGGGCGACCTAATGTCCTGGAAACTACTTCCTTCTAGTAAAAGAAATCGTATTGCTTGCCCTTATTGCATTAACAATGCCTTCCACCTTTTCTGGAGTTATGTCCTTGTAAACATATGACTAGTCTAGCACCTTCTTGAGAGCATTACGATGAGCTTCAGAAGTCATGATTAAGGAGAACAAAGAGATTTTTGCCTGTCTTTCTCAACGTTCTACTACATCGTACTCACTCTCTTCATTATCTTTAGAAATTCTTCTTCCTCTTCACCTTCTTGGCATCTCCTTTTAGGCTCTTCAATGGGTTTCATTATAGCCTTTGGAGCTTTCTCTGGCGTATAATATCTCCCAGCGTGATCCCCCTAGTCTCGACGACATTTGTTATTGAATTTGACTTGGCAAGGCTATCATCTACTCCATTGCTGGACTCAATGGTAGTCTTTGTTTGATTATCATGGAAAGACACCTTGAAGACGAGAACTGATCTTTGAGTAGAGGTCACTGTAGAGCTAGAATTGCTTTGATCGCCAGATTCGACCACAGTTTCATACTTCCATGGACTGCATGGTCGCTATGATAAGGGAATGGTCTTGGCACCTTAAATTTAAGTATCGGATTTGAAACTGACACCTTAAAAGTTGGGGCCAATTGGTGAACCATGTTGACACTTTGTCCTCTTATACAGTCTTGGGCACTTCAAGTACTCCCAGTTTGATCATTTTGGTCACAAAGAGCTTAAATTCTAGGCAGTTTTCAATGTGATGCCTTTCTCCAACCCTAAGAGAGTCACAAAATAAATCTTCTTCTCCCGTCAATACTCACCTCCCTCCTTTTCCTTCCGGACCATCTCATACCTGAGATCTTAGCCCTTCAAGGACAGCTTTCATTGGGAATATAATATCCTCGACTTCTCCTCTTGTCTGCTCTTCACGTAAATAGCATTTACTTGCCTTCCACCATGATTCGGGAATGGATTATTTCACAAATTGGGTCCTCCTCTACTTCTAAATTTATGGCTTTCGAATCAATCAAATGCCATACAGCATTTCTAAAGCCATAACAATCTTCAATGGAATGCCCTGAGAGTCGGAATGGTATTCACAAGTCAGGTTTGGATTGTACCATCGAGGGTATGGATAAAAAGTTTTTCCTGCTCGCGGGCTAATGATTTTCCCACATAGACGCCTGAATAGCTTTGAGTTGCTCATGTGGAAATCAGGCAAAGGATGGTTATTCATGGGCGGTTTTAGGGTTGCATTGGTCTTGGGAGGTAGTTGAGTAGGTGTTATGGGAGGGTAGGTCATTTGGCAATTTGGGTTAGTTTGATAGGAAGTGGGTGTGGTAGATGTATATGGTTAACAAACATTGTTGACTTGATATGCTTGAGGTTGGTATGAGGTACTGGGTAAGATGGGTGTTGATATGGTGAAACGGGTCTGGGTTGAAAGGTTGGTTAGCTAGGTTGGGGTGGTTGTTGCGCTATGAAGCTGATAGTTGTGTTTCTTCTTATAGGACTGTCCCTCCTCTTAAAAACTCATTTGTTTCTCCAACGTCAACTCTACTTTGCTATCCTGAATATTAGCTTCAATCCTTTTCCCCGATTTCTATTAGGTCAACAAAATCCTTCACGTGAGTCCCTAACATGTTTTTGAAAAAAGGACCCTCCAAGGTACGAATAAAGTATGAACACATTTCCCTGTTCAGGCGGAGGCGACTTAGCTGCGAGAGCTCTCCACCTTTGGGCGTACTCCTTGAATGATTCATCACTCTTCTTTCTCATTCCTTTGAGTTAGTCTCTAGTGGGTGTGGCATCCAGGTTGAACTTGTCCTGATTGGTAAAAGCCAAAGCCAAGTCCTCCTAACATTTGATTCAAGCCATGTCTAGTTGCATATACCATTCCTAAGCGGCCCCTCTAAGCTTTCAGAGAAAAAACTAGTGAGGAAGTTCTCGTTCGGACCACATACCCATCTTGGTACAATACATCTTCAGGTGCATGATAGGATTAAAACTGCCATTAAATTTGACAAGTTCGACATTTAAAAATCTTTGGGAATTGTGACATTAGGAGCAAGGCATAGCTCCTTAACATTCATAGGACCAAATGGGCTTTGCCCCTCAATGCCCGAATTGTTCTTGCATCTTCTCCTCTAGCTCTTCTCTTAATTTTGGTCATTCCAACTTTCTTGAGTTTCATTAGCAGAGCCATTATCATTTTGCTTGTGTGGAGCAGATTCATCTTCGTCCTCATATCCAGGATGATCCTCATACTCAGCATTTTCAATATTCTCCTTGGCCATATTCACGGTTCAATAATAAACTTTTTGAGCTTCTGGTCCAAACATGGATTTCATCATGGACTTAAGGTCATCAATTTCTTGACTTAGATTCCTTCCTTGGGTCTCGCTTTCAACAGCCATAGTCTTTTTTTTGTCTTTTCTCTTCTTAACTTTCTCGTCTGGATTCTGGGTCGTAGTTCGTAGCTTTCTAGCCAGTGTATTGAGATAAGATGAAACTTTCTTTGAAGGAGCAATGTTTGGCAACCTCACAAAAAGCAAAACGGTAAGCAAATAACAAATGAGGGCTTGTAAATCCTTTGAAGGCGAGGAATAACATTTGTATTTGACAGCGATGAACATAATTCACATCCTATTTGGATGATATATTATCCACAAGATAGTGTATGTGATGGAGAAAAGTATAGGGGACTATTATTCCACAATATACTTTGTTAGGAGCACACTAGCAATGCAAAGCTGGATCCTTTTTCTTACATTCCACACAGAAGGAAGAATTTCCTATAAGGCAGAAATGTAATTGACAATATATCCAAGGGAGCATTTGCCACACAATGAATATAGTCTTGCCCTTTTTTTGTTTTTTAAGAGAAGTAGAGAAATCGAAGGATGAATCTATTTCATTTATTCAAAAAGTGCAATCACATCATAGTTGAATCAAGAACAGGCTACTAGATTACATCAAAAGTCTAGTTCTCTTTCTCTTAGACCTCTAACCAAGCCTCTACTCATGTCCATGAAGTCACTCACTTTACTAGGCAAATGAAGGTTGAGATTCTTCTGAACTTCTTTCTCTGCTCTTTCAAAGTGATAGATGAACTTTGGAATATGATGGTCAAATTCCTCAGTCAATCTTGTGTGCCTTTCCTTCCACCCTTCTGCCTTCATTGCCCAGTCACCAGCTTGTTTCTTCCAGAACCTACCCACATCTTCTGTATGGAGAAGTTGATTTCGACATCGCATGAAACGGGCCTATTCTTGGTCGCATTCCTCCTTAGCTTGCACCAAAAGTGCATTTAACTTTTCTATTTTCAGCTCCAACTTTCTTTTTGTCTTTGTACTTCAACTTCGAACTCTTCTTTCATTTGTCTTTGTTGGCCAACCTTCATCTTCAATTCTTCATTTGCTTTATTCAGTTGGCTGATATGCTTCATAAATCTGCTCTTCTCTTTAGCCATCATTCGAAGCTCCTTTTCAAGGTTCTGAATCCTCTGTCTTTCCCTTGCTTCCCAGGGATATCAGCAAGCTTATCTTTCAGTTGCTCAATCAACTTCTCTTTCTTCTCACATTGATTTCGAGTTATGACAACTTCTAGTCCTGCCATGTTTTTGTTGCTCCAGGAGCTTTACTTGCTTTCATGACTTCTATTTGTTCAGCCAATTGAGGATCATTCCCTTTTTCATGAGGAGAACTAGGGACATTTTGGGGTACTTTTCTTGCTTCCCTCCATGTGACATACTCATGGGTACTAATCACAAGTGGCTTTCCTAACTCATCTCTTCCCCATGTGAACCTCCCTCCATGCTTCTTTAATTTCTCGTGATAACATCTTAGTGTGCTCACCTTCCTTGTACCAGAAGTAGATCCTCCAAGTTGCTCTTTGTGGTTTCTTTTGTGTCCAGGCAAAGTTGTTTGAGTGCTATTGCTAGGGTGTATGATATGCAACCCCTTGGACCCATTAATGGTACATTATAAAATTTTCCACAACTAAGAATGATATCACCTCTTTCATGTTCATACCATGGACAAATCCACTTGAATGACTGTTCCTTTATGCTATCAAATTCAGTCCTCCATTCATGGTATTTTCTTGGCTTTGTTGGGATACGATGAAAACTCTTTAGTGGGTCTAGATATTTCTGATGTGATTCCCTGCATACATGTGTGTGATGATCCACACATATAAAAGGTGCAAACAACATCGAAGCTTCCCTTTTTGTTTCTGTTGACAGAAATTTAAAGTTAAAAATGTTTCAGCCATATAGCAGGAACTAGATTCCTTTGCTTATTTTCCACAGAAGAAAACATCCATGGCAGCTTGGTCAACTATGTCTAGAGCATAAGGGAATAATACCAGCCCATAGATAGTGAATGCCAACACCCTTGCAAAAGTAGTCCATTCCTTCGATGCCCAAGTCCTTCAAACGTTCTTCCATGAATGCTTTAGTCTCCCCTTTTGAATCTGGATGTCATGTTAGCCTTACTTGAGCCACTGGTACCCAAGTAATTCTCCAAATTGCTCTATTATCTTTGCATCTGAAGTATGTTGTTCTAGATGAAAATAAATAGAGGTGTTTTTTCTCACTGGTAGCTTTAACATGCATGCATACTCTTCAATGGTAGGAGTGATATCAATGTTTGGCAGTTCAAAACATCTCAAGGCCGTGTTCCAATACTAAGCCAAAACATTAAGTGCAGACATCTCCACTGATACAGGTAACAGATCGAATGGACCCATACTTATTTGAGAAAGCCCTTCTATTTTCATTAGGTAGCAAATGACTCAACTGGCACAATTTCTCTAAAGACTGTATTTCCCATTACATTGAAACACTTCTTCAAGTTGGATACATTGCTAGTATATTGCTCTTTCCATTATTTGCTGTCTAATATGATGTTATTCTTTGCCGCTAATGGATCTTTTAAAAGAAAAAAATGAATGAGATGTATGTTACAAATAAAATAAATATGCATGCGGCATGAAGAGAATGCATGTAGTATGGCTAAATGCATGCAATTAAAATGTGGATTGTTGTTTCTTTATGCTTAAAAATAAACATGCTAGATGAGAAATGCAGATGTTATGCATGACTAAAGTGTGCAAAAATTAATTATATATGTTATAATGTCTATGATAAATGATACTAGGTATGCATGGTGTATGTTAGAAGAGGAAGAAGTATGCTCCCTTGTGTCCTAATGGGGTGAGACCTAATGCTTGATGGTTCTAAGGAAAACCCTACTTAAGGTAGTCAATTAAGGTCATTCTAGTAGTGCACGGCTTTTGGATAGGTCTAGACCCCTAAAGGTTATGGTTCCCAAGTTGCCTTTACCAATAAGTTAAAGACCTAGTTCCATGAGTTAAACCAGGGACGTGAAAGTCACAATATGGCAACCCATAGTTCTAGTAACAACCTGAGCGAGCGAGTCAACGACTTCAAGGGAAGCATAAGCTTCACAATAACAACGTCAAAACCCCTTCTTGCCCTATGGTTTTCCAAGGCTCGGGTATAGAGCCCAAATAGTGTGTGAGGACAGTGATAGTGAAAGTGTGTGTAAGGAGCATACAAACCTTATAATCCTAAAACTACCCTTTCCTAAAAAGAAAAACAACAATATATATACAAGAGTAGAGTTACTATCCTAAGGTTCCAAGAAAGATAAAATAAAGTGTAAAAAAAAAATCTTCTATCCTAAGGTTTGAACGACAAATATTTACAAATAAAATAAACAATTATTTACAAAAAGAAATACAATTACTTACACAAATAAAAAATAAATAAAAAAGGTGTTGTGAAGGGGAAAAATAAATATTATAAAGTTATAATTTTTTGCATAATTAACTCTAATGGGCTTGACTCTCTAAAATCCCCAGTGGAGTCGCCAGACTATTACACGTACCCGGAGGGCACCATAACAAAATGACAACAAATAAATTTATTCCTAAAAGAAATAAATTTTAAAATGAAGTCGCCACCAATTTTAATTCTGGCAAAAATTGGAAAGTCATTTGATTTGGCAAAATTAGTCTTTTAAAAAAAATGTGGGTCCGATAGTCTAATTATGATTAGGGAATGGTGAAAACTTAATTACACTACACCCCTAATACATCCATATAAATATGGTTACCCTAGAGTTCATTATGCAAATTAATTTATAACTTTAATAATATTTATTTTTCCCAAAAATTATAATTAAAATTATATACAAAAATAAAGAAAATAAAATAAAATGAAATAAGAACAAAATTTAAAGGAAAATTAATTTTGACTTGATAGTTGTTGGCTACGCCATGTATCCTTCGGTGCATAAAGAAATTCAAAGTTACGTCGTTCTTGTAGAAAATAATTGTGTGTTTGATGAATTTTAATTAAAAATATAAAAGTGTGTTGATTGATTTTATTTTGAAAATGGATTTTTGACTGACAAATTATAAAAAAGAAATCCGCTTCTTGTATAGGATTAAAGTTAGTACTAAGTTACTCAATAAACCCTTACAATTTCAACAATGAAGAAGGCACCCACCTCTCTTTCATGACTATAGACTAAAAAATTTATTTTATTTCATTTTCTTTAATTTAAAAAAAAGATCCAACATTAGAATACTCAAGATTTGAAAAAAAAAGGACACATAAAATAACATACCCTGACTCCCAAAAGGACAAGAAAGTGACTAAACAAAACTTAGTAAAAATAAGAAATAAGAAAAAAAAAACAAGCATAACGAAAAGGAAGAAAAGGAAGCAAACAAAATAAAACTAAAACATAAAGGTTTGAACTTACTTTTCTTAACCCCTATCGTGAAAACAAAAGAGAAATGAGACTTTGAGGAAAGGATGGTACAGGAGGGCAGTGTTAAAGATAACCACCTTGGCGCGGCGGCTTCGCCTGGTGACTAGCAAGTTTAGGTGGGTCATGGGTTTCTTCGATGGCGTGATGGGACTGGATCTGATGAAGGTGATGATGATGGCTTATGGTTGATGAGAGGAATGTGATGATAATAATGGTGAAGAGCTATGATTTGTTGTTGTGAAGGTTGTGATCTGTTCTTTTGAGGGCTAGTTGTGATGGTGATAGTGGAGGCAAATGGTAAGTTCTGCCAGATTAGACTTTTTTGCTTTTTTTTTTTTCTTGCCTTGTTCCTGTGCATGACTAGTTATTATATAGAGACTAGATTAGAGAGATTTTGGGAGTCAGGGTTAAGTCAGTTAAGATTTTGATCTGATTTTTGTTGAGTCAGTTAAGATTTTGATTTGATTCTTGATTTTGATTTGATTTTTTTGTCATTGAGAATTAAATTTAAATTCAAACGCACACAAAATGAAAAAATAAATAAATAAATAAATAAGTTGAAGATAAAAATATGGTGTTCACATGTTTTATACTTCTTTTTTCCATATATGGATATTAATAATCCATCACTAGATAATAGCAATAATATTAATCCTAATGCGCCTCTGTTGATGTTAATCCTGCCAATACCGACACCCAATCTTCCTCTGCCTCTACTCGTGGGAAAATGATCCGCATGGAAACATTTTTCTTTATCTATTGACGACAAGGGGAAGATGTCATACACATGTTTATTTTGTTTGTCCAAGTATAAAGGAGGAGGGATTAATAGAATGAAACAACATCTTGCTAGAAAACAAGGAAACATAGCTAAATGCAAAAAAGTTCCTCATGATGTGAAAGAACAAATGGCAAGACTTTTGGAAGAAGGTAAAAAAAGGTAAAGATAAGGTTTTGAACTTTGGTGATGATGAGATTGAAGAAGCAATGGCACAAGAGGAAGAAGAGATTTCCACTTCCCTCGACCATTGAAGATGCAAATTGTTCGAGACAAGGGAAAAGAAAGGTAAATTCTTCTCAAAATGTCAGTGGTTATTTTGCACCAAGGACAACCCCAGGAGCCCAACCAAGTTTAAGAAATGTCTTTCAAAATAAAGAGGCAACACATAATGCTAAAGTGAGAATTGCTAGATGGCTTATGGATGCAAATTCCTTTTCATGTGCGATCATCATACTTTCAAGAATGGATGCTATTGCTAGTATAGGACCTGGGTTTAAAGGTCCTTGTTATGATGAATTGAGAGTTCATTTGTTGACTAATTTTAAGAAAGAGTGTCAGTTGCTTGTGGAAAGTTATCGAAGCTCATGGAAAGATAATGGTTGCACACTTATGGTTGATGGTTGGATGGATCAAAGGCAGAAGAACGTTAATCAATTTTTTGGTCTATTGCCCGTTGGTATGTCTTTTGTTAAGTCCGTAGGTGCTTCAAATGTAATTAAAAATGCCTCTACATTGTGTGGTATGTTTGTTGATGTTATTGAATAGGTTGGACCAAATAATGTTGTGCATGTGATTGATAATGCTGCCAATTATGTAGGCTGGAAGCTTATTCATGAAAAGTATGATCACATTTTTTGGTCTCCATGTGCTGCACATGCTTAAATCTTATTTTGAAAGATATAAGTATATGCCAAACACAAGTAGTCTTGCTTCCCATGCTTCCAGATTACTATCTTTGTTTACAACCATATGGTTTTCTTGTCTTAGCTTAGAAAAAGGCCCAGTTGGAAAGAAATTGTACGTCCAGGAGTTACTCGTTTTGCTACGTCTTTCTTACCTTGAAAAATATTTGTGAACATAAAACAATTTGCAAGCTTTGGTTGTAGACTCTCATTTTACTGGACACAAGTTAGCAAGGAGCACTGGTGGGAGAAATGTTAGTGCTATAGTCTTAGATAACAAATTTTGGGAGGAATGTTTTACTATATGTAAGCTTGTTGCCCCTTTAATTAGATTGTTGAGAATTGTTGATTCTGATGAGAAACCTTCATTGGGATATGCATATGAGGGAATGCAAAGGGCTAAAAATGCAATTAAGGAGATGTTCAAGCACAATAAGATTGCATATCAACCTTACACAGATGTTATAAAGGCAAGATAGGATAAGGACTTAAAGTGAAGTCTCTATGCAGCTTACTTTTTAAACCATGCCTTCTTTTATGATGAGAAGTTTGTTGAGAAGTATAATGTTTACGAGGTTTGCTTGATTTGTTTGATGTAAAGAGTCTTTGTAGTGACTCAATTAAAGCATTGAAGGAATTGCAATTATACCGAGAACGCAAAGAAAGTTTTGATTGGTCAAATGCTAAGAGGGCCCAAGGAACTCCAACCTAGTAAGATATTCAATTTACTTATTTAGTTTAATATTTTAATTTGCTTTTGATATTTCAAAGCATATTATGAATTATTGATGGTTAATGAGGAATGAAATACTTATATAGTTATATTTAATCTATGCAGGTGAATGGTGGAGATACTTTGGTGGTAATACTCCAATTTTGCAAAAGATAGCTATTCGGATTCTTGGCCAAACATCTTCATCCTCCGATGTGAGCGGAATTGGAGTCTTTTTGAACAAATTCACAATAAAAGAAGGAATAGGCTGGAGCATCAGAGGCTAAATGATATTGTTTTTGTGACATATAACTTGCGTCTTAAAACCAAGTATTATAACATTAAATTATTTAATAGTTATCAATGACATTATGTTATTTACTTATTTTTGGAACTTTAGGTTAGCAAACTTAGAAATTGTTACAATAATTAGCTATTGTGTTTTAGGTTACATCAAAAGAAAAGGTCTTATGATCCAATTGATTATCAAAGTATTGATCTAGTTGATTTTTGGGTGACGGAAGAAGTTGAAGAGCCATAACTTCCCACTACTATTGAAGAATTGGTTGATGAAGGCAACTCTATTCCTTCAAATCGTGTTGGTTAGTTTTATAGTTTCATTTTTTTTTCATAAAGTGTTTATTTATAAACTTTTCTACATATCTTTAATATATTTTTATTTTGTTAGATGATGAGGAGACTAATCTTGTTGATATGGCTTGCGGTTCATTTGATGATGAAGGAGAAGGACATGAGAATGAAGCTTTTGATCAAAATCTCCAACAAATTAATGCATATTTTGATGATCCTATTTGATCTATTTTCTATATGTTTAATGTTGATGCAACATTATTTCTGAATATTGTCTTGTGATGATGTGATCATATGAGTTAATGTTTCGTACTTTATTAGAAGTTGAGACAATGAGACTAAAGATAATTGACTTATGTGTAAGTTATGTACTAATGTTTACTATAGACCTTTGAACAATATTAGTTTGTGTTAGTTATGTTAATGTTGATGACTTAATATAAGTTTTTGTTTTTGAATTTATCATATGTATATATTTATATATATTTTATTATTTCCGTTAATTTCTTGCGAAATCTGGGTGACTGTGACCTTTTAACCAGTTTATTCCTTCATGTGTTCATTTTTTCTTTTCCTTGCTTGCAACAATAAAATGAGTCCTTTCTAAGTTATATCCACCACATATAATATTTAATGATATGTTTAGCCAAGCAATAAAAATGTGATCAATTTTCATGAATAAACTTTATGTATATTTCATATATAGAGTTTATTTATAAAAATTTAAACCACATCATGCCTGATATAACATTAAGCTTATATATATTTATTTTATTTAATTTTGGTTGAATATCAAATTTAAACATTTTTCTTTTGTAGATCATGTATACATCATAGAAGATGTTTAATATTTTAGATAAATTAAAATATAACTTGATTATATTACATCATTATAATTCATATATATATATAAAATATATTATTATAATAATTATTACTCCAACCATACTATCTATTTTATATTTAATCTAATTGACATGTGGTCCACGGGTTACTGTGTTAATTCTATCCATATAGCATATGAATCAATACAAATTAGGCGGATGCTAGCTGTCTTATTTTCCTCTATTTTCTATTATTTCCGTCCCATCAAAACTGGAAATGAAATTAAAGTTTCACACGTCTCTTCCAACTGAAAATCATTGATACAAATAACGGAACTCCTTTCATCTTTGCCACCATTTTAATTTAAATTATATCCTTTGGTTCAGCACGTTAATAGGCAGCAATAATTTAGAGATGTGGGTAATCCCCACATTTAACTATGTTAAGTAATAAATACTGAGATTTTTTCTGGTTTCAAGCGCAACTAAAAGCTGCTATATATAACTATGCTCTCAGTCGTTTGTTCATCATCTTGCGATAAAAAATACAGAGAAAATAAAATAATAGAAATAAAAATATAAATAATAAATATTAATAAAAATATTATTAAAAAATAAAAATATTAAATTTTTATATTTATATTTTATCCTTATATTTTAGAAATATAAAAATATTATATTTTTTGGTCTAAAAATAATCGCTATTTTTATCTCTATCATTAAATATATTTGCGTTTCAAAGTAGGTCTGTCTCGGACACGGTAAGCAAGCCCTACATAAGGGATCCTAGGTGCACAGATGTGTGCAGAGAACATTTTGTGAGGTGCTTTTAACTCCTTAGAGATGGAAGCCAACAAGAAGTCCAGCCATCAACGCCCTCTGAAAATCTACTTTCTTCCTTACCCTACGCCAGGACACATGATCCCTATGGTTAATCTGGCTCAAGTTATCACCTCACACGGCCACCACGTCACCGTTCTCACCACTCCCTCCAACGCCCAACTCCTCCAAAAGGACCCTCTCACAGGGACGTTCACACCTTCGACTTCCCCTCCGACCAAGTCGGTCTCCCTCGCGGCCTCGAGAACCTGTCCTCAGCCTCCGACAGCCAAACCGCCCACAAGCTCTGGAAGGCCTTCGATCTCCTCCGACCACAAATCCAATCCTTCGTGGAGCAACACCCTCCCGACATCATCATCCCCGACATCATGTTCACGTGGAGCTCTTCCTTTTCCACATCGGAATCCCGACTTTTGTCTTCAGCCCCCAGCCAATCTTTTACTCTTGCATAATTGATGCCATCAAGAGGCACCAACAGGTGTTGGATCTCGGTTCCGTTCCTTTTGTTGTCCCCGGCGATCTGCCACACGCCATCACACTCAACGTGAACCCGTTACCCGGTTTGGATCTGATGGCTCATACATTGCTGCACGTGAAGCGCGACGATTATTGCGGTCTAATCGTGAACACGTTCGCTGAGTTAGAAGGAGAGTACGGTGAGTATTATGAGAGTCTCAGAGGAGTTAAAGTGTGGCACGTTGGGTATACTTCACTCATGGTGGATTATTGCTGCGAGACCCGACAGGGTGGTGATGATATTGATCATCATCATCACGAGTGCCTCGATTGGCTCAGCTCCAAGGAACCTTGTTCGGTGGTTTACATCTGCTTTGGCAGCTTAAGTCGTCTCCAAACAAGCAGCTTTTGGAAATAGCACATGGGATTGAGGCCTCAGGGCATGGCTTCCTTTGGGTAGTTCCGAAGAACGTTAACGAAGAAGAAAGCGACGAAGAATCTTGGTTGCCGCGGGTTTTTGAGGAAAGGATGAGAGAAGAGAAGAAAGGGATGATTGTTAGGGGATGGGCACCACAAGAGTTGATATTGAAGCACCGAGCAATTGGAGGGTTCTTGACGCATTGCGGGAGTAACGCGGTGGCGGAGGGGATCGCGACAGGGGTGCCGATGATCACGATGCCGGGGTTTATGGACCAATTTTTCTTTGAGAAGTTGGTGACTGAGGTGCATGGGCTTGGGGTGGAGGTAGGTGAACAAGAGTGGAGCATGTCACCCTACGATGTGGGGAGGAAGGTGGTGAGGAGGGAGCGAATAGAGGAGGCTGTGAGGAAGGTGATGGAGGAGGGTGGAGGAGGAGTCAGGGAACGCGCCAAAGAAATGCAGGGGAAAGCTGTTAAAGCTGTTCGAGAAGGTGGTTCCTCTTATAACAATCTTAATGCACTTATTCAAACGCTTCAACAGATGAGTGCTAATGAGGCCAAGGCCTCTTAGCAAGCAATGGCTTGTCTGGTCGGGGATGAGTAAATCGGCGTCAATGATCGTGTCAATTCCTTTTACTCCTCTTGTATTGTTTTTTATATTTTTCCCAAAATGAGTAAGAACTGAAGGTTTATGTGCGTTCTAAAGCAGACCTGAAAATCGCCAGCAATTTGATGAAATTGGCGAGCATATGTAGACAATTTTGTCATCGGGCAACTTAATCCAAACAAAAAGGAATCGCCAAGTTACTTAGTCAACAAATGACAATCACAATGCCAAATGTCCACCGATCAGTCCAACTTAGGATGTTTGTTTTTCAGTTGGTTTTCATTTCAATTTTAAGAAAAAATGAAAAAATTGAAAATTCAAAATTTCAATTTTCAGTTTTTCCTTCAAAATTAAAAATTAAAATTAAAATTTCAAAGTAAAGCCCCCTAGTCTCTCACCCTCACCCCTCCACTGTCACCCCGACCCTCAACTCCATCTTTTCTTTCATCTCCATTTCACTTCATTCCGCTCCTACTCCCATTTCCACTTCACTCTCCAACACCATCTCCATTTGGTGCTTTTCTATTTCCAACCTTCAGAAGCTCCTCAACTAGATTCCTCTTCAAGTAAACAAGCTTGATGTTGAAAGGAATGATGGCTCCGAAGTAGCTCTTAGGTTTTTCGATCCTAGAAACGCGGCAGAGAATTGTGGGCAGCCTAACTTCAGTTCAAATGATGATCACCAAATTTGACTGTCAGTGTTGCTTTTTAAAGGAAATTTATCATCTGTTAACGATAATGCGCATAGTACGGCCTGTTCAAGATGCTTTGGATTTTACAACGATAAAGCACCATTTTCTGGTTATTTTAGCCTCGAACCAAAAGATGCGAAACCGAGGCCAGTTTAGTCAAAGAATACGAATGAAGTGGCTGAATCTCTACCTGTGCACAATTATTCCCGTTTGAAAGATGTTGCTTCACTGTGCGTCTTGTTTCTCTTATTCCGCCTTGTTCGCTTTCTACTAGCCTTTAATGCTGATAGAATTTTTAATTATAAATACTACTTATAAATTAGTTAATCATTATACATGTATACTAATATAAATTATGATTTTGATATGATTTGGATATATAATATTAGTACTCTTCGATGGTACTTAAGTCAAATCTTGGGTTTCAAAACCCTTGTCTATATGGACTACAAAAAAATATCCATATAGATTTGTAATAAATACATATAAATATTTTTTTTGCAAAATTTAATTATATTTATTACAAAAGATATCCATAAATATTTTTTAAATACATATAAATGTATTACTTATATTTAATTTTAATAATTAGATATTATTTTTTCAAATTATTTCTTAATTATCTTATAAAAATATTTATTTTTAATTATTTAAATAATTTGATATTTTTATTTACTTACTTTTATTTTTATTTTAATATAAAATTTAAAAAAATTAAGTGTAAAACACACCTTATAAATTATCTTAAAAAAAAAAATTATACCTTATATATTAAAAAATAGGTTTAATTATCCTAAGATCCCTATAGTTTCACTCAATTTTCAATTAGGTCCCTATAGTTTAAAATTTTCTAAATAAGTCCCTATAGTGTATGAGAATTTTTAATCAGGTCTCTGCCGTTATGTGAAGTGAGAATTTTCAATAAGGTCCTATTGTTATGTGAAGCTTCACATACAGGAACTTGACTGAAAATTCTCATACACTATAGGGATTTAATTGAAAATTGAGTGAAACTATAACAACATGAAGAATAATTAAACATTTAAAATATGCATTTGTCTTTCAACTTATGCCTCAATTTTAAGAGAGGTGCAATTTTAGCTTCTTAGTGGAGTATAAATTTTTTATTGTATATTTTACATTACTTTTGGCATTGGATCTGGATGTTCCTCTATGCATTGAGTTTTAAAAATCATTATTCTATCATTCTCTAAGTTTGTAATATTATTACAATGTCTTTTCCTTCATTAACCATAGAACATAAATTACACAAGGGGTACTCAAGGAAAAGATGTACATTCAAAATCTAAATTTTAAAATGGGTTAATAATAGAAAAGGCAATAAGGAAGTAGACATATAAGAAAAAGATTAGGTGATATGACAATAAACTATCATCTAAACTTGCTCTCAGTTCTTCAAGCTTAATGCGCCCTCATCCATGCTTCCATATATCCCACAATTTACTTGCAAGAGTAGTCAAAATGCAATAGAATAAATCAAACTTAGAATTCTCACAAAATTAGGTGCAATTAAAACAAGATTCACAAATCATGCAAAAAGTGTACCCCAATTTTCTCAAGTGCAAATATAACCAAAATGCCCTTGAGGTCATTTCTACTGAAATTGAGGGACGACCCATCCAGGCTATCCTGGAGGGAATTAGTCTAGGGTTTGAAAGGGATTACATATGCAATGGATATGTTATAGATGAAAATCTCAATTTCCTGGTTTTCCCGTATGTGAAATTATCAATTTACCCCTGAGGTAATTTACGCGATTAAGTGACGGACAAACCTGGCCATCACTCCTGAGTTTGAATTTGATAACAAAGAGTGTTTCATGATGTCTGGAAAGTCTGGGTGGTCCCGGGAGTCCTTATGTGAATTTAGATTTTACCCTGTTTGGTGCTAAAACAAGTTTAATTAAACGTTATGGAAATATGGGCAATATTAGGCTCTAATTAAAGATAAATTAATTTTATCTATTAATTTGGAGTCTAAATAATTATTTGACGTTAATTGAGGCTTAAGATTGCTTAAGGAAAATCAAATTTCCTTTTTAAATCAAAGACATTATGTCATTTCAAACCAAATAGTATTTTCTCTTTTCAATCCCTTAAATTAAGGAACATGTTGGAATTTGAATTTCAAACTAATTGGGTTTAATTCAAACTAATGAGCAAGACCACTCTTAATCATGTCTTGCAAGCCTTAAACACATGATTACAAATCCAAACACCTAATTACTAATCCCTAACTCATTCCTTAATCAAATCTACTTCTAATACACATCCTAACCTACATGAAAGATGAAAAATCCTCCCCCCAAACAGCCAAGAGGCCGCGGCCTCCTCTCCCCAATTTCACCCTCATATTTAGTATTTCAACACACAAACACTCTCATTCATACAATTGCTTTTTTGGCCAACACTTTGTGTCAAAAAAATTCTCTAAGGATTCTCTTTCTCTCAACCCAAAGCTTTCTCTTCTTCCTTTTCTATCACCATTCTCAACCTTCCGCCAACTCATAAACACATAACCATTCCCTTTCAAGATCAAAGCTTTCTCATTTTCAACCAAAGAAACAACTTGGTAGGGATTTGTTTTGAGTTTCTTCTCTTACTCCTTGTTTTCTTTTTCGAATTTGGATGATGATGGGATGATGGTGTTGTCATTCTTCTTCTTCTTCTTCCTTTTATTTTCGATTGCATCTTCCTCTTCTTTATTTCCATTTTCGGTTTTGATTGTTGTTGGATGTTGGGAAACCATGGCTTGATGATGAGAGATCTTAATGGTGAGGTTGATACCACCATGTGCTTGACCTCTAGAGCCCAAGTTTTAGTTTATTTTGTTAGTTTTAAAGAATGGTAAAGATGAAATATTGTTGGTCTCGTTGAAATGTTTTTCTTAAATGTTCAAAGTCATAGCTTGATAATGAGGGTTTTAATCCTTGGTGTTGGACATCTAAAGCTCAAGGCTTGATTTTGGTTTCACAAAAAGTATGGAAAATGGTTTATTTTTAGTTGTCTTTGTTAGTTTTTATTTGAGCTTGATGGTGAGTCTAAAGAAATGAGGTTCTTGGAACCATGGTGTCAAAAGACTTTAAAGCTCATTTCCATTTTGTTAAGATTGATTGGGTTGAGATTTTGATTCTTAAGAGTCTTGAAATGAGCTCTAGTAAGATAATAGAAATGGACTTGCATCATGTTTATATTTCAAGCACTTGCATCTCATGTTTAAGTTTCAATGTCTTGCATATCATGTTTATTTTCAAGTTACCACTTAAATCCTAAAGACTAAAGAAATGAACTTGCATTCTCATATTTACTTTCAAGTCTTGCATATCATATTTAAGTTTCAAGCCATCACCTAATAATGATAAAGATCTAAAATGAGGCTTGCATGACATGCTTATTATTCTTGTCATTACCTAAATCCCTAGAGCTCAAAGACTTGCCCTTGTATCTTAAAATGGAAATCTTGATCATGGCTATTGGATATGTTTTAGTCATGATACAGTGTTGGATTTGATTTGTGAAAATGTGAGAATGATTTCAAAGGAATGTTAGAAAGGTGTTTTAAAATGGTCTTGAGGTAAAAGAGTAACTTGAAATGTGTCAAAACTTTGATTTTCAAATTCTAGGGATTCTGTAATGATTACCAGCCTATGTAATCGATTACCAGGATAGTCATTTGAAAGATTTTGGCCTTGTAATTGATTACCATGGATGTTCTTCATACCCAAAGCTTTTGGCCTTTGTAATTGATTACCAGTTCATGTAATTGATTACCATGATGTTCTTCATGCCTAGAATAAAATTTTAGTTCTTGTAATCGATTACCATGCCCATGTAATCAATTACTAGGATGCCCTTTGAATTTGGAACAAAGTTATTAATTCCAGTAATCAATTACCAGCACCTATAATCAATTACCAGAACCCAAATATGGAAATAAGTGTGTTCTAAGCAAGGTGAAATGGATTGGTGACCTATATGCTTGTGTTGTTGATGATTTCCTAGTATGCTATTTATATGTATTTATTGTTCAGCATTGTATATGCATTAGCTTGGTCCGGTCCTTGACTTCTAGCATACTGGGTAGGAGCATGTTTACCTTATTAGATGATGATTGGTAATATGCCTATTAAATATGTGCAAAAGATGTGAATGCATATGTGAATAAATGATATAAGGATATTGTGGCATGATCAGATTATGATTGATTGGTTAAGATGCATGATATATGAAAGTTATGAACATGATATGTTTTATGTTAAAAGATAATTACATGCTCACATTGCATCTCTAAATTAACATGCCAATATTAAGGTGACATAAGACACATGGAAATGATCCTCTAGACACCCCAAATTAAAGGTGATGAAAGGTGATCCAAAAGGACCCTTTAGACTCCAGGAATTAATGGTTATGAAAGGTGTTCCTATGCCTTCTAACCCGCACTTTGGGAGTCAGGAATTTAGCTTATCAAGAAGATAAGTGTAGACTAATGATGACTAGTTTAGGTATGAGCTCATAACCTAGAACTCTCAAAAGGGAGAGTATTAGGGTGGCCCTAAGGAAAAGAGAATAAGGAGTTTAAGTCACCCAAAAGACTGAGTAATGTTGAAATAAATTGCATTCATTATGCTATGTTCATTCAATGTGATCCTATCATATCTCGCTTATGGCATTGACATGCATCCATGAATTAATATGCTGTACTCATGCATTAAGATTCATGCTAAAATAAATGGGCATCGGCTAATGGTATTTGAAACAAATAAATAAACCCTATGCATATGTCCACTAATTTCATAATGAAAATCAAGGTTTCTGAGGACATAGATGATGCCACACATTAGGAGGCGAGAATCCTAGATTCTTGTATAAGTTTCTCATCCCTTCTTTCTTTCCATCTCGTCTTTAGAGGTCGATGGCAAAGTTCATGATCTTCATTGATGCTTCCACCTGGAGATGCACTACGCCCGCTGAAGACATATCATTTTGTGGGTCATTGTGATGTCCGCATTTTTGTTTTTATGGGGCATCCCTTTGCACACCCTTCAGCTTTAGTTTTCCACTTGCTACTCTCTGACGAACTCATCTTTGAGTGCGCCCACCATGTAACATCCTAATATTTAACCCTAATACGCCTAGGACATATCAAGACTAATTATTAGTTATTACTTCTCTTTAAATTCATTTATAAAATACTTAGCGGAAAATACGGTAATTTTTTTTTTTTGGAAATGATTTATATAAAACAAAGTGCGAGCCTTTGCGCGTAACATAAACAACGTGAAGCGGAAGAATAAATAAAACATACAGAACATAAGCATTAAAGAACACATCCATCATAAACATCATTCCTCATTACATTAGATAATATAGTTTAGTACATCACAACAGAAATATAACAGAAGCATAAAGTCTTACCCATACTAGTGGGGAGAGCTTTAGGACAATAAAATAAAATAAGAAACATGATAACAAATACATGAAACAACCCCAAAAGATAAATACCCAACTAAGACTCCCCGCTCTAGCCATGGATGACGCTCCTACCCATCCCTCGGTGGCACATATCCAATGAACTGTGCAAACTCCTCGGATGCGTGAAGGCGGAAGGATGGCGAGCATGCCCATCACGATGAGGGCGCATCTCCAACGTCGTGCTAACCTCCGCGCGTCATCGTCTCCTCGCTACCCATCTTATATCCATGGGTACGGAGGGGCCGAACCTTTCAGAAAAGGATGAAAAGGAAGATCCTCTCGAAGGGTCGCTCCGAACGTCTCCGGCGAGGCACGTACTCGGGGTAGCCTCACGCGGAAGGTGCCGAACGGGCAGACGGTTCTGCTCGTCGCGGGTCACGTCCTCTCAAAAATCATATCGTCGCCAAAAGGGAGGTCGGGTGAATCTGAAGCTGGAGACGGAAAGGCAAAAGGGCGTCCCACATATGCAAAAATGCGTATAGCACAACGACCCTTGAAGTGGTAGGACTGATGGTCGGGTCAAGTGCACCTCCCATGGTGCGTCAACAAAAATCACGAACGACGCCATCGATATCTGAAGACGTAACGGAAAGAAACAGAGAGAGGGGTGAGAATTCTTACTAAAGAATCTCAGGAGGGAAGTCCTCTATCCTAGTGTCATCGTTTACGTCCCAGGAACCTTGGGTTTATTATGAAAAGGTTAAGCATGCATAGGTTCATTATGAGGTTTTCACAAAGGTATTTATCCAAGGTCCATGTCTTTTATAATGATTCTTAATGCATGTATGCAACATAATATTTCATGGATGCATGGCAGCACTTTAGGTAAATCAAACAATAATTCAAACAACATTTGAGTGGCATGAAACTTTTCTTTGAACATCTTTCCTTTTCTCATACTTGTGACACCAATAATATAGTAACCGCACCCCTTAAACTAGGCTATGAGCTCATACCTTAACTAGTCGTCACTAGTTCTTACTTATCCTCTTGATAAGCGAATCATAAACATAATCATAATCATCATAATCCCGACTCCAGAGTACGGGTAGGGGCCTAAGGATCACCCATCATGGGACTTTTTCCTTCTTCGAAACGCATCGACTGGTTAAGACCAACGACTTTGTCCGCTTTGGAGGCTAATGTCTATGCCCTCACGGTTTTACCTTCTCCTCACGGAGCAAGAAGTACGTCTCGTGTGTCACCTTAAACATCATATACTTTCATTCTTCGAAACGCATCGACTGGTTAAGACCAGCGACTTTGTCCGCTTTGGATGGCTCGACGTCCATACCCCCCACGGTTTACTTTCTCCTCTCAGAGGAGAAATGCGTCTCGGCATATAACTTTAAACTTCATTTTTCTCAAAAACTTTCTTTTTGTCCCTCAAATTTGATGGAAATTCGTGGCATAACAGCTACTCTCCGAATTTCCTCAAATTTGAGTCATGCCACATAATTTCAGTCACATGCATCATTTTCATGGAACTTTCTCATTGCAATAACTTTCTAGTTCACATGAGCATATTTCTCAATTTCATTCATATCTTTGAAACATTATGCATCTCAAACACAACATTTCATCATATCACCATATCAAATTTGCACATAAAGTTTCATGCTCAAGGAACTAACATAATCACATCATCATAATCATGCTCGAGGTTCATCATCATAAATATACTCACTCGGCCTCCTATCTCATAGTATCTTATGCTTTGACCCTTACGGGCTTAAACTTGTATTTCGGTCATTCTAATCCTCACTAAGGATTTTTATAACACCTAAGGGATCATTACTTAAAATTCTCACTAAGTTTTAGGCACACTTAAAATTCCAAACAGCATTATGTAGTTTGGGCAGAAAAATATCATATACTTAGGGGCTCTAGAATCTCCGTTCGTGACCCTTTTTAAGATCCGTCTTCGCCTAAGGCTTCATAATCAATCCCTAAACCAATTATGAAGGATTCCTAGGCATGTTTACTAAGTTATAATTCACTTTTCCTCAATTTAGCTTTGCTGGACAGAATCACATTTTGCCATGTCTAAGTGTGCTAGAATTCCTATTTTAAGTCCTTATCATCACCTTAAGCTTAGTAATTAATACCTAATCATTTATGAAAGGTTTTTATGCATATCCTACTAATTATGAACCATTTACACTTGAATTAATTATGCTGGAACAGTTTTGCAAATTTGTGCATTAAGGTGTTCTAGAATTCTCATTCTTGATCCTTTTAAGTTACTTATTCTTTTCTAACTTCTCTAAATCGATCCTCCCTTCACTCAAACATAATTTTACACATTTTAACACCTTAGAACAACATTTGTACAGCAGCCAATCATGAAGGGCAGAACCGAAATCATAAGCCCATAAAATCACATAATCTTGTAAATTAAAATGCATACAAGTTACTAGTTTTCTCTTGGAATAATTCTAGGGATTCAAAACTCTTTTAGAACTCAAATCCTTTCATTAAAATCATGCCTTTACACATAAGGTCAGTAGCTAAATTAACTTGCTTGCAAAATAGTTTTAAAGTATATAATTTTATGCATAATGTTGCTTAGGTGCTCCTAAGCTTGGAAAAATTACAAAACACAAACTATGGACACTTGTGATTAGAGGAACTCATTAAGTCCATCATCATCACCACAAGGCCGAAATGGCTTCTTTAAGAATGCCAATATTTTCTTGAAAACCTTACATAGGATACTTGGGCAAGTCTTTGAGCTCTAGAGATTTAGGTGATGACATAAACTTAAACATGATATGCACTCATTTTATTCTTCATTAGAAAGTAAAGTGAGAGCATAAAATAAATATGAGATGCAACCTCTTTATTATCTTTAAAGTTAAGTGATGACTTGAAATATAAACATGAAATGCAAGCTTGAAATTTAAACATGGTAATGCAAGTTCAATTAATTAGTCTTGAGAACTTAGTGATGACATCAAAATAAACATGCTATGCAAGGCATAAAGTAAACATGAATGCATCTTATTTTATCTTAGCTAGAGCTCTTTGCAAGACTTTAAAGGAATAAAACCTCAACCCATTATGTATCATAAGGCAAGCTTTAGAGTTCTTAGCACCTAGACTTCAAGGAAGTCTTAAGGTTTGAACTTCATCATCAAGCTTAAGAAAATAAATACAAAGCTCAACACTTTGTCTAAACAAAACACAAAGAACTAAGTCATATTCTTTATTTTATTGCTCATGGGCTTCAATCTAGAGTAAAACTCTTAGAACGGCCGACCAACTTTAAGGTTGGCAAGGGTAAGCTTAGAGCTCTTTGAAAACATGTGATTAATTTTCTTTAACAAAACTTTTGTGATCTACTTTACATTTTAGCAAACCTTGTTCAAACAAAAAGGAAACCAAATCATTAAAAAGGAAAGAAAGAAACCTTTGAGGAAGAAAGGAAAGGAAACGAAACATAAGCAAGGAAAAGAAAGAAAAACACAAGCATGTATGGTCCAAGACCAAGTTGTTTCAAGCTTTAGAGGTTTCTCACATGACATCAACAAGTCATTATCTTGAAACCTCATCATCAAGCTCATGTTATTTTCATAAAATGGCCTCTTGGCCGAAAATGAAAAGAAAGGAAGAAAGGAGTTTGAACCAAGAGAAAACTAGAACTTTCTTTAAGGAAAACAAGTAAAACTTTAAAACAACCCCTACCTAAGGAAGTCTTTGAAAGAAGAAAGAAAGCTTGATTCTTGAAGAGTTTGAGAAGACAAAATCTCCTCTTGGAAGTGATGATGGATTTGGCCAAGAGGAAGCTCAAGGAAGATGATTTTTCCTTGAGTTTCTAAGCTTGGAAATGGAAAGTTTAAGTGTTTGAGGGATGGTTTAAGGTGAGGTAGTGGTGGTTTATGGTTGTTTGTGGTGGTTTATGGTGGTGGCAAGGTTCTTTGAGAGGAAGAAGAAGATGAAGAAGATGAAGAGAACTAGAGAGAATTGCAAGAAAAAGCAAGAGAACTCAACTTAGCAAAGCTTCTAAAGTGTAACCAAGTTCCTCCAAGCTTGGTATTTATAGAAAATTTGCAACAATGGAGGCTTCCTTGGGGTGCATGGCCGACGGCCAAAATGGAGGAAAAGGAAGGAAAATATCTCTTACAAAGTATGGGCAAAGGCATGGGCAAAACATGGTGAGGTATGGGCAAAAGTATGGGCAAGGCATGGCTCTTTGAGTGATAAATCAAGCAACATGTGGCACTTTTCTTTGGCCAAGAATTCGGCCAGATTTGGGACAGCCAAGGGGGATTAATTTGTTCATGTAATTGTGGTTTAGTGATGTGTTTAGGTGTTTCTTTGATTAAGGTTTTGGTTAGGAGTTGTAAGAAATGTTTAGGTGAGGTAATTGGGTAATTAAGGTTGTTCAAGACTTGATTAGGAGTGGTCTTACTAGATTAACAAATTAAATTCATTTTTTGGTCAAATGAGGTATGGCACAATTCCTTAATTTAAGGAATTGGAGAGAGAAACACTATTCAAGATTCCATGACTAGGAATCTTGAATTAAAGAATGCAATTAGAGTTTAACTAAGCAATCTTAGGTTCTAATTAACCTTAATAAATTATTTTGACTCTAGATTAATTATGAAATAAATTAATCTTCGATTAGAGCCTAATATTGCTTAGGTTTGCTTAATTGCGTCATTAGGCTCACTGTACACGTTCTAGGGGCAAAATGGTAATTTTGCACTAAAACTCTGGACCTTTCTGCCCAACTAAACATCAAACATTGCTCATAAACATCATTCTAAACTTCCTGGAAAGTTCAAGGCTCAAACGGCACCTTTTACCCGTGTAGACAGAGCAGGGGTATTTTGGTCATTTTGAGCCGAAAGTTTAAAACGAGGTTCTCTCTAGATATCATTCATAACGCATAATCCCCTTCAAACATCAAGTTGACCCATTTGAGGTTCCTGGGCAACTGTCCCTCGAATTTCGGGTAAAATGACCTTCAGGGCATTTTGGTCATTTGTACTTAAAGATAGAAATTCGGGCGTTACAA